>OY998182.1:19414905-20002405 GCA_963921935.1 Galeruca laticollis | reverse complement strand
TGAGTGAGATCGTAGTATATGTGAACCAAGAAATATTTCTCTCAACAAACGGTTTGTTTATGAGTTCATCTAAACTTTTTGAGTATTGGTCCAGTTTGTGTTTTGTCACTTGCAGATCATTCAAGTTAATGTTATTACGATCTAGTGGTTCTATTTTGGATACTTCTACTTTGTTTGGAATGTCCAGACAACAGTTGTAATCAACCATTACGGGATGAAATACATAAGGAATGTTTATAGTTTTTCTGGTACTAGCTTGTATTTTAGTAGTGCCAACAAAAGCGGAACATCCTGAGTATAACTGTGAAATAGAATTTTCATTTACGGTTATTGTTTTTGTTTTTGTGTCTGGAAGACTTATGGTCACGTGTACCGGTTCGGCAATCGACACTAGCCACATGTTTTCTTCGAGTTTTTGCACAGTATAACCTTGTCCGTTGACTACCGCACTTTTACAATTCGCAGGAAATGTCTTATATTGTCTTAACAAACGGGCTTCACATATCGCGTTATCGTCTATAGGGTACGCGTAAACATCGCGACACAACTTTTGTAAATCGTGGATTGGAATGTAGGATAAAGAATCATCATATCGCGCTAAATATTTTTGTGGATATGATAAAATGTGGTGAAATCCAGTTCGATTATCATAAATTGGTATTGGGTATAGGTGAAATAGAGTGAATACTTGTGGTTCAATAAAAGGTATTTCAAGAACGAAAACAAGATCTGAATTTGTTTGATATGCTTCGAGATCGATTATTTCCAAATACTGTGAAATTTCAGTATATTTTATTGGTAGCGGTAAACCTTTCCTTACTGTATTTTCCGATATTTTCTTAAGAGCAGTGATCAAATTTTCTGGTTCAATAATAGAAGTATGAATTATTTGAAGCTGTGCAAAAGTGATAGAGTTTAGAATATCATTAATAGTATTTTCAAGATACGAATAACACTCTATTAGTTGTTCGCAAATTTCAAAGAAATTTAATTTGGCTTCGATAAGCGCAATTTCGTTTGTTGATTGTCGAATGGTGGTTTCAATTTTTTCTATATCTGAATTAAATATTTTCTCATTTAATTTTAATTGTCCTATGGTACTGTTGAGATTTTTCATGACTGAGCTTGTGATTGACATTTGATTTTTTAATAAGTTTTCTATCTGGTTTTGATCAGTTTTTAATTTATAAATGCAGTCCATATAATATTCACCGTCAGACGCATCGAAATTTCCGGTTATTGATTTAAATATAGTACCAATACCATTAATTAATCCTCGTTTTTGTCTTTTAACATCAAAAGATATTTCACTAAATTTATCGCCAATAGATTTTGTAATTTGTTGCAATAATGCCAAATGTGATTTTACTTCGGATCGGAAGGACTTCATACTGGAGTTGTTTGAAGTAAAGGTATTTTGAATTGTGTCAAGAAGTCTATTTCTTTCAAAAGTTTATTTAAAAGCTGATATATTTATATGCACTAATAAAGTCCATTCGTCGTTCGAAACCATTATTTTGGTTTCGTCGTGGTAGTAGATTCCAACTGTATTGTTTATGGGTTCGATTTTATATTGACATGTTGCTGTTCCGATCAGCAGCAGAAACCTGAAAATAAGTCAATTTTCAACATAAGGTTTCATAAGATCGGAATTTATTTTTTATTTGTTATTTGTTTCTGGATTTAATACTGTTGCGGAATTTCTGTGTACCTCTAGTATTTCAAAAGGGCCCTTAAACTTATTTTCTAATTTGTTTTTAATTTGAGTTTCTTTTACGTAAACTTACCTACTTCATAATTTGGTTTGTTTTCGGAGACATGTTGGTCAAATCGGTCTTTAGCTCTTCCTTTTTGCTTCATGGTTTTTTCTCTCGCTATTTTATAATAATAAGATATGCGGTTATTTAGATCCCTAATATATTTAGTTATTAATTCTTGTTCGTTGTATAATTTTTCGGGAGGTCTACTGGACGTGTGTCCAAATACAAGTTCGTATGGTGTGAATCCGTGTGTTTTGTTTATAGAGTTATTATAAGCGATAATAGCAAATGGTAAAATACTGAAGCGGTGTTCATTGGGGTGGTCTGCTAAATTTATTCGACTCATTCCTAACAGAGTAGCATGTAATCTTTCTAGAGATCCGTTACTTTGCGGATGACCGACACTTGAATATGTTAACTTAATATCGAACATATTACAAAGGTCTTTCATTGCCGCATTATCGAATTCGCGACCGGCATCGCAGTGAATGCGAAGTGGTGCACCAAAATGCTGAAAATAAGCTAATAATGAAGTAACAACGGATTTGGCACTTTTATCTTCAAGCGGATACGCTTGAGAAAATTTTGTTAGTTCGTCTCTTATCGTAAGAACGTAATTTCTTTGAGGTACCTCTAAAATATCAATATTAATACGTTCAAAAGGTGTTTTAGGCGTTTCAGTTATAACGACGGGACTGTCCAAATTTTTGCGACATATTTTTGTCTCTTGGCATGCCCGGCATGACTTAATATAATTTTCGACATCTCGATTGAGGCCTGCCCAATTATATTTTTGTCGTAATCGCCTAATTTTTTCCATTAATTCCGCGGTGAAGGTGGCTTTTGCCATTATGGAATTGATCTTAGATAATAGGTATTTGATTTTGTTCTGGCTCTTTAGTAATATTTTAACAAATAGTGAATTTTACGTCAACTTCCGAAAGTAGAAATGATAGTGTTTATAGTATTGGTAGGTCAGGAGCATTTTCGATAAAGTATTTTTCTGAAGGTTTAAATGAATCTCGATTTCTGTAAATTGCTGCAAATAAGTGTTCACTAATACTGTCTGGATCCCATGGTATAGCAATAATGTATTTTCTATTTTTGACAGTTTTACTGCTAAGTACATTAATTTTTGCTTAAGAAAAGTCGGGGTTTTCCTCAAATATATCCTCAATTATTTTTTCATGAACATATTTTAAATTGTTTTGTTGAAAAAGGGTTAAAATGTTTTTATTTTGTTTGTCTAGTAAATGATTATTGGAATATTCTATTTTAGAATAGTCAATCAGTGATTTTGTTTTAAAAAGTTCCTCAAAAGACAAAAGTTCTTCTGCAGCGGCATCCCAGTAAATTTCAGGTTTATTTTCAGCGGGATAAATTGGGTAAGGTAAATGTTTAAAGTTTCCTAATTTTGAAAGAAATGAATCAAAGTCGTTTATGTGGTTAATTTTTATTCGAGAAAGGGCATCAGAATTTTTATTGGATTTGCCAGATTTGAATTCAACTTGATAGTTATATTCCTCTAATTTGAGGCGCCATCGTGCTAGACGACTATCGGGGTCTTTTATAGAGAATAACCAAGTAAGTGGACGGTGGTCAGTTATAAGGGTAAATTTTCGGCCATATAAATAGGGTCTAAAGTGTTTAACTGCCCACACAATTGCCAAAAGTTCCCTCTCTATCGTAGAGTATTTGGTTTCTGCTTTGCACAATGTCGTAGACGCAAAGGCTATCGGTAAATCCTTACCTATTGGCCCTTGTGACAAAACCGCACTGATTGCAAATGCGCTAGCATCGGTAGTTGAAAGAAATCGTTCTTCAAAGTTTGGGTATATCAATATCGGAGTAGAGGTAAGAGCATTTTTTTAATTCTTGGAATGACTTTTGACATTCGGAGTCAAAATTAAATGGGACATTTTTTTGTAAAAGTTTTGTCATTGGTTTGGAAATTTTAGCGAACTTCGGTATAAATCTTCTGTAGTAACCAGCGAGTCCCAAAAAGGATTTTATTTCCTTTTGGTTCGTAGGTTAAGGGAATTTTTGGACGCATTCAATTTTTGCCGGAAACGGCTTAACGCCATCTTCCGTGATTAAATGTGCAAGGTAGGCGACTTCTTTTCTCAAGAATTCGCGCTTGTCTGGCTGAAGTATTAAGTTAGCTTTTTGAAGTCTCTTGAATAACTCTATTAAGCGGGTAATATGTTCTTGAATTGTCGGTGAATAGACGATTATGTCGTCCATATAGACAAGACACCGCTCGTGTTGAATTCCAGCAAGGACATTGTCCATGACCCTCTGGAATGTTGAAGGTGCATTTTTTTTACCGTACGGCATTCTGGGGAATTCGAAATTTCCGTTTTCAACTGTGAAGGCGGTCTTTGGTATATCTTCAGGCATTATTTCAATTTGATGAAAGCCTGATGCAAGATCTAGTGTCGTGAAATATTGACACTTATCAAGCTGGTCCAATAAATCTCCAATGTTTGGTAACGGGTATTTGTCGTCTACAGTAACCTCATTCAGTTTTCTGTAGTCTACGACAACACGCCATTTTTGTTTACCTGATGCGTCGAGCTTCTTGGGCAAAAGCCACACGGGAGACGACCATGGAGAATTGCTGGGTTGTATGATGTTTTTATTGATCTGATCTTTCACCTCTTGTTTATGAATTTGGGGATAGCGATATGATTTTACATAAGTGGGCTTAGAATTTTGCGTATCTATGGAATGTTTTATTTCGTTGGTGAAAGTAAGTATGTCTCCTTCTAAATAAAAAATGTCAGAAAAATCATGACAAAGTTGAGAAATTAAGTCTCGTTCTTCTTCATTAAGATGATCAAGTCTTAGTTGATTTTTTAATTCCGATGTTCTATCGGTGCACATTTCTTGGGTAGTTAGTTGAATATTATTCACAGTATTTTCTTCATATGGTTCTAAGTTAAGTTTTGAAAATGTTACAGTTTTAGGTATACAATTAACATTCAATACTGAAACAAAAATTTCTCCTTTTTCATTTATTTTAACTAATGCGTTTGGTAGTTTAACTTTCTCTACTTCTTGACCTACCAGTATAGCATCAGTATTAACTAAATCGCATTTTAGTTTAAAGATTTGTTCAGTCCTAGGTTCAATGGAAATTGTATTTTTGTAAATTTGTGGGAATTGGTTTTCGATTGAAATATTGGTAGTTTCATTATCTGTTACTTTAAATAATGGTACAATTTTGAAATCAGTAATAAGTTGTTTATTTTTTAGATCGACTATGCAATTATAATGTTCTAAAAAATCCATGTCTAATAATCCATCAAAATCAATATCTAAATTACAAATAAATTCTCTGTGTGGATAGTTAGGTTTAAATGGAATAAGGGTTGATTCGTCAACTCTTATTTTTTGGTTCGTTATACCTTGAATAATTACATTTTCAGGGTATCAATTTCTATAATTTTCGCATGTTTTGGGCTTGAAAATAGATAATCCAGCACCAATAATAATAATAATAATAATTAAAAATTAAAAATAAAATTGATAGAAAAAATAAAAATATTAGTTCATCTGCGCAACAGAACCAACAATAAAACCAAAGCACCTCTTAACCGTGAATCGTTTCAGTCTGTTAAATACACAGTTCCAGTGTGGGTGTATGTAAACTATATGTATGACTTATCGGATTGCTGTTCCACAAATGTCGTTGTTAATTGATTTTTAAATGTGTAGTGTTCAATGTTTTAATCAGTTTGTAATACACAAAATGGTGTATTTGGATATTCTTATTACGTTTCAGGGTGAGTTTATTTATCTTTTAATATGAAAGAACATTATGAAACATTTTTGTGATTTGGGATTTTAGAATATTATGGTATGAAAAAGACTAGGGGAACCAGTCGAAGCGTCCCGTTTTTATATACTTCTAAATAAAAAAAATTACTATTTAAAGTCTGTTTTCTAATTTAAACCGAACCAAATACCAAGAAAAACTTTTTTGTTCAATATAACTGGAAGGTTTAAGAAAAATTTCACTAGCTATATATATATATATATATATATATATATATATATATATATATATATATATATATTATATAAGCAAAAAAGCAAAAAGAAAAAAAGCTGATCAATTGAGACACAAAAGGACAAATACTATTGAAGTTAGCAGCAAAAGAAAGAGTGTACTCTTCTCAGATTTCCAAGCTCTCGTAAATATTTATTTTCAATTTCAGGGAACTACAAAGAGAGAAAAATATAATTTACAAAACAGTAAGCTACAACAGTTTCATAACTTACGCTAATCGAGAATGTATCCTTGATCTTAACATAAGGACAATTGCTATACAGTTAAAATCAAAGAACGAATCAAGTCCAGATTGCATTACAAACACCAACAGTCACATATCAAAATATTGTAAAATAATTGAAAGGTTGAAACAATAAAACAACGAGAATTCACACGAGCACATGGATCTATTTTAATTTGTATCAAAATTTGAAAACAGGTTAAGGATAAGGACAGGTTCTTCTTTCTTATGAAATCGAAAAGAAAAAAAGAAAAAATTAGTTACCACGACCATAATGACATAAACTGAAAACAATCGAAATAATCTATGAATTTGAATAGAATACGAGGGAGGTACAATAATTCGGTCGATCCTATGTAGAAATATTGTTACAATCATTACCAATCTGCTAATAGGAATTTTGCTTGTCTGGAGTTAAGAGGAGAGAGTACAAATTGCTCAAATTTTGAATGTCTGTTTTCTCAATAATACGGCAATCCTCCTGAAAAATGAAGGCCATTTCCAAAAATAATCTTTTACTGTAGATTCTTTCACGTGATAGAATCCGAATCCCTTCAAAATCTAATGATGAAACATGATTAGCAAGAGAACATCTTTCCGGATGTAGACTTATATCACTTTTATGGAGATATACACGACTAGACATCTTTTGAGAGGTCTGGCCAATATATGCGAGATCACAGCTATTGCAACCAATTTTGTAGACCACATTACTACTATCTAAGGTAGGTAGTTCGTCTTTTAAATGACTATAAATTGATTTCGCCAATACGGCACTCGTACAAGCAAACTTAACATTTTGTAAGTATTTCGAAAAAATTCTAGTAAGTCTGACAGTAACCTTCCTAAAGTACGGCCAGAAAACAATTGAAATGGTCGGTACCCCTTCCGAAGTTAAAAGAGCATCCCGACCATCTGCACTCGCTTCAACTACTGAACGTGTCGGGACCTGTGCCAAAACAGAAGATGTGCTGAAAATAATCTTCCTTGGTAATGGTTTGGGATATGAATTATCAAGGAACAAATTGAAGAGTATATCACGGTTCTTATTCTTAAAAATGGGATCAGAAAGACTCATAACCCTTGCTGTCATTTGTCTAACCAACTTTACCTTCATGCTAAATTTATGGTAAGAATTGTAATTGAGATATCTCCCAGAACTACTCAACTTTCTATACCAATCAATTCCAATCACATTATCAGGTGTCCAGGTGAAAAGAGTGTCCAGAAAAGGCACATCCATATTCTGGTCTTACACTTCTAGAGTGAACTGGATATAGGGATCGTAACTGTTGAGGATAGGAAGGAGATCATATGTAGCATCATTGGGACAAGCCAGAATATTATCGTCAACATACTTCTTGATGGAAGGGATGTTAAAAGGAAGTACCGGAAGGACCACATCCAACGTATCATCTATTACATAGCAAGCCAATATAGGAGAAATTGTAGCTCCCATAGTTGTACCAAAAGTTTTTTTAATAAAATTTATCATTAAACAAAAAGCACGTTGACTCGAAAAGGAAGTCAATCAACTCAATGAAAGGAGATTTGCCAATATTACACTCAACACTGATTGAGGGCCAGTGTTTGTGTATTGACCGTACAACAGATTGTAAATAAACATTATCAAACAGCGAAACCACATCTAGACTGACCAAAGCATGATCATGAAGAAGAACCTTTCTGGAGGGATATTCACATTGGAAAGATGTTTTATCCAAGAAGATTTGATTTTAATGTGAGTAAGAAAACTCTGTTTAGATAATTCTAAGCTTTCGATAAAATATACCAATCTAAATATTTTTACGTATATATTCAATAATTTCAATGTAAAACTATAATATTTCTTCACATAAATATATATTATACATTTGTCAACGTCCTCATTTAGAATTCTTTGAAAAGGGTAATAATAAATCATCGAAAGCTTAGAATTAAATAGAGTTTTCTTACTCACATTGCCGCATTCCCCAATAAAAAAGTTTACCCTATATATATATATATATATATATATATATATATCGAGGTCTAAAACGCAGGACCTCGTAGCTAACACTTTTTTAGAAAATAGGATTTTGATGCCTCAGACTTCAATTTTATAACCGCCATCTATGTGTGAAAGGAACTAATTTTATGAAAATTATCAACTTGTCAGAATCAAACAAAACAGTAACTCGTAACTTATTTCGGTTGGTTTTCTGAAGCATTACCTGGTAAACGTCACAGTGTTCAGCTTCCCGCCACTGAAGCAAACTGTCAAGGTAAATTATCTTGAAAATCGCTTGTAAATATGAAAGAAGTAAAGTGGAGGGTTAAAATTTGTGATTACATTCCTAATTAAGCATTTGTTTCAAAACTTTCATAACGATTGCTTTGAGTTTTAATAATTTTATGTAAAAAAACTAACATTTTATTGCAGGTGTCAGATACGAGGTCCTGCTTCACATGCTTTAGAGTAGATAGAAAAATGTCTAGCCGAACGAGAAAAGTCATGGAAATGGCCAGAATAGCGCAATGTAGTAACACCAGTGAGGACAATCAACGTTTTCTCTTCAAAAAATCACTTAAATGGAGCTATCTTCTAAATAAAGCCTTATCACCCCAACATATTTCTGATATTATCAGGGAAGCTGAGGTAGTCTTCGTTCCGAACGAAACTCGCAATACAACTGGTGTAATGTCGGAAATGATAAACCTAATTGGTTTCCAAAATGAAGACGAATATAAAAGAAAAACCGAATTAGCGGGCATATCACGCAAAAGAGGTTACAGAGAATGAGTGGTAACCGTAGACATGCATGTTTCTGGCTCATTAGCCTTCATCGGTACGGCATGACCAAGAAAAGGTGTACAACTTGGGAGCAAGGATGTTAATTGAAACATGAGAAAAAACAAACAACGGATTTCAACAAGATAACCTCTGTTGGTTGGTGTCCTGAAAACTCGGGATCTTCCATTTGAAGGCACAAATGTGCGTTTGGTTATCTTGTTGAAATCAGTTGTTTCTTTTTTCTCATGTTTCAATTAACATCCTTGCTCCCAAGTTGTACACCTTTTCTTGGTTATGCCGTACCCATGAAGGCTAATGAGCCAGAAACATGCATGTCTACGGTTACCATTCATTCTCTGTAACCTCTTTTGCGTGATATGCCCGCTAATTCTGTTTTTGATATATATACGTATATATATATACGTAAATATATATATATATATATATATAGAAACAAATATTAGTGGGGGATTTGGCATCTGAGACAAAGAATACTCTGTTTAATTAGTCCGAGCTTTCGAAAATGTTTATTTCCATCCTCAGGGACACTACAATTGATAAAAATAGTCAAAATTTAAAATCAAACAATAAAATTGTATATATTAGAGAAATTCTAGATACTATGATAATTTTAACATGCAATTTTGTACAGTGTAATTAGTAAGAACCATTTTTCAAGGAAAGAAAAAGCACATTGATGTTGTTTTCACATTTACACCAACTCAATGACAAATAACCTCACTTAATGTAAGTGTTAATTTTATTGTTTGATTTTAAATTTTGACTATTTTTATCAAATGTAGTGTCCCTGAGGATGGAAATAAACATTTTCGAAAGCTCGGACTAATTAAACAGAGTATTCTTTGTCTCAGATGCCAAATCCCCCACTAATATTTGTTTCTAACTAGTTATTGGCAAAATAACTACTTTCTATATATATATATATATATATATATATATATATATATATATGCACAGACTACAGTTTGGGTACGAAAACATCAACCCACACGACAGTTTGAGGACAAGTGGTCAGTTTCGGGACGGTCCCGAAACTTCTACCGTTCATCTTCCATACAGTTTGGGTACAATGTCCCCAAATTACAGTGTGGATAATTTAGAGATTAGTTATCGTACATTTTCAGCCCAAATGTAACAGTGAATTTTAAGAAAATATATATGAACCACTGGATGTTGGTTCCCATCAAATATATCATAAAAAATATAATGTTATAGTTGGAGTAGGGCTCTTGGGTCTAGCATACTTCCATATTTGATAAAAAAAATTTAAGGGCGGGAGTGGGGGTGACTTTGTGAAATACTTTGATTTGATATTTTTTCACGGGAATGTATTGATGGATGATTATCTTTCATTTTATCCTAAATCAGTCATCCCCCACCCAACCACTAAGGGCGGGGGTGGGGATGACTTTGTAAAATAGTAATAAAAATAAATTATTGAATTCGGAATCAAATTGTACGTAGTTTTTTACGTATACACCTGGAATTTCATTTTGATGGCTTTTTTTTATAAAGTTATGCAAAAAAAATGTTATCAAAAAATTGATTATTCAATGGTGTAGAGCTCTCGGGTCTAGCATACTTCCATTTCCAATTTCACAGCAATGTATTGATGGATGATTATCTTCCATTTTAAACTGAATCAGTCATCCCCCACCCACCCCCTAAGGACGGGGGGGGGGGTGATTTTGTAAAATAGTCGTAAAAATAATTTTTGAATTTGGAATCAAATTCTACGTAACCTTTTACGTATACGCCTAAAATTTCATCTTGATAAATTTTTTTTATAAAGGTATTCAAAAAAATTGTTATCAAAAAATTGATTATTCAATGGTGTAGGGCTCTCGGGTCTAGCATACTTCCATATTTGATAAAAGAAAATATTTTACGGGAATGTATTGATGGATGATTATCTTTCATTTTAACCTAAATCAGTCATCCCCCACCCACCCCCTAAGGGCGGGGGTGGAGGTGATTTTGTAAAATAATCGTAAAAATGCTTTTTTGAATTTGGAATCAAATTCTACGTAATGTTTTACGTATACACCTAAAATTTCATTTTGACAACTTTTGTTTATAAAGATATGCAAGAGAAATGTTACCAAAAAATTGATTATTCAATGGTGTAGAGCTCTCGGGTCTAGCATACTTCCATATTTGATAAAAAAAATTTCACAGCAATGTATTGATGGATGATTATCTTCCATTTTAACCTAAATCAGTCATCCTCCACCCACCCCCTAAGGGCGGCGGTGGGGGTGACTTTGTAAATTAGTCGTAAAAATCGATTATTTTAAAAAAAAATGAAATCCCAACAACGTCATCGTTTTCTTAGAATTTTTTTATATACGGTCCTAAATTTTCATAATTTGATCTTGAACTTGAATTTTTTCTCAGGTATTGACAAAATTTCAGAGAAAATGCGATGATTCTGGATATGAGGACACTCTGTGATATAAGAAACGGGAAGACATGAAGACATCATTTTCGGGATGCGTGAAATCTCAAAAAAACACATTCAAAAAAAAATTCTCCCTCAGGGGTGGTCTTTTTGGGTATTTTTGGCAAAATGAAATTCCAACGACGTCATCGTTTTCCTTGAATTTTTTTATGTAGAAAAATTTCAAATTCAAGATAAGATTATGAAAATTCAGGACCGTACATAAAAAAATTCTATGAAAACGATGGCGTCGTTGGAATTTCATTTTTTCGAAAGATAATCAATTTTTACGGCTATTTTACAAAGTCACCCCCACCCTCGCCCTTAGGGGGTGGGTCGAGGATAACTCATTTAGGAAGTTTGCTAGACCCGAGAGCTCTACACCATTGAATATTCAATTTTTTGATAAAATTTTTTTGCATAACTTTGCATAACAAGATGAAATTTTAGGTCTATACGTAAAAAATTTTTACGACTATTTACATATTCACCCCCACCCCCGCCCTTAGGGATTGGGTGGGGGATGACTGATTTAGGTTAAAATGGAAGATAATCATCCATCAATACATTGCCGTGACTTTTTTTATCAAATATGGAAGTATGCTAGACCCAAGAGCCCTACTCCAACCTGCAAAGTTGTATATATAAGAGTTTATCTAAATGCTTTATGGGAAATTGCTGTTTAGAGTGCTAAGAATAAATTTTTCAAATGTCCCTGAATAAGATTTTCTAGAAACACTATTACAAAAATCAAAAAATCGCTAACTTCAAAAATAGTGAAATTAAACAAAATGTGTCATTTAACTTCTTAATTGTAATGCTTGTAAATAAAAATAAAATTAAGAAACAATATAGATTTAATATTATGATGTAACATTTAAAATATCAACAGGATAAACTAAAGAAAAAATGGAATACTATTTAATTATTGTATACAATACAGCCAAGTCAAATTGTTTTGTATATCAATCAATAATGTAAACCCTTCTCACAGAAAACAATAATCGTAAAATTGCATAATCTTCGCTTCAATTCAAAGTTAAATTATATACGAAATTATATAGGTACATTAAGATATTATATTCATAGTAGGTATAAACCAACTACAAATTAGAATAAATCGTGGGATAAATTAAAAAATATTACCACAATTTTTTGTCCCTGACTTTATTTCTGTACGACTACCAAAATTTTAAGAAAGAAATCGGTGAAGTACCAGATTTGCTATGATATTTCTCGAATTTCCACACTCTGCATACTCATTTATTTCCTGACATTACACACACTTTATTAAACATTTTATACTTAAATTGGCTTATAAGGGACTGATTAACCAAATAAAAAACGGCCACTTGTCATGTTAAATTTTGGACTACAAAAAGTCGTGGCCTTGTTCTTGCGTCCAACCTTCTGCAGAATACACGGAAGCGCATTTCGCTTTTACTTCGATTTTCGAATGCATTGAGTCGCACTCCATTTCCGTTAGACCAGTTTTATAAAACTTATGATCTATTTGGCTTAGAGTAGGATAACTTGAGACAATTTGAAGGCACATAGCAGCGAAAAGGGAATTTTTTGTTGGCCACCTCGCCCATCGGACATCATTCGAACCTCTTTAATATTTTGATGTGCTAGAATGTAACCGTGAATATAGGAAGATATTTCAACTGATCCTCTTTTTCCTTGAGTTTCCTCGCAAACAACAGAGAATATCTTGGTTTGCAAAGCTGTAAACTGAAAAATTGTAGATGGTTCATATGCTCAAATAAAGGTTTTAAACTGCTGGATCTTTGGGTGTTGTAACAACTGCCTGTAGATCGAAATTTGAAGATAAAACTTCCGTATTTTCCTTTACAATTTTTTTGTCGTCATCCTGGACTTTCGAGCTAATGGTTTTCTTTCTAAATATTCTCGACATTTTTTTTTCTCCTTTTATTATTTCAATTTCTATCATTGTTTTTTGCTCTAATCACAAGACAACACTGATCTTGCAACGTGGAATACAGGACAGTGCAATGTTTTCTGGCATTTATGAAATAATTTGCAGTTACAAAAGCGCGAAAATGTTACATTCACGATTATTTATAAAGTTCATCGAAAAAGATAATCGCGATACCGACAAATTCGCAAGCATCTAAATAATTGTTTGCAACGTCAGACACGCGAAAGTGGTACAATCAGATATTTTGAATAATTGTTCGCAAAGCCAATAACGCAAAATTGTGAGTTTGTCATGGATAATATGGTTCATTTTAAGACTTATGGTGCACTTAGGTCAAAACGGCCAATTTTGCACATTCATGGTTTTGGCATTGGACCGACGATATTTGAAAGATAAACATGTGTAAGAAATAAAACATTTCTAATGTCTACCACTTATTTGTTTTAAGTTCTTCAAATATATTTAGTGTAACCCCTTTTGTTTATTTAATCCAGTATTAGCCCAATTGCGGTACATCAGTAAGGAACTGGCTTAAGCATTGGTGGTACTCAACGTGTTAAATCAGATATATTTTCACAAATTATTTATGTATCAAGCAGAGCTTTGTTAATATTTTTTGCTAAAGGAAATAAGGCATTTTATACAAAGCCGTTTTGATTCCCAGTAAGCAAAATAATTACTTGTTTTCCTCTCGAGCACAGCGCATTTATAAGACACAATTCAGTTAATTGTCGGCCTAACCGCATTAAACGACATCGTGAGTGTCGGACCACGGTTCATCTAAATAAACATATTTCTATTACTTTCCCTATAATTTAAAATCTGACTGAAACAATTATGACATGACGAAGTACCACAATACGGGGCGATTCCATAACACGCATTCGACTATCTAATTTTTTATACTTATCGTAAAACCCCGCTCTATTAAAATTGGTCGAAGTGTTTCTAATGATGTATATTTAAAATATTCAAAACTCTTGCATTTTATTAAAAATAATTTTTAATGTTGAGACTTGATTTTCTTTGTACGTATTGTAAACCGTTCGTTGAATCACATCTTTAGATGAACTGTCTACCCGACGACTGACGATAAGCTTTCGTTTTATATCGTGTTCAGTCACAACACCTCGTTTAATTACTAAATAAATTGTGGAATAAGTAATTTTCGTTAACTTGCTTATTCTTTTGATTATTTCATCTTGAGTTGAATTGACATACTTAGCTTTTAAGCTTGATTACATATTTAAAATTACTTGTTGAAAATGAATATGCAAATCTCGATTTTCAAATTCCCGAAATTGTGTCTCATTGTTATTAATTCATAACTTTGAATTACATTATTAGCAGGAATTTCATTGTTAATGTGAATTACCCCAAAAGGTCTCCAGAAAACCATTGCACAAAACAAATCAAAGACAACTGTATATAAAATAATTAAACCGCATTCAATAAAAATCTCCTGAAGAATATTGAGATATTAATCTGAAAACGGCGCGCGCTGTTGCTCTTTAAAAAAAATGTTATCTTCTTTTTCATAAAGTAATTACGACCTATACTCCAACACCTCTGCCGACGACCGGCGATTTGAAGAATGCTTTTTAGCTACGTTGATATTCAAAAGTAAGATGAGCTTTCCGTAGCTTGTAAAAACTGACCACCGATATGTATTGATAAATTTATCGGTATTACTTAGTATCTACTTAAAGCGCTTATTAACGAAATATCGCAGTGCCCTGGTAAAATGATATTTTTTATACTGACTTTGGAAGAGGTATAAGTATTTTTCTAAAAAAGTCAATTAAAATTTGTTGTTCAACTCCACGCCACATAAACATTATTTCTGAAGGTACAGATCATCCCACCCAATTATTTCTTGCCATCATCGATAGATTATGATTTTTGGTCGAGTTATAACAATGCCAAGCGAGTCAAAAATTTTAGAAATCAAACCTAATATTTTAGTGAAAATATCTTAATTATGTTTATCACGGGTAACTACATACTCAAGGTCTTCTCCTATTGTATTCCAGAATATTCTCAATGTTTTAGAACTATCATTTTCAATAAAAACGATCCCAGATTGATAGAAGAACTACCCTCCAAATTTTGTACCACACAATTCGAATTTCATTTTCTCAAATTAAAACTTAATGTTTGAGAAATTTTCTTTGCTAAAATAATCAGTTCAGATTCCGACCTATACTTTTACATCTGGTTTATCCCAATTATTACTCGATATTTCTTTTAAAACAACGGGTCGCTATGAATGAGGCCGGACCTGCTCGGTATGTTACTAAAATTCTCTTATCTGTACGATTCTCGACCTTCTAAAGTCTCGCAAAAAAGGGTGCTTTTTGTTAGAGAAAAAAAGTTTAGTTTTCAAGCATGAAGATGTTTCTAGTTATTAATGTATAATTCGTTTGTGTACACAAATACACTGTAGTTTTTAGTTTATTAATTCAGTATTTTTCCTATATTAAATCAAACAGTAGTTAGTGCCCGACGTTGCGTTATATAAATGCTAAAAATTAGTCTCCAAACTATTTGGGATGTATAAGAATCAGCTGGAACTGTTATACAAAAACAGTGTACCTATAATAAAGCTACATAGCATGATAAGGAGTTTTGAAATAGGTGATATTTTATAATCGAGCACTGTTCCAACAGTTTCAACCCATACTTTCTGGAATCTATTCAAGCTGTTTTGAAATAACACTATTTATGGATTTCGATTAAAAATTGCTGAACAACTGTTTATTTTATAGAAAATTCGATCTCACATTTGAGAATGTTGACTTTACTGAATACTGTGCTTATCTATTATAAAAAAGTTCCTAGTATGTAGGTATGCATTTACTATAGATGAAGAGGGCCTTGCCAAAGTTTAAAATCGTGTTTGTTTACTATTTACGTTAACTAACTTAGAATTTTGAATACTATTGAAATTAATAATTAAATTCAATTAACTGTCTTGACTCTTACTTCGTGGAATCTACTCATATTACTGTTTTAAATGAAACTTCTGTTTCTAGATAATTCCACAATATATTGAAAAAATGTTAAAAATTCTAACAATTGTCAAATTTCTTAGAATTACGAATCTTCAGCTATCTACAATAATAATATGACTTGGGTGTAGAATGTTAAAAGTTATAAATGATTAGATTGGAATCGCTCTATTCTAAAATTATCAATCGACTGTTGAAGCTCCTGTGAAAGTACTCTTGTTCTTATAGATAATGCTAGGATTATTTTAAATATTCCGCTAAGGAAACCAGCAGATCAGTATCGGTTTGTAATAATTATATCTGTGAGATAACTGGACGATCCCAATAATAGTATATTATTTTATATGGAGGAAAAGTGATACTTTTCATGACGCGCTCGTGTTCAACAGTCGAACGGAGTGAGGCTGGTAATAGAGAGCAACTCATGAAAAGTAGCTTTTCCCCCAAATAAAATATGCTGTTTTTTCTTCAAATGTCGACAAATTAATGCAAAAACGTCTCTTTTTGATAGTAATAATTTTTCAACATAATTGGGTTCGCAAGGCGGTTTAGACCGGTGTCGGTGAGTAGGAACAGGTTGTTGCTATAGTGATGTAACATAAAGCTGTCAGTGGACACTGTCAACAATATTAATTTATTTTTTACAATTATTGCGTCTACGGCTGCTTTTCTATCTATGTTGCTATGATAACACTTTTCCCTCCGCTGGCGGTAAAGTGAAAACTAAAGCTCCGGCCGAGGAAAAATGAAACGCCTACACAGTCGAAAACTGACAGATTTACTGACGTTTGAAGAAAAAATAAGTTTTCTTAGACTCTCTCAGAAAGTTTAACTACACATAGTTACTTAAAAGTGTCCTCTAAATGTAGATTTTTTTCATTTCTTGCAGCACTAAATAGACTGTTAAAGATTGTATATAACATGTGATCCTATTGTGGCCAACATTGAAGCGATCGTTTCTTATTAGATAACAGCAGCAATTTTCTTAAAATTGTCTTAAAAAACTGGAAATCATTAATGAAGAGTATAACAATTCCCCGCGAGGTTTTGGTCAGTATATAACTCGAAAACTATTTGAAGTAGAAAATTAAAATTAGGCAATTATAAACCGTAGTATTACACATTTCAAGCAAGCAGTTACTTTGCTGCAACGTCATGTTTCGGGTCACGTGGTATCATTTTTAAAAAACTTAATGAGACAACCTGAATATTGTTCCACTGCTGTAAAGGTATCTCTCATACTAATTCGGCGATACCTATTTTTGTGTGTCAGGTACTTAGAAACGAAAAACAAATTTTTATAAGGTTTTTTATTTGAAAAACAAAGAGAGCTGAGAAACAAAAAACATATTCTAGTAACAGCTATTCTAGTTGTCAAAAGCTGTCAGCGTCAGTGAACAATCGGTCACTGTATTATTGTTGTTAAAAGTTTTGTGACTTGAAACTTACCATGCCTTTACGTTTCACTTATGACGAGTATGTCGATATGCTGAGGATCTATGAAGAATGTGGAAAAAATACCAGACGAGCTAGAGATTTATATAGAAATCGTTTCCCCGACCGAACAACTCCAGGAAAAAATAATTTTACTTATGTAGAACAAAAATTAAGACACGGTTCATTTCCAACCGGAAAACATCAAAATTCTCCACGTTAGCCTATTCTTACGGAAGATAATATTATTAACATTCTTGCTTATATCCAAGTCAATCTCCAAATTTCAACTCGATGTCTGCAATAAGAATTAGGAATAAGTAAATCTACTATTCAGAGGGTGTTCAAGCAATACAAATATCATCTTTTAAAAATACATTTAACGCAAGGTCTAACTCCTGCAGATCCAGAAAGAAGTGTCAATTAAAATCGTAGAGGACCCTTTTTTCTTAAATAAAATATTGTGGAGCGACGAAAGCCGTTTTCACAATAACGGTGTAGGTATCGTTAATAGATATAATTGTCACTACTGGTCGGCTGAAAATCCCAGCTGGACGCGAGAAACGTATTTCCAAACTATTTTGGGAATAAATGTTTGGTGCGGTTTGTTTAATAGACGCTTGATTGGGCCGTATTTTTATGAGGGGAATTTGACAGGCGAAAGGTATTTAGATTTTCTCCAGAATATTCTTCAACATTTGCTTGAGAACAATCCACTAAAAGAGAGAGCGACTATGTGGTGGCAACAGGATGGTGCAACTCCTCATTTTGCTCAGCGAGTAACGTCACATCTGAATGTGTATTTCCAAGACAGCTTGATTGGGAGAAATGATACAATACATTGGCCGGCTCGTTCACCACATATAACCCTGTTAGATTTTTTCCTTTGGGGATATTTAAAAGGATTCATTTCTGTTACAGCTCCTACCGATGTAGATAATTTAAAAAACAGAATCAGAGCAGCTTGCCAATCTCTTACACCAGAAAGTATTGAAGCAGCATGCACAAGAAATTTACTTAGATGTGAATGCTGCATTAATGAAGGTGGACATAAATTTGAGCATAAACTGTAGTAAAAGTGTTATTGTTTTCCAATTCTTTTTGTTTTTCAAATAAAAAACTTTATGAACATTTGTTTGTCGTTTGTATATACCTAACACAAAAAAAATAGGTGTCGCCGAATTAGTATAAGAGAGACCTATACAGCAGTGGAACAATATACAGGGTGTGTCATTAACTTTTCTAAAAATTATACCACGTGACCCGAAACGTGACATTGTAGCAAAGTAGCTGATTGCTTAAAATGTGTAATACTACCCACAGTTTATAACTGCCAAATTTCAATATTGTAGTTCAAACAGTTTTCGAGATATATACTGGCCAGAACCTCGTGGGACACCCGTATATAAAAAAACTATGACAAGCGGTATTTGTTTAATTAAAAAAATTAAAAACGTAAAAAGTTCTTTTTTTAATAAATTAACACGTTGAGTGCCGTATGTATCCAACACGGATACACGAGATACGGTGCTTCCATCGCCGTATGTATCCGCGGCTGATACACAACTATTTCTGTTATTTCAGCCGCATGTATCGACGTTGGCTGCATGCCTTGCATATATCTCTATGGGGACTATCGCACTACGGCCTGGCATACCCAAAACCTTATTTGGCCTGTATATTTTATCCTTAGTTTTTTCAGGACACCATTTTTTCAGTTAGTGGGTTAGTGGGCCATACACATGAAAAATGGATTTGGCCTGATATACCCAATTTTCCGCTTCCACGGTAGCACTCAACGTGTTAAATATTAATTAATTAATATTTAATCTTAATAAATATAAGAAACGTCGTACATTTTAATCTTTGAAAAAAAATGTAAGTCATCAGTAATCCAATTTCGAAGAAGTTTTTATTTTTCAGTGAATCTCAACCTTATTCAGTTATTGTTATTTATATTAAGATACACTTTTAATAGGTTAAGCACTCTTGGGAATGCCCTTAAAATTTATGGTTAGTAATGTTTATTGATAGAGGTAACAGTATTTACTCACGACAATTAAGAGATTTATATTTAATTTACGTTTCAGAAAAACAAGAGTACAAATCTTTATGACCGAAGATGATAATATAATATACAGTTTGAAATTTGATGGACGTGTTTTTGTGTGTCTTCTCGAAACTAGACTCGCGTTAAATTGTTATTTGTCAGTTTTTCCTAGTCTTCAGCATTCTGATTTTAAAATATTATTGAGTTTCCACTTTTAATAATAATGGCACAGTTTACTGAAAATACAACAAATAGTACTTTAAAGAATAATAAATTATTACTCTGAACAACTTGTTAGGACTGAATAATCCTGGAAACATTATTACTGATACCTAGTAATGTTCTTTTATTCCTGTAACTTATACCATATCTAAACGATTTTGTAAATATTATTTTCCACGGACCTTACATAGGTACTTCACCAAACGGGATCTCAAATTATGCCCTAATTTTCTAAGAATTGATAATTTTTTTTGTAATAGCTTCATATAGTGCAATGAACAAAAGCCGTACCAAAAAAGATACAATACACCGATGCCACATTATAACGGCTTGATGTAATCGCTTATTGATACCTATACTCTGTTTCATGTTTATCGTTGGTAATTTATTAGTATTACTTTGAAAGGTCTTCAAAAAGGCGTCCGTATTCTTAATTATCAATGACTAATTAAATATGAAATATGTAACGGGTGCCCCAATAAGAATGGCTTTCGGCCATATATCAGAAACCGTTCATGGTACAGCTGCGAGTACAAAAAATGTAACAAAAGAGATAAAAAACTTGAGAAGCCAAATTTTTCAAAAGGCGGCATAACAAAAGCAATCATTGCATTCTTCAAAAAATTCTGCGTATATGTACTTGATATTTAAAGATTCAGTCTATCTACTTAAATAAGATGTGGGGGAGAATGGGAACTGTTATGAAAAAAACACCCATAACTCCGGTTCTTAACCGATTATTGCAAACTTAGTCATCTTGAAAACAGCTCTTTTCCACTAACATAAGAGTGAAAATTTGGACATAACCTAATGAGTAACTTTCAAGCGAGGGGCGCTAATTTTTTTAAAATCTAGTTATCTTTGGAAAATATTAAATAGGAGCATGCAATTTTAATCGGGATTATAAAAGTAGGCTTAATTTGTAACATAATGACGAATACCGCATGCCGATATCTTTTCCGGTCCCGACATATCTTAAAAATTTATGAGTCAGTTGAAAACTAACAGCTTTAGAAGTGAAACTTATTATGTTACGCAAAAACTGTGAATGAGTGTACAAAAACTATTTACAATAAAAGACAAACAAAAGTAAATATTCTTTTTAAGAAATTATTTTATTAAATGTTCAAACAAACCACAATCTTGAGCCAAACTTTATTTTAATTCCATTGCTTCAAGTAAATGCATGAATATTTTAGAAATAATCAGATATACTTCTGTTCAACATTACCGACATTGTTGAATACATTAGCAGAATGGATTTATAGATGAAAGAAAAATTAAATAGTTTACTGACGAAACCAGGTATCCAACCAACGACCTTTAGGTTTTCAGTCTAACGCTCTGCCGACGAGTCTATTTCGCTTAGTAATATCATGGAGTCTACTGATGTAACAGAAGGGGAGAACAGCATTGCGTCTCTCTCACTGAGCTTAATTAAATAATAATTAGATAAGGACAAGGAGTTTAACAAATTTGTTAGTTTTACGAGTTTACTTTTACGCCAAAAATCCTGTAGTGTCCCATAAATTGTTTCACTTCATAAAGCGTAAATTTTAAGCATTCACCTATGAATATAGATTACCTACTATGGGGTAGTACGGAAAGGATTTTAACAATTTTGAAATAGTTGCAATTGACATTCCTTGCCCTAATAATAATAATTTCAATATAACTTTTAATCTGACTGTGAAACGGCGTTAAGGAAGTTAAAGTAGAAATATATGTATGTTTTTTTCCATGGCCCACTACTTCTTTTTATATATTTCCACTTTAACTTCCTGATCGCCGTTTCCCAATAACATCGAAATATTAATTGAAATTACCATTAATCAACTTTAATTCGTTCCAAATTATTAAAATATGTTCGGAACCTATAGCCACAGTAGGTAATCTATATTTAAAGGAAAATAATTAAAATGTATACGTTTTTTACGATATGTCGGGATAGGAAAAAGATATCGACATGCGGTAATCGGTATTCTGTTACTAATTAAGTCTACTTTTATAATTCTCGATTAAAATTGTATACTCCTATTTAATATTTTCCAAAGATAACTAGATTTAAAAAACAAAGTCAATAGCGCCCTCTAGTGTGCATGCTACTCATTAGGTTATGTCGAAATTATTAAACTTATGTTGATGGGAAACAGATGTTTTCAAGAAGACTAAATTTGCAACAATCGGTTAAGTTGAACCCGAGTTAAGGGCGTTTTCTCATATCAATCTCCCCGTACACATTATTTGAGTAGATAGACTGAAAGTTTAATATCAAATATACGCAGAATTTTTTGAAGAATGCGATGATTGTTTTTGTTATGCCCTTTAATTGAGTTAATTTTATGAAAGTTGGCTTTTTAATGTTTTTATCCAATTACGCCCTCTCGCGGTATACCGAAACTTTTGTTATATTTTTTCCCGCAGTTGTACTATTAACGATTTCTGATATATGGTCTAGAGCCACTTTTATTGGGACGCCGGTTACGTATGTAGTTTTTTTAACGAAAAATTTTGAACGCGGAAATCAATCAAACTTTAACAATTCGGTAGGTAGTGGAATGAATGGCAAAAGGTCAAAGGGAGAGCTATCTGTTATTTTTTTTTAAATGAATTAAGGGTTATGATGTTGGTTGATTGAAATTTATATCCTCATGAAAAGTTTATTTGGATTAGACCGCAGGGCTGCCAGTTAGATTTTCATTTCATCAGTAAAAATCTTGTCAAAAATTGAGTAATTTCAATAGATTTATTTTATGCTATAGAAATTTCAAAAAAGTATAATGAACTAAACTTATGACCTCGAAAAAATATGTATTATTTGAAAACAAACTTTTCATTTAAAAACAAATAAAGTAAACATACAGTGTCCACCATGTTCGCTACATATGGGAACAATTTTTAGTTGTTGTATATAGGAAAATTTAATATATACGATCGATTCTGCATGGTCGATAATCCAAAATTACATCTTGACATCAGTTACATGAACACTTCATGGCCACAAATTGGAAAAATTTGACGTGGAAATGCGAAAAGTGAGGTTAGATGCCAAAATACCGAAAATTGTTATTTAGAAAAAGTGATTAAAATGATATTTTAGGAGTACGTACAAAATTTGAAGCAAAAACAACAAAAAATAAGAATTTTCTTATTTTTCTCCACTACGGTCTTCTGAAATGATATTGCCTCAATTTCTTTTTTGAAAGAGTTCAATTAGCACCGTATGTAATTTATAAACGTAAAACTATTCAAAATTGGTCATTAAAATCATTCCTGGAGAATTAAATGGAAATATTAGTTGAGCATTTGAAACTTTCCTGTAACAATACCTTGTCCAATGTTGTCAGTTTGTGAAGTTTAAAATAATTTAGTACTGATACCACAATTGAAAAGAACCGTTTTTGATATTTTCAATAAATATTTCATTAAATTATTAAAACTCATTAACTAGTCATAATAATAATAATAAATTGAATTAGTTTACCAACGTATTACTATTAGTGTTTTAAATGAAACTCACGGTTTCTAGTTAATACCACAATATAATAAAAATTGTTGAAAATTCTAAAAAATTGTCAATTGTCAACAATTGTCAACCGTGAGTTTCATTTAAAACACTAATATGAGTAGATTCCGCGAAGTAAGGGTCGAGACAGTTAATTTCATTAAGTTATTACTATTTTTTGAAACAATATTCAACAGATTACCCCCTAACTCATTACTAATAAATAACTTAGTATTTCAAAACACAAATTCAAAATGTCCTCCATCTCGTTCCATACATTTCACCGTCCCGGAATTCGTTTCTCTTTGAATATTTCGGTGCGTACCTTGGTTAATAGCATATACGCAATCCCATATGCATTGTTCTAAATGTGCGACGTCTCTGAAGGGTGTTACTCGATAAATTTTGTTATTTGAATAGCCCCATAATAAAATGTCCAGAGGGCATAGGTCCGGGGACCGTCTTGTTGGAAATGAAGATTGGCTCGCTTAGCCAGTGGGATACCATCCAAAAATTTGGTTAATTCATTTTCCAACAAAGTTGAATAACGCCTGGCATTCAGGTTTTCTCTAAAGAAAAATGAACCAATAATTTGACAATTCCAAATTCCGCACCATACATTAACCTTGAGTGGGAGTTTGTGTCTGCCCATCAACGACAGTTTTGTGAGCTTACTGTTCCATTTGATGTGAAAGTAGATTCGTCGGAAAATAAAACATTTTCTGTGAAATTTGGATTATCTTCTATAATTCAAAAACCAAACCGGACGTCAAAATATTTTTCTTCAGAACTTGAATAAATTTAGGCTTGCACGGGTGAAATTTGTTTGTCGCATTGTTTTGATTAAGATGCATATAGTTAATGTCGTATCAGTCATGTGATGGAAAAGACTTAGCGTTTCTACTTGTAGTTACCTTAAACTTCTTTAATAATTTTGCTACATTTTTAAAATGGACGTTTTTGCTAGGATATTTTTGGTTAAAAATATTAGCAGCTTCTCTTGAACATTGATAATTTTCTCCGCAAATTAGAACCAACTCTATTTTTTCTTCACGTGACAGTATAGAAGGCATTTTTAGTTATAGATAGATATATAGATATAAAAATATCTTTGCAGAATGTGTAAATAGAAGTAAACTTAACGAAAACGGAGAACTACGGATCAAATGCAACAATGATGTTACACGAGTATTCGTTTATGATTTTAAAGCCCACTTAGTTAATTTGAAACTTTGTATTGCGGCAAAGTATTTGAGGAAAATGGGTTCTAGGATGATGAAAGTATAAAACTAGGAATCGTTGTGAAATGTATGCAGACCTTTCAAAGATAATAAATTATCTTGTATTCATATTATCGCATTGTTTTTTTATAAATATTGTCCAAACATGAATCATTACGCTTATTAAATAATAATTATTAATGTAAGTTGTCATGTTCTGAAACTTTGATGAAATATTACATAAAAAAAATTAATATCGGCCCTTTTCAATTGTAATATCACAATTAAATTGTTTGAAACTGCACAAACTGACAAGATACAAAAAAATTTCACGCGTTCAACGAATATTTTCATTTTATTATATATGAATGACCTCAATCAATATTTCTGAATTGTTTTACCCTCACACATTAAACATGGCGAGAAGTACGGATTTTTTTATTTTTTTGTTTTTTTTGCTCGAAATTTCATAAATGGCCCTAAAATATCATTCTAATCACTTTTTCCAAACAACTTTTTCGATATTTTGCCTCCATGACAGTGGCATCGTGAGTGACGTCAGAATGTCTTTTCAGATTAGCGACCATGCAGGATCGATGGCATACATTAAATTTTCCTATATCCTACAACTAAAAATGTTTGCCATATGTAGCGAACATTAAGGGGGATACGATATATTAAACCTACCTACTGCTTCATTTTAAAAATAGTAATCACAAAATAAAGTTACGTAGATACTCATCAGGTACGAGTATATAAAAAAAATAGAACGAATAGTAATGAACAACAAAAATACAAAACAAATAAAAAAACAAATGTAAGAAAATAACTGTTATAGGTATATAAAAAATCGATTTAAATCTGAATCTGATAAAGTATTATCCTTTTTTGGTATATACATATCATTAGTATGTAAATGTATTACTTCTTTTGTAAAGTTAGCATTAGTACAATTTGCTTTTCTCGACTGCAAATACATAATTTTGTGTGTGTAGATGTCTCACATACTAGTTGTGGCTAGTTTGTTTCTTTCGTTAGTTTTCATTAGATAGGTAGGTAATAAGAGAAATCTCTTAAATTAATTTAAACAGAGCGTTTGGAAATATCATGCGAGATATGATTAATTAAAAATTAATAATAATAATAAACAAGTGTCATAATTTTTTTCATCAATATGCAAATCAGTAGATCTCCTGAAAATATAGTAAAACCGGCAACCATGTAAGACCGTTTCTATTTCAGATTTTATGAAAGACTAAAATATGTTATCTAAGTATGTTTTTATAATGTCTGCTGTGGAATCGCCGCCTTAATGTTTTTGCTAATAGCGGCGTTCTTATAGTTTTTTTTATTATTTCCAACATGTAGTTGTTGGGTTAAAAATATTTATACATATAGATTAGTTTCTATAGAAACCACATAAATGCAATATACCTTGAAAATAATATATTGAATTGAATTGTGATGGTGGAGCAAAATGTAAAAAATTCTTGTTTTTTACATTTTTCTCTTGGAATATTGAATTATATAGATACGTTTTTATAATCATTTAATGCAATAAAACGTATTTTAAAAAAATAGCAGATAGTGTACACTTTGCCATTTCACTACCGAATTTTCAGAGCACACTCTGATAGATTACAGAAATCATCAGAAATGTATTCTGGACTGAGAAAGATGTGTCATATTTGCTGTACCTATGTTTGTACAGGAGCAATATTAATATTATCTAATACCTATGCACTATTTAGAATCAGTTGTCTTAGCGACGGGCCTGGCTCAGTGGCGGATCTAGGGGCGAGTGGGCCTCAGGACATTTCTTACAGGTACACTGAGTAACACGTAAAAAGTAAGAAAATTAAAACGTTTTCCATTCAGGACAAAAACTAATACAAAACGAAAACTTAAATTTTTTTGTATCATAAAAAGTGTCAAAACAAAAATATGTTTTATTCAGCTACTTAATTCCAAACCAATATCTAGATTGGTATTTTCCGTATTACATTGAAAGGAAATAAATGAAATACTTTATATAAAATATAAAAACTAATAATAAACTAAAATCTAGAACTACGTTCTTTTTCTGACTTTAGTATTGGCAAAGTAATCTATGAGATCCTTTAAATCTAACTTCGCTGCGATATTATATTCTACATTTAAAATAGATTGATCACGATCATTGTTGACCTAATGCAATTTCTTAACATTTTCAATTTACTAAAGGATCTTTCCAATTGCGCAACAGTTACGCACAGGTAGGGTAAAAAATAGAAGAAACATAACATAAACTTCAGGAAAATCAAGTTTCATATATGAATACTATTTGGAAAAGTTTCCTCTTCATATCTTTTTTGAAGTCATCTCTTTAACTAGTTCAAGTAACATATCAATATTGATTGACAACACCGTTAGTAAAAATTTCCCGATGTTTTCGAAATTAGTATTGTTGCAACAAATAATATTCATTTGATTGATTGCATAGCAGAAAACCTCTATTCAATTTGATTGGTATTGGTATCAATTGAATAGTAATATACCCGGACTTTGAAGTAATCTTCTCTATTATCAAATTGCTATTCCAAAGCAAGCTCAACAATTTGTTTTGGTACTTTTCGTTGCCTTTTAAATTGAAATACTAGCTCTATATTGCATTTAATTGCAAGAGTTATTGGTTCAGATATTCAATCATTATACGCTTCTTGAGCTCTTAAAGCAGAAATGTAGGTCAATGTATTTCTTAAGACTGTTGCGCCGCCGATATAAATATCAATTCTTTGTAGAAATCTTGATACGTGGTTTACTTGAGATGAAGTTTTGAAGATAAAAATATTAATAAAAACAAATTCAAAGTTGGCCATTTTCTTATTTTTAGCTTCCATGGTTGCTTCCTTTTTCTGCGATTTCGATTCAATATCTGAAGAGCTTTTAGAATATCGAACAATCGAATTTTTATTGCCATAATTGATTGAATACTTCCTGACCAACATGTAGGGTTAAGTAATTTCTGATTCCCCAGTAAAAGAAGACGAAAGCTCCCATCGTTTGATAATAGATCCAAAAAACGACGATCGACGAAAATATGATAAATGAAATCCCCAATTTCCGCATATTTCATAAATTTGCAAAAAATGAATTTTTTGATTATATCGCAGTATTACATAGAAACATAATTGTTATTATATTTGGAATAAATTGTAGCAACATAAAAGTCAATGACATTCAATGATATATTTAAAAAAAATTCCAAAATGTTTCGTTTACGCAACGTTGGGGACTAATGGGTTAATTAGAAAATTTATTACAATAACATACCATTAAAGCCATTCTGATTACATGAATGCAAACATTCTTCCATGTTTCTGGTGTGACTCTAGCAAATGTGTCATCTGTCAACTTTAACACGTCACCTACCTTAAAAGTTGTATTACGCACTCCAACTTCATTTTATAATAGCCCACATCTTTTCTATTGGATTCAATTTTGGATCAGGTGGTGGCAAACGTAACACGGAAGGACCGTGTTCAGCTAACAACTTATAAACAACATAATTTTTAAATATTGGTTTATTTAGCTGTATTTTCCTGTAAAGTTCCGGCTTAATATCAGTATAATCAAAATGAATACTTCTTTCCCGTAACCATATTTGCATATCTGCCTTTTTCCAAGTAGACGTTGGGTTACGTTCCACAGATCGTTATATGATTCATTATTAATAACTATTACAAAGTATTTACTATCTCGACCCATACTTCGTGGAATCTACCCATATTACTGTTTTAAATGAAGCTTACTGTTTCTAGATAATTCCACAATATATTGAAAAAATGTTAGAAATTTTAAGAAATTTGACAATTGTTTCGATATTAAATATCATCTTCAGAATGACAGAATATACATTCCATTTGATGCCTACCTGATGATTAATAATTATGTTTGGCTAAACTTAATATACGTTAATAGAAAAAAGAAGAATATATGATATTACAATTATTAAAGCGTAGATATTATTAGCCCTATGGGGATATCCTGGATATCTTTTTTCCCAATTAAGATAAGTATAACTGTGCAATGATATAGAAAACCAGGAAAACTATATCTGCTGATTTTCAAAATTATCACTTAAGAAGACAGTTTAAAAGTGGAGAACTCCCTAGATTTATCTGTTCATTGACAACTTGATATTATGGGTTTCTTAAGTGTCTTCTAATTTCCAATTCTTCATGGAAATCCAGTTCTTGTGTCTTATTTGTGAATACAATTTCAAAAAAAATTACAATATTGTTTAACCTGAAATTGACAATATTGTTTAATCAATTTATTATTCTCGAGATTCTATATTCTACTCACATTACAGCTAGAACTTGCTATCAGAGCCTTTAAAAAGACATTTTTACGATAATGTTCAGAAATACAGCATAAAAGCAACTACAAAAATATAACAATATACGAAAAACGATGTTTTGTTGTTGTTCAATGCCGTCAGCCCTGTTATAAGAGGCGGATCGTTTTCATTTTCGTCGTTTGTGCATCGGATATTACGAGATAATCAATCCCCAAACTTATATTATTTGGGTTGCATACTTGGTCTAATGGTCTTGCATTCGGTACGTCAAACTTTATACCATGGAATAATTTCTTTGCTTCAAACAGCTGTGTTTATATCAAAATCAAACAAAATAACGTTAAGTTTAAAAGTTTTTTTCAAAATGAATGAGAAATCAGTGTGTACTGAGTGCAAGTCATCTTTCAAGCGAATATATGGGTTGCGGAAACAAGTAAAAATATTTCAAGAGGGAAGACTTGATGATCTAGCTCCACTTAATAAGTGTATAAAGACTCACAACTTCAGTTGTGATATCTACAAGAAAAATTTCAACCACAAGAATCATCTCCATAAAAAGACTCATGGCATTTTATCAGTAGATTCCTCAGAATCATCTCCAAAAAATGCAAAGAAGTGCCCTCTCTGTAGTTTCAAAAATTCGGCTAAAATACAATTACACAGTCACTTTAAGGAGAACCACGACATTGAAACGTCTACTGAAAACTTTGTTTTTGCGACAAAGGACGATTTTGAATCAAGGAAAAATGAAATTGTATGATCTTATTTTAATAAACTTGCACATGCTTTTCTTATTCAAACTGTGAACCTGTTACTAATAAAAACTGTCTATGGTTTTTAAAATTAGTTTTAGAATATGATTATGATTGATTTTGAGTATTATACTTTTTTAAATTAAGTATTACATTGTTCCCACTTTTTTCATATTCTACACATGGATGCATTTTTATTTTATTAACATCAAACTAACATACTTCCATATTTGATGAAAAAGAATTTTTCACGGGAATGTATTGATGAATGATTATTTTTCATTTTAATCTAAATCAGTCATCCCCCACCTACCCCTTAAGGGCGGGGGTGGGGGTGACTTTGTAAAATAATCGTAAAAATAAATTTTTAAATTTGGAATCAAATTCTACGTAATTTTTTACGTATACACCTAAAATTTCACTTTGAAATCTTTTTTTTATAATGTTATGCAAAAAATTGATTATACAATGGTGTAGGACTCTCGGGTCTAGCATACTTCCATATTTGATAGAAAACAATTTTTCACGGGAATGTATTGATGAATGATTATCCTTTATTTTAACTTAAATCAGTTATCCCCCACCCAACCCCCTAAAGGTGGGGTTGGGGGTGACTTTGTAAAATAGTTGTAAAAATAAATTAGAATTGGAATCAAATTCCACGTAATATATTACGTATACACCTAAAATTTCATATTGGTAACTATTTTTTATAAAGTTATGCAAATAAAATGTTATCAAAAAATTGATTATTCAATGGTGCAGGACTCTCGGGAAGTATATATTTGATAAAAACATTTTTTTCACGGGAATGATTTGATGAATGATTATTTTTCATTTTATCCCAAATCAGTCAAAATGTTTCACGGAAATGTATTGATGAATGATTATCCTTCATTTTAACGTAAATCAGTCATACCCCCCCCCCCCCCCAACCCCTAAGGGCCTGGGATGGTGACACGTTTTATTGAATATCTTTGGCAATAATGAAGAAAAAATATGAAAATTGGTATACATACTCAAAAAAGGGTTTATGATTCGATGACACACTCAAAATCACCCCAACCCTAATATTTCCCAAACACCCGCCCCCTCTACCCTTATGGTATGAAATAAGCGTGTAATCATTTTTTAATTTGAATTTTATTTTATTAAATATACATATGCCAAATAGTAAATTTTAATTCTTATTCGTAAAGCCGCAATAGCGATTTTTATTTTCATTAAAAAATCAATTTTTTTATTACATTTTTTTTGCATAACTTCATAAAAAAAAGTAATCGAAATGAAATTTTAGGTGTATACATAAAATATTACGTGAAATTTGATTCCAAATTCAAAAATTTATTTTTACCACCATTTAACAAAGTCACCCTCGTCCCCGCCCTTACGGGATGGGTGGGGGATGACTGATTTGGGATAAAATGAGAAATAATCATTCATTAACACATTCCCGTGAAAAATTTTGTTTAGTAAATATGGAAGTATGCTAGACCCGATAGTGGTGCACCATTGAATAATCAATTTTTTAATAACATATTATTTGCATAACTTTATAAAGAAAAGTTATAAAAATGATATTTTAGCTGTATACGTGAAACATTACGTATAATTTGATTCCAAATTTACAAAGTAATTTTTACGACTATTTTACACCCCCGCCTTTTGCGGGTGGGTGGGGGATGACTGAGTTAGGTTAAAATGGAGGTAATTCATTCATCAAAACATTCCCGTGAATTTTTTTTATCAAATATGGAAGTATGCTAGACCCCATTTTTCTTGCATAACTTTATAAAAAAAATAGTTACAAAAATGAAATTTTAGGAGTATACGTAAAAAATTACGTGAAATTTGATTCCAAATTAAAAAAATTCATTTTTACGACTATTTTATGCCGCCTTATGGGGGTGGGTGGGAGATGACTGATTAAGGTTTAAATGAAAAATAATCATTCATCAATACATTCCCGTTAAATTTTGTTTTTACCAAATATGGAAGTATGCTATACCCGAGACTCCTCCACCATTGAATAATCAATTTTTTGATAACATTTTTTTTGCATAACTTCATAAAAAAAAGTAATCGAAATGAAATTTTAGGTGTATAAGTAAACAATTACGTGTAATTTGATTCCAAATTAAGACATTTATTTTTACGACTATTTCACAAAGTCACCCCCACCCCCGCCTTTAGGGGATGGGTGAGCTCTGACTGATTTAGGTTAAAATGAGAAATAATCATCCATCAATACTTTCCCGTGAAAAATTTTTTTCTATCAAATATGGAACTATGCTAGTCCCGGGAGTCCTACACCATTGAATAATCAATTTTTTTATAACATTTTTTTGCATAACTTTATAAAAAAGTTATCAAAATGAAATTTCAGTAGTATACTTAAAAAATTACGTGTAATTTGATTCTAAATTAAAACATTTATTTTTACGACAATTTTACCAAGTCACCCCCACCCCCGCCTTTAGGGGATGGGTGAGCTCTGACTGATTTAGGTTGAAATGAGAAATAATCATCCATCAATACTTTCCCGTGAAAAAAATTTTTTTATCAAATATGGAACTATGCTAGACCCGAGAGTCCTACACCATTGAATAATCAATTTTTTGATAACATTTTTTTTGCATTACTTTATAAAAAAAAGTTATCAAAATGTAATTTCAGTAGTATACGTAAAAAATTACGTGTAAATTGATTCTAAATTAAAACATTTATTTTTACGACAATTTTACAAAGTAACCCCCACCCCCACCTTTACGGGGGGGGGGGGGTGAGGGATGACTGAATTAGGTTAATATGAAAAATAATCATTCATCAATACATTCCCGTGAAAAATTTTTTTCTATCAAACATGGAAGTATGCTAGATCCGAGAGTCCCACACCATTGAATAATCAATTTTTTGAAAACATTTTTTTGCATAACTTTATAAAAAAAAGTTATCAAAATGAAATTTCAGTAGTATACGTAAAAAATTACGTGTAATTTGATTCTAAATTAAAACATTTATTTTTACGACTATTTTACAAAGTCCCCTACCTTTACGGGGTGGGTGAGGGATGACTGAATTAGGTTAATATGAAAAATAATCATTCATCAATACATTCCCGTGAAAAATTTTTTTCTATCAAATATGGAAGTATGCTAGATCCGAGAGTCCCACACCATTGAATAATAAATTTTTTGATAACATTTTTTTTGCATAACTTTATAATTAAAAGTTATCAAAATGAAATTTCAGTAGTATACGTAAAAAATTACGTGTAATTTGATTCTAAATTAAAACATGTATTTTTACGACAATTTTACAAAGTAACCCCCACCCCCACCTTTACGGGGTGGGTGAGGGATGACTGAATTAGGTTAATATGAAAAATAATCATTCATCAATACATTCCCGTGAAAAATTTTTTTCTATCAAATATGGAAGTATGCTAGATCCGGGAGTCCCACACCATTGAATAATCAATTTTTTGATAACATTTTTTTTGCATAACTTTATAACAAAAAGTTATCAAAATGAAATTTCAGTAGTATACGTAAAAAATTACGTGTAATTTGATTCTAAATTAAAACATTTATTTTTACGACAATTTTACAAAGTAACCCCCACCCCCACCTTTACGGGGTGGGTGAGGGATGACTGAATTAGGTTAATATGAAAAATAATCATTCATCAATACATTCCCGTGAAAATTTTTTTTCTATCAAATATGGAAGTATGCTAGATCCGAGAGTACCACACCATTGAATAATCAATTTTTTGATAACATTTTTTTTGTATAACTTTATAAAAAAAATTATGAAAATGAAATTTTAGTAGTATATGTAAAAAATTACGTGTAATTTGATTCTAAATTAAAACATTTATTTTTACGACTATTTTACAAAGTCACCCCCACCTCCGCCTTTAGGGGGTGGGTGTAAGGGATGACCTATTTAGGGTTAAATGAAAAATAATCATTCATCAATACATTCCCGTGAAAATTTTTTTTATCAAATGTGTAAGTATGCTAGATCCGAGAGTACACTTCGAGGACAACTTATACAGTATAAGTTATACTCAGTATAAGATATACTCGTCCTCAAACTGAAGTCTGTGCATACATATATATATATATATATATATATATATATATATATGGATCTAGCGGTCAAATTGGCATCGGTACATTTACGGTATAGCCAGGAATCCTTCAATATACACCAATGTATATTTGCTAAATATATTTAACGGACAGGTTAGCATCTTGATAATTTGGCAACGTTGAGAAGATATATTTGAGTTTATTAAATCACTTTCATTCTGCAGATTTGATGGTCGTATATAAATGCTGTACTTATAACGGAGGAAGTGGCATCTTTGAAAATATATTTAGAATTAACATATTCGTTACGGTAAAGTGTATGGTTATTTAAATGCATCGTGCTCTCTTGGTCGTAATTTACGTTTATCTATTTCTATGAGTTGTTTGATCATAGTTTGATTATTATTTATTCGAACGTTTCATTACATCTCGCTAGAATGTTTGGGGCAAACCAAAAAATCAGACGTTGTAGTTTAAAATTGTGATCATATTCAAGGCTCCGTATCGAAACTTGTAAGCAGGAGGTGACTAAATAAAATCTAATTTTTTCCTGACTATTCGAAGCAATACTTCCGAAGATTTGCAAGCTGATTCAAAAACCCACTTACAGAAGCTATACTATCTGGACATTATTTCAGAGTCACCAATATGGCATCGTTTATTGTCGACGTTTCACAATAACCGTTAGTTTTATTTTGGCGTTGCTTTTCGGAAATTTCTCTATTTGATTTTTGTGACTCATGATAAGCAGTCTGCATTCAGAATTGCTTATTTTTATTTGTATAAAAATATTGAATAGCCGAACAAAGTTTTTGAAGAGTTTGGTTAATTTTGATGATGCTAAGAGAAAATTAACTATCGAAGAGTCTTCTCGGGCTATTGGAAGCGGGATTAACACAGACAGATGTTGCGAATAGACTAAATGCGTCCCAAAGCGCCATTCCAACGATCGGTTTAAGGAAACTGGAACTGTTGGTTAAAGACGAAAAATTACCCAAACAAGCGTTATTGATGATAGTTATCTAACAGCTTGTAGAAATCTTCGTGATACTTAAAGAATTGTAGGAAGAAGAATTTGCATTGCTTTATCGATCTCAACAATGAGAAGAGGAATCCGTGATGCTAATTTAAGATCTAGGCAACTTTTAAGGAGAGTACCATTGCTATCTGCGCATAGGCAAGGAAGATTAGCTTTGGCATTGGAACACCAACACTGGCGTAATGAATGGAGGAACGCGACTTTCAAAGATGGGTCTATGCCGCTATAGTCCCTAAGTTGTTTATTAATGATATGCGAGATCACATCGAGCTGGTGTGGTTTCAGAAGAAATGAAAATGCCATAGAGCATGCTTGGAATAAAATACCATTGGCGACCACAATCCTCGACCTGAATATTAGCTGTTGCTAAAACATTCGTTTCTATTAAATCCGTTAAAGAATTCTTTTGTTTTATACTTCTAGCTCAGCGCTTTATCCAATTTTCATTATTCCAAGAAATGAGAAAACGATTTTATAATTTTTGGTATTTAACAAATATCCCTTCTACCATCAACATTTTGTTTCAACTTTTGAAATCTAATTTAATCAATATCCTTAACTTCATCAATAACCTGAACTTTTGAACAGCTGTTCATTTTTAATATTTCTGAATGTATCCAAGTACAATTTCAGCATGTTTTAAAATTAATTACAATTGTTCAATAACGTCGTATCAGAATAAAGTTGAATTTTCCACGAGACATTCTGTATCTTAGATTCCAATTTGTTCCAACTTGCCATCGTAACAAGAGATATTTTGTCATATTTGATATACGGTATTCCACTAGTTTCTTGTGTAAGTCGTATTCAGGTCACAGCCCACTGCACTTTCGAACGCACAACCCAAATAATATGTCATAGATATAGGTTTTAAGAGCCACTCCAGCTCAAAAATTCAATAAAACTCAAACCTCATTTCAAAAAGTATATACAGGAAGAGAACAAAGTCATTACAACAGTTTCACATTTTTTAAATGAGTCACCCTGTATTTCATCAAATTTGAAAAATGTTTTTCTTCTTTTAGATTGTATAAGCCCATAACTTATACAGAAACCTATAAACTCTGTACTGTATAGTTTTTGTACTATTTAAAGTTTTGTTTATGAAATTTCCAAACAAGGACTTATTTTCTTATTACAATGGATATTTTTTAGCTTCAATCAAAGAGTGAAAGAAGTTTTTTCAAATTATATTTGAGAGGAATTTTTTGTTCATGTTTTATTATACAAAATACATAAAAAATCATTGCGTTTGTGTCTAGGAATCTTTGTTGTTTGTCTCCTTTACCATTCATATTTCAATCTATTATCTATTAAATTCAATTCAGTTATCTCCTTTTTTGTGTGACAACTAGTATAATTGCGATGTAGACGACGAATAAATATCACTCAAAATTGTTATAACTACATGTCAAACTCTGTCAATTTCAAATTACGTATTTTCTTTTTGAATTAAATCACAATTTAATGATATAGGAAAACAGAAAAACTATCATCTGCTGATCTATACAATTATGACTTGAGAGGACAATTTTATAGTGGAGAACTTTCTAGATTGATTTGTTCGTTGACGACTTTATATTGTTGGTTTCTCAAGTGTCTTCTAATCTAATTCTTGTTTCTTATCACAAAAATGTAGTACTTCTAGTTCTGTGTAAGGTGTAGTGGATGATTTGTGTCGAGTAGATGTTTAGCAAAATGAGATTTTTCTGGTAGTTTCAGTCTGTACGATCTTAAGTGTTCACTCCACCCCGTCTCATCTCAAAATTTCGCAGGGTTGGCCGATTTAGATAGCATCACATTCTGGACATTTTTGTTTCAACATTTAACAATTTTGTACTTACATCACTTCCAGTTTTGAAAGAAATTGATGTATTGGTTGCTAACGATAATTACCTTTGAAATATTAAAAGAGATATTACCAGCATATGTGATGGTTCTATAATTTTGTACTCATGTAGTTGGTTTGTGAAATATTTGTTGTAATGTTACTCTCTCCTGCTTTTTATTAAGTGAACGTTTTATCATTTCTAATGGATAACCGTTTGATGTGGCTATCTGTTTAATTGTATTGATCTGTTCATCAAAATAATGTCGTATGCGTTGGTTTCTGTAAAATGAGTAATTAATTATCAACCCTTTGAATTGTTAAATCAAGTAAATTAATTGAGCTATTCTCTTCAACTTCTAATGTAAATTGAGTTTTTGGGTATGAATTATTAATATGATTGAAACATGAATCTAATTGTCGTTCACTGCCTATGAAACAAGCTAATATGTCATCTACATATCTATAACAAAATGTATATGTTAGGGTTTTCTCAGTAGTAACGCCCCAATGTGTTTCGAGAATATTTTCATTGCATAGTTTCAAGTAACTATGACACCCATGTCAGAAACCTAATAATCGAAATAGAAATCTGTCAGTGTTTGTTGACATTCCTTACCTTGGCATACTTAAACTACTTGATATCGTGGTTATCTTCATAATTAACTATTTATATGGGAGCTGTATTTTGGAATGTATCTCAAAATATAACTCATCAAAAAACATCACAAATGTATATTGTTGCAATAAGAAATTGAAGCAGAATTCATAATTAATATAAAACAAAAAGTGTTACTTAAAAGCTATAACTTTAATCAAGAAATCAAGTTATCGGACATCCTGCAAACGGCTAAAATTTTGTTTTGATAGATATAAGGATTGCCACATACTGGTCTTTATTGCATCAATAGATTCGGTCATTATTCGAAGCGATCCATATTGAATCATGGAGAGATGGATGTTATGATATTGAGAAATTTGAATAATCTAATTTTGCGGTGAATTCAACTTTACCCAACTGAACCTAACCATTGTTTTGTTGATTCATTGAGTATCTACTCATTACATGTTATGTCATAGATAATGTAACACTAACGATAATTATTATACACGTTCACGGCCACCTGGCCAAGATAGGTTAGCTTCGGTTTGCAAAATAGAATTTTTCCAATATTCCAATTTGATTTATTCAAAAATGAATATTTGAACATTCTTGTTCATTTGATTACTTGAAGAAAAAGTTTTAAGACTTATTTGTGAATAAGCGTTTACATGAATACTCAAAGCCCTAAAACCGATATATGTACCAATTTTCTGATATTCTCATATTTTTGTATAAACCCCCCGTAAAAACGAACACTTGAAGTATAATTATTGGAATCGGATGCTTTTTAAAAATTTTACTGACAAAAATTGATAGTGTAAAATTATCGATACTTTTCTAATAGCGTTTTGACACAATGAAAAAAAACACTATATTCTCAAGAACATGTTTAACAATTTTTCAGTTCCATTTTCAATGATTTCCATTATATGCCAACATTAGTGCGACGGAAAATTGAATTTAGACTAATAACTGATATGATTACAACCATTATATTTCATATTAAAGATGAACCGTTGAATTGGCAACGTTATTCGGATGTCTAAGTGCAAATAAAATAGATATACAGTAGTCAAATTGTCCGCTAAATGGTCAATATATACACGGATCCCAGTCTGACCGTTTATTCAATCCGGTATATACAAATAAGCGAGGCCAGCGCCGAATAACAGAAATTCTGTGAACTTTAGTTACAAATCCATTCAAATATGGTGTAAACTAGACTCCGGCCCATTTTTACATAATGTGGTAGCTGATGAAATTCCAAGTCGATTGCACTATCTTTTTTCGATTTGCAAATTGGCATCCGTATATTGGATGCCACTTTACCGCGGATGCCACCTTAACCGCAATTTTAACATATATTATTATATATTCTATCTTCTTTAATGATAATTTTCGAAATATTTTTACTAAAGGCCTATTAATTCTCGAGAAATAATAAAGATAATATGGACTGGACTCACCAACTAGGTTCTGGTAGACTCGTTCGTATTCTAAAAACGCTTTTTAGAATTTCAGGAACAACTTTCCTAAATCAATAATTTAGAAACCGGAAGAACCACTCGCACTTTAACGCTGTAATTCTTTACGAATAATACACGCACTGGCTTTACAAAAGGCAAAATATGTTGAACTGATGATAATCATACAAATTACTCTGATATACTGAATTGAATTTGAGACAACTCTTATTCGATGTTGTCTCTTGATAATATCAAAATCAACTAACTAAACTGTTTCAATAAATAATTCTCCTCTCCTTTGGTTACCAAATTCTTTTTTTTTAAATACAAATTTACGTTTTCATATACAAAGAGAGATTTTCATTATTTTAGTATATATGCCATTTTGCTAACAGAGACATCTGTATTCTTGTATTCAAATCGTTTTAAAATCTATCTATCATTCTGCATTAATGTCATAAGAAATTGAAATGTCAAATTTTATAGGTATATTGAAGCTTTCAAATTATTGATAATACAGTGTGAATCACTAGTATTACAACCAAATAAGCACATTTTCTTTATTTCAATGTTTTCTTTAGAATTTAGATAGAGGATATGTATTAATATATATAAATATATATATATATATATATATATATATATATTCTTATTACCAGCTGTTTATTTCACATTTTCCAATTAAAGGCACAAATGTGCGTTTGGTTTCCCTGTAAAATCCGTTGTTTTGTGTTTTCGCATGTTTCGATCAACATCTTTGCTCCCAAGTTTCACGCCCTTATTTGGTTACACCGTAATGACGGCAAATGAGCCAGAAACATGCATGTCTACGGTTACCACTCTCTTTCTTTTTTTTCCCGTGAAATACCCTTGAATCTCTTTGATATATTTTCCAATTGTAGGCACAAACGTGCGTTTGGTTTTCCTGTGAAATCCGTTGTTTTGTGTTTTCCCATGTTTCGATCATCATCTTTGCTCCCAACTCCCACACCCTTATTTGGTTATTCCTTACTGAGGACGGCAAATGAGTCAGAAACAAGCATGTCTGCGGTTACCACTTTGTTTCAGAAGTTCTTTTTAATTTTGTGTGAAATACCCATGAATCTCTTTGCTGTTGTTGTTTACATATCTCGCGATATTCGTACATCTTATTTATATGTATATATATATATATATATATATATATATATATATATATATATATATTCGTATTACCAGCTGTTCATTTCACATTTTCCAATTAAAGGCGTTTGGTTTCCCTGTAAAATCCGTTGTTTTGTGTTTTCGCATGTTTCGATCAACATCTTTGCTCCCAAGTTTCACGCCCTTATTTGGTTACACCGTAATATATATAAAAACGCTAGTCTTTGCTGACCAGAAATATTGGGGAATGCAGCAACAGGGAAAAAAGAGAATTCTTTATTGGTTTTTATCCAAGCTTCCGAAAACGTTCGTTTTCATCATCAGGGACGCTACAAATAGAGGAAAAAATGGGATTATTCTCAATTCCATCAATAAAGAGACAAAAGTGTACTTACATCCAATGTGAAATTATTTTCCTTTATGTAAAACATAAGATTGAAGAACTCATCACATGGCATCAGTTAGGGAAAAATTGACATTCAAATTAGCAGTAATATTAACAACATTGAGGCTGTTATAGGATAATATATTAATAAAAACAATAAAAACACAAAACTTGCACGCGATTAATATCGTAAAATCATTTTTAAACACAACCGAAAAGGACGCTACCAAGCAGGAATCCTTCTCTCCAAGACGGAAATGGAAACGGGCTCTTGACATCCACTGGTACAAACAGTTCACGGTAGTCGTCATTAAGCAATTTCTCGAAACGAGAGAGCGGCGCGCTGGTTCTAACTACCAACACCAATAGAACTGCTAAGGGGGAAGGGTTCAGGCCGTGATATACGGCAAGAAGAAGAGTTCCCTTTAAACGTGACTCTCAATGTATTCCGGAAAAGATGAATTGAATGACACCTAGTATGTAAACAAATGGATTGTTGATGTATTTTCGTATACATATTGATAGCAAAAAGGCATTATCAAGGTAACAACAATAATAATATTAACAATAGTCAAAATATACGTTAAACAAAAGTGGAATTGCCCATACCATCACCCTGATAATTAATTGAATGTTAGTAATGAGGTGTTGTTGTTATGTGTACCTTGGAAAGTGTTCATGTTATGTGGTCTGTGATTGTTATCCAATTACAGTAAAAAGAAATAAATCTCACTCCAATGATTGATATCTGTTTTTTTTTATGTATGCATTTATTTGACTGTGAAATGAAGGTTATCTCTAAGAAGGTTCTCTTGGTTTTATGTGACTCACTAGCCAACATTCTCACTGATTCAAAGTCCATTCGATGGTCTAAAGTGTTAACGTGTTCTGCAAGAGCGCACCTTTCAGGGTGTAACCTGGAATCACTCTTATGTGAGACTATACGGTTGGAAAGCGTTCTCATAGTCTGGCCGATATAGTGTTTATCACAATCACGACAAGGAATACTATAATCAATATTTGTACAAGATGTTAGAGGATTTTTGTCTTTAACCTTTGAATGAATTGATCTGATTGTCAATATATTTTTATTTGCAATTGTGAAATTGTTAAGATCCATAAATAACCTGAAGAGTCTAGGTGTAATGTCTCTTATATAAGGCAGGGAAGTGGAAATTGGGTCCTCACCAGAAACTACTTCCATTGGAGTGATGTTAGGATGGCTATCGGTACATCAATGGTAGCCGAAGTGCTAAATGATAACTTATTGAGTAACGGTCTGGGATAAGAATTATCCAAGAATAAGGTTTGTGAGATATTCAAATTTTTATTGTGAAAGTCTGGTTGTGAAATTCTTATTACTCTATTTTTCATCTGCTTGACCAGATTCACCTTTATGGAGTGTTTGTGATATGAATGAAAATTCAAAAATCTTCCTGAACTGCAAGGTCTATCGAAATCAAAAAAGTTTCTTGAAGACAACCCCAACTTAATTCTTACCCAATCAGATAAGGGTAATGTAAAAGTTATCACGGATAGGGAACAGTACCTTGACCTTTCAAATGATATTATTCTTAACAACTCTTCATATGTTGAATTACCAAGAGATCCCACCTCTTCAATTCAAAGAAAGGGAAATTCTCTAATTAAATCTATTTTTGACACAAAGTAAATTGATTTAACGATAAAGAAGAAACTCACAAGTTATAACGGTGTTTCACCAAAATTCTATGCGCTCCCCAAAGTACATAAACCTGTTTTAGCAGTAAGACCGATTGTCGGTTCAATAGGAGCACCCACTGAAAATTTAGCACAGTTTATGACAGGAATATTAACAGATGCATATGATATTAATAACGAATATTACATTAAAGGTTCATTTGAAGTATCTGAGAAATTTAACAATCTCAGAATTCCTGGTAATTTTGTACTTATAAGTCTTGATGTTGTCTCACTAATTAGTAATGTGTATTTAGACGCTTGTTTGAGAGCAATTGATAATAATTGGGACCATATCAGCAACCACTGTTCCATTCAGAAGGAGACTTTTACATTTGATATCTTTTCTCTTTGATAGTACATATTTTTCTTTTGATAACAAAATTTATAAACAAACTTTCGGTACACCTATGGGTGCATCAATTTCACCTATCCTAGCGACCTACGTCATGTACGATGTGCTGGATACTGTCATTCCAGTTTTATCTTTACACCTTTTTTTGTTAAGAAATATGTTGATAATATCATATTAGCATTACCTAGAGAAGGGTTGAGTGATGCTCTGAATACATTCAATAGTTATGATCCTTATATCAAGTTCACAATTGAAAAGGAAGACATCGATAATTCCGTACCATTTCTCGATACTAAGTTTATTCGTACGACGGATAATACGATAGTCATAGGAAACCTTGCAGTTTTGGAAGATTTTTGAATTTTCACTCATATCACAAACACTCCATAAAGGTGAATCTGGTCAAGCAGATGAAAAATAGAGTATTTAGAATTTCACACCCAGACTTTCACAATAAAAATTTACATAACTTACAAACCTTATTCTTGGATAATTCTTATCCTTGACCGTTGCTGAATAAGTTATTATTTAGCACTTCGGCTACCATTGATGTACGAACTATCGATAGCCATCCTAACATCACCAATTCACCCAATTTTCAGTTCCCTACCTTATATAAGAGACATTACACCTAGACTTTCCAGGTTATTTATGGAACTTAACAATTTGAAAATTGCAAATGAAACTATATTGACAATTAGATCAATTTATTCAAAGGTTAAAGACAAAAATCCTCTAGCATCTTTTACAAATATTGTTTATAGTATTCCTTGTCGTGAATGTGATAAACACTATATTGGCCAGACTATGAGATCGCTTTCCAACCGTATAGTCTCACATAAGAGTGATTCCAGGTTAGACCCTGAAAGGTGCGCCCTTGCAGAACATGTTAACACTTTAGACCATCGAATGGACTTTGAATCAGTGAGAGTGTTGGCTACTGAGTCAAATAAAACCATGAGGACCTTCTTAGAGATGGCCTTCATTTCACAGTCAAATAATTGCATAAATAAAAAATCAGACATCAATCATTTGAGTGAGATTCATTCCTTTTTACTGTCATTGGATAACAATCACAGACCACATAACATGCACACTTTCCAAGGTACACATACCAACAATAACTCATTACTAACATTCAATTAATTATCAGGGTGATGGTATAGGCAGTTCCACTGTTGTTTAACGTATATATTCATTATTGTTATTATTATTGTTAATATTATTATTGTTGTTACCTTATTAATGCCTTTTTGCAATCAATATGTATACGAAAATACATTAATCCATTTGTTCACATATTAGCTGTCATTCAATTAATCTTTTCCGAAATACATTGAGAGTCACGTTTAAAGGGAACTCTTCTTCTTGCCGTATGTTACGGCCTGAACCGTTCCTCCTTAGCAGTTATATTGGTGTTGGTAGATAGAACCAGCGCGCCGCTCTCACGTTTCGAGAAATTGCTTAATGGCGACTACCGTGAACTGTTTGTACCAGTGGATGTCAAGTGCCCGTTTCCATTTCTATCTTGGAGAGAAGGATTCCTGCTTGGTAGCGTCCTTCTCGGTTGTGTGTGTTTAAAAATGATTTTACGATAATAATATCGTGCAAGTTTTGTGTTTTTATTATTATATTATCCTATAACAACCTCAATGTTGTTAATATTACTGCTAATTTGAATGTCAATTTTTCCCTAACTGATGCCATGTGATGAGTTCTTCAATCTTATATTTTACATAAAGGAAAATAATTTCACATTGGATGTAAGTACACTTTTGTCTCTTTATTGATGGAGTTGAGAATAATCCCATTTTTTCCTCTATTTGTAGCGTCCATGATGATGAAAACGAACGTTTTCGAAAGCTTGGATAAAAACCAATAAAGAATTCTCTTTTTTCCCTGTTGCTGCATTTCCCGATATTTCTGAGTTTTATATATATATATATATATATATATATATATATATATATATACGGGTTTTAATAACGTTATTAATAATAATGGATTTCATTAAATCAACAATGATTTCTTCGTATTGTTTGTTATTTATAATGTGTATATGGGCGCCATAATTTATTATCATAAATGTGTATGATTGAATTTATTTATTTAACGAAATCTAGTTCAATAATAATTTTTTAGTTTTATTTCCTTATACGGCTAGCTCAATTTATGTTATTAAATTCTGTAATTACCTATTAGAATAATATAGCCGGAGCATGAAAAATCATCTCCTTCTCTTTGAGTCCTGGCAGTTAATAGTTCTATCAATTTTGTGCTTCTATGATATTTATATTGATGATCTAGTTGCCACTACGATACGCCCATGGTGGTTAAATCATTCGCTCTGCGGGAATCGATTACGACAATTCGTCATTCAACAGAGAGACTCGTAGAACATGGTAAATAGACACAAACGTTTTGGTTACGTACAATATAATAAACAATAAATTTGATTATGAAATGAATGTGTGTAGATAATGATGGAATGAAAATGGATAAATCTATATGCAATTAGGTGAGTATCTTACAAGCTATATATTACTTAGTTCAATGTTTTAATTTCTTTTCACCTTTAAATTATTGTAGTTATACTTTATTTGTCTCTTAGACTTATTATTCGACTCAATGGTACCATGAGAAAGTATGACTCTTTATAATTGATCAATTATATTTTAATATCACTGACCTTTAAGTTGCCGCACACAAACTGCTATGCTCTAGTTGATGAAAACCAGCCGATGAGGTTCCCCGTGGAACGAGAGGATCGTTGTACAAATGCTTGCTTGGATGGTAGACTCTCAGTTATTCTTAGGTGTGTACAAATTCACTTACTCTTATCACGCTTCGTGGATGCTAATTTTGTTTCTTCTTTGGGTTATTTAATTATACACGGCGTGACGAATGTTGTCAATAGTTAGATATATTGTTTTTAATGTTTATTTTTATTGTTTAAGGACTTTTAAAAGGCATTTCAAATAGTTTTTCTATGATTTTTAACGGTGCGTCTCCTCATACGTCCTTTTCAAACCCACGCTTCTCACCGACCTTCTTTTGTCTCCAAAATCAACAAACTTTTTTCGCATCTGTTGCTAAATAATTTCATGTGTGCCTTGATCTCACTTGTTTATTTTGACGTTCAAAAGTATTTCACTAATTTCATAGTTTTGAGCAATATCACTTGTTGAAACTTATAACTTAGGTCTTTGTATTTCATTTTTGATTGTTTCCAATTGTCTTAGCCGTTAAAATCGTTCATATTCGTTAAAATGTTGAGTGATGTATTCATATTGAAAATATTTGGAAATACAAATCTACAGTCTAAATTTACATTGAAATGTGTGTGAGTCCTTTTTAAATATTCACTTAATCTAATTTTACAATTGATTTCAATAAACTATTCCTAGATGGTATTTTACGTTCCTCGCAAAATTAATATTATTTACAAACAAATCATCTCACACGTTTTACGAGTTTCATGTTCTGCTCTCTCTGTCGCAAGAGTTTGTCGCCGGCGTTATGTCGCTGTAGCATTTTGACACTTATGGCATCAAGAATTCTAACCAAACATATTTTGTAAATATTAAATCATAACATTGAGTATTGTCCTTCGTATTGTTGAATATTATTATCATTTAATATTTGTTTTCAGATAATGAATTCATGGTATTTTCTTGTATGAGATTTTGTAGTGGTGAATGATGTTTATTTAATGGTTCAAGTATATGTGCGTATAATCACAGGTAATGTTCCTTTTTGTTTCATTATAAGTTATAAGGTTTTTCAAATGACACAAAGACTATCTTAGTGGATTGAAATGATGGTATTCATAATAATCTAGAGAACATAAATAAATTGAATATCTCATTCTTAACTTTTTATAAAGTATGATCTAGACCATTACTATTTCAGTATTTTATAATGACTCTGTATTATGATAATATTTATATCTCATTTATCCGTTATAATATATACATATATATATATATATATATATATATATATAAATATATTGTGACGATATTTATTTCTATTTGTAATATAAATTAAAATGAAATTTTGTTTAATGACACTGTCAAATTATAAATTGTCACACATTGGCTTTAACAAAACAATTCATTTTATTGAATTTGAATTTTTTATGAATTTATGTGTTCCGGCTATAATAATGTTTGATATAGATTTAAATTTTAGTTTTATGTAACTGATACATCTTATTTTAGAACTCTTTGCTTACGCTCTCTGGGCGTACGGGTTCAATATTTCAACTTTCCAGACCTATGGCCTCCAATTGTGTCAGACTTTCACTATATCAATGACCAACAAAACTTCTCCAGAAAAACAAACTAATTAATTCCAAAATATGTTCATTAATTAGTTGAGTTTGACATTTTTAATGAAGGATTACCAAATTTAGGTCACAATAAATATCGATGAGAAATTCAAAAATAGGTCAATGTTAGACGTAGTAGATGGAATGTATTCTCTCTACGGAAATAAAAAAGAAGAAACTTAACCTATAAATCTACAATGATGAATACTACATTAAAAAAAAACGGAGTTATGTCTATAAAGTCTTTGTACTGTTTCTAATTTCTGTAAACTTGAATGCAAAGCATACATGCTCAACAGCAAGCAAATAGTTCACTTTATTTATCAATATTCATTAAATTATTTTGAAGTTTCCAATCAATATGATGATTCTCTCCGATAAAATATTTATGAAGATTTGTTACCTTTCAGTCCGCCGGCAAACACTCTTTATAAAGAAAATTCTCTTGAAGAAATTATTCAACTCCTCACTAACATAATGCATACGGTATGTACAATTTACCCTTTCTTATCTTCCCTTCAAAATTTTGGGAATTATCTCCTTCTACCGTTAAATACAAAACATGTCCAATTAGGCTTGCTTTCCTTCTATCGATAGTGTCTATTTAAAAGACTTATATTTTATTAATTATCTCTTTTTCATAAAACTTTTTTACTTCTTTTAAAATTTTAATTCTTGACAGCTCTTCCAAAATTTTCACTATTTTATTTATTTTTAGACGCCTGGATTTGTATCTCTTGGAAACCGCAAAAAATCAGAGAGTAGTCATTAGACATAGAACAAGTATTCTTTCTCCTTACTCATCAGTAACTTTTTTCTATAACCTCCAATTTTCACCATTCGTCACCCGCACTTGACAAATATAAATTTTATAACATACTCTATATGTTCGGGTAAATTACTCTACCTCCTTATAATTAAAATCCTACGTAATATATACAATAATTTACAATCAATAAAATAATCTTCTAGACTCCTGACTTTGGCCAATGGCTTGTGAAGGTATGTTTCTTAATGACTGTACCCTTTTGATTTCATTTCGATTTCAAAATTTTTACCTAACTTCTGATTAATTACTTAGCTACTTTTTGAATTTCTATAGTGTGTGCCAAATTTATCTAATATTTCATAAATCATTTATTGTTATTTGGTAGATTATTCTATCTAAAATTTTCTAAGACAATTTATTTTTATATATATATTTATATATATATATATATATATATATATATATATATATATATATAAATAGTGTTGGGAACATTACTAGGGAACATAGGGTTTACCTTCAATGTGTTAGAAAGAGACAAACTATATATAAATTCAGTGCATCATCCTTTTTCGCTAACAGGATATCATAAAGTGGAAAACGTCCAATACAAGAAGTTAAAAATACAGATGTGTAATGTGAACAGTTTAGTTTATTATTTGAGAAATAATAAGATTGTATGTACTATACTGAACGCTTAATGCAATGAACAATAAAAAAATCAACACTACTTTCGTTTATCCCTTCATGATTAATTGACAAAGAAATAATTCAGTAGTAATAAAATTCACTATATTAGTTCGGTTAGAATTGGAATAAATAACCGTAACATGCGAAATAAAATTTGTATTAATAATAATATGTGTTTCCAAATATCTCAATTCTCATTTTTCGCTAACAGGATCTCATTAGTGGAAAACACACAACGCCGGTCTCTTACTATTTGTAGCTTCTGACAGTATTGCCAATTTTCATTGTTTATTTATATTAATTGTAAAATGCATTGTTCTAACACGAGAACAAGTTATAAGAAGATTTTAATTATGATAATCCAAGAGGTTGTGACAGATCAAGATATAATTAATTCCATCTATTCGTTAAATATTTTATTGTAATGCTGGAAATTGTTCTAGTTTTCGAAAAAGTATATAAAATGAATAGATTAGAAAATCGAGTATAGTTAGAAAAAATTTAAAATTGCCAATAACTTTTATTATTATTATTATTATTATTGTAATAATTGTTTTCTGTCACCTTAAAATAATCTTCCATCAGATAATGATTTCGATTTGGCAATGCTGCTTCAATCGTCGACAATGTTATTCTTGTTAATTGCCATTGGTTAGGATCATCCGTGATCCTACAACTCATTAGGCGGTAGTCTTTCCGAAGGCGGTGCCTGGCATACAATTGATTTATCGAAACAATTGTCATTTTTTTACAATTTTCAATAACTTCTATTATATTGTGGAATTAAATAGAGAGCGTGAGTTTCATTTAAAAACCTTCATGATGAATTTACAAAGAAATAATTGAGTAGTAAGAAACTAATTCACTATATCAGTTCGGGTAGTACACGCTAATATGATTTGAACAATAAATTAAAATCTACCTAATAGGTATTTGAAATAAGTACCACTAAAAAATCACTGGAAAATAGCTAAAAAAATTACATTCGTCGATATTGAGGGTACAATTAATGAATGTAAGCATAATAATTTTCAATTTTCATAAACATAATAAGGAATAGTTTTAAAGATCTCAATGTAAACCGCCTCTGTTTCCTACGCTCCTGATAAAACGATTTCGCTTACAGCTCAAATTCTACTTTTATCTGTCCCCTCTCTTCATTTTCAATATACGCGTTAGATTGTAGAGTGCCTTTCAAAAATTCCTTTTTATTTGTGAGAGAAATCAATCACAATTAATTTCAACGTAAAACGATATCCTCTCACGTCCAAAAAGAAATTATCATGGTCCCATGGAGTTACCAGTGTGTTGGAGAAGGACAATCATGAGACAGAGAATTAAAAGCCAGCGTAGATTATTACACCAGACGAATACGAATCGCGCGTGCGCCTCTTAATGATGTTCAACTGTACAATCTGGGTACTTCACTAAACGTTTGTTTGCGTAACGATCTTTTGCAAATCTCATTGAAATGAGTATGTAAGTACACCGTAAAGTGCAAATTGTAAAATGGTACTACCAGGGTCATTCATATCTAGAAATAGCAGAAAATTTTTTTATTGTGGCATTCGAAAACGCCCAACCAATTAGCAAAAAACAAGTGAGAGCGGTTATAAAAAATTTTGAAGAGCATGGATGTGTCAATCCTACTAAACATGGACCCCGTACACAAAAACGTCAAACAAAACCCGAAAAAGAAGAAAGAGATATTTTAATTTGTGCCAGTGTGGAAAATAATCCCCTACAATCGTCCACTCATATAGCAAAGGATTTTGATGTTGATCCGAAAACGATTCGGACTGTATTAAAAAAAAATGGTTATCGTAGTTTCAAACTGAAAAAGAGCCATGCAATTTTTCCATACGATCAATTTCGTAGAATGGAATTTTGTGAAATAATTATGGAAAGAATACAATTGGACGCAAACTTTTCAAAAAATATTTTGTTCACAGATGAATCGACTTTTCCCATACACGGTGCATATAATTCATCTGTTTTTCGATATTGGTCAAGGACAAATTTACACAAACATTATAATAATAGGACTCAATATCCCCAAAAGTTTAATGTTTGGGCTGGAATATTAGGTGACCATTTAATTGGACCACTTTCTATTGACGGCAATTTAACCGGACAGAAATATTTGGACATGCTGGAAAATCAAATTACTCCTGCCCTTATACAATTAGGTGTCAACTTCAATGATATCTGGTACCAACATGATGGTTGTGCATCACATAATTATCGACTAGCAATAAACTTTCTAAATACACAATTTCCCAATCGGATAATTTCCACGAATGGTAACATAAGATGGCCTACGAGATCTCCAGATCTGGCTCCCAACGATTTTTTTTCTGGGGTTATATAAAATCGAGAATTTATGGGTTTCAAGAAAACAGAGCCTCTTCTCTAAATGAACTAAGAGAACAAATTTTACAAATTTGTATGCAAATAACACCTGAAATGCTCATACGCGTTCGTCAAGAATTTTATAACTGTCTCGGCTACTGCTTAGCGCAAAACGGGGATTTATTCGAACATTTGATTTAAGCTCATTGAAGAATTAAGTTTTATTTTTTAATTTATTACATATCATAATATTACTTTTATTTAAAAATTGTAGGCATTAGAATTCGATTTTAGTTTTATTTTCGTTTTTTTTTTTAATTTGCACTGTGTGTGTGTGTTTACACAGAGAATTCGTTCTCATTTGCATACAAACGATAACAAATGATGAAGATACCATTTTTTTTACTAACATTCGAAACACAGCAGATGTTTGGAGACCAATTTCACGTTGCCAAATCTGAAAAAAAGTAAGGGTTTCAACCGCTTTCAAACTGAAACCTAGAACAATTTCCAGCATTACAATAAAATATTTAACGAATAGATGGAATTAATTATATCTTGATCTGTTACAACCTCTTGAATTATCATAATTAAAATCTTCTTATAACTTGTTCTCGTGTCAGAACAATGCATTTTACAATTAATATAAATATACAATGAAAATTGGCAATACTGTCAGAAGCTACAAATAGTAAGAGTCCGGCGTTGTGGGTTTTCCACTAATAAGATCCTGTTAGCGAAAAATGAGAATTGAGATATTTGGAAACACATATTATTATTAATACAAATTTTATTTCGCATGTTACGGTTATTTATTCCAATTGTAACCGAACTAATATAGTGAATTTTATTACTACTGAATTATTTCTTTGTAAATTAATCATGAAGGGATAAACGAGAGTAGTGTTGATTTTTTTATTGTTCATTGCATTGAGCTATCAGTATAGTACATACAATCTTATTATTTATCAAATAATAAACTAAACTGTTCACATTCCACATCTGTATTTTTAACTTCTTGTATTGGACGTTTTCCACTTTATGATATCCTGTTAGCGAAAAAGAATGATGCACCGAATTTATATATATTTTGTCTCTTTCTAACACATTGAAGGTAAACCCAATGTTCCCTCGTAATGTTCCCAACACTGTATATATTTGTGAATGAACTGTGTTCAGATTCTTCTAACCTCAAATTATTTTGGATTATTATTGTAATATGTGCTTACCTCGTACTTATTATTGTCGATTCTCTCCAAATGCTGAAATATAAGTTAATATCAATAAACGGTTTTAAACATCGAAACTAACTTTTTCGCATCTATGAGACGCCATGAACAATATGCTATCAGAAAATTGTCATTTGTATACACTTCGGAGGCTGTATCGTGCTAACAATCCGAGATATCTCCAGAAATAACCAAAAATGTAGTGAATCTAGATCTATAGGACCCGTTGTACTAGCTCTAGTGAGCTACAAATCAATATGGTTCCTCTGTAATACACGCAGAAAAATACCAAATTATAATATTCGTCACTTGCGTACACTCCGGACGCTGTATCGTGATAACTACCCAAAATTTCTACAAAAAAACCAAAAATGTAGCAAATCCAGATTTAAAGGACCCGTTGTACTAGCTCTAGTGAGCTGCAAATCAATATCGTTCATCTGTGATACACGCTGCAAAATACCAAATTATCATATTCGTCACTTTTATACACTCCGGACGCTGTATTGTACTAACAACCCGAAATTTTTCCAAAAATTATCAAAAAAGTAGCACTTCCAGTGTCATAGCACCCGTTGTACTAGATCCAGTGGGTTGTAAATCAATAAGGTTCAACTACATGACGCCCTGAATAATAATCAATCATAAAATTGGTCACTTGTATACACTCCGGAGGCTTTATCGTGCTAACAATCTGAAATTTTTCCAAAAATGATAAAATTGTCGTACTTCAAGTATCATAGCACCCGTTGTACTGGATCTGGTGAGCTGAGGATTGATAGGTTTCATCTGTGAGATACCCTAAACAATATACAATCATACATCTGCTCATGGTAGTGTTTTAAATGAAACTCACGGTTTCTAGTTAATATACCACAATATAATAAAAATTGTTGAAAATTCAAAAAAATTGACAATTGTTTCGATGACATTGATTTATCGAAACAATTGTCAATTTTTTAGAATTTTCAACAATTTTTATTATATTGTGGTATTAACTAGAAACCGTGAGTTTCATTTAAAACACAAATGTTCATCTTTGATTGCAAATTAAAATTCTGTGATTCCCATATTGCCAAATGAGCTCTTGTCATATGATTAATTGCGGATTTTCCTCTTCGTCCTGAAGATAATTTCATGGGAGTACTAACATGAAATGAATTATTCAACTTTAATGTTATAATATGACAATAAATATAAGATACCGAAATTGAATGAAAAATAGCAATTTCCATGGAAGGAAAAAACTGCGCGAATGTCACGTTAACTTCTACATGACAGTTTTGTATTTCAAATCTTGCAATAAGTTCGTGAAATAAGACGCTTACTAATGAGTCAAAAGTCTTTATTTGCAATCAATATAATCGCTTATACAGAATCGGTAGAAACAATATTAATTACGTTAAAGTTAAGTTTTCAGAGCTATATGACAGAGATGTTACAAACCCTAGTGTTTTAGTCCAAAGGAAAGGAAGATCTGGGCGAATGAACAACGCGAAATAATGAAAACTATGGTAGACTCCTGTATCAAATGATGCAATCTCCAAAGAGGAGTCTGAGACAGACTGCTTGTTAACATGAACCTAAATAAGGAAACTGCAGTCTTAATTTCTAAAGATATTTGTGCATTTTCGTATAAGATTCAGACATTTCATTCGTTAAATGCTACGAATAAGCGGTGACGTGTGGAATATTTCGCCCGTGTTCTAGCCACGCAATATGGGGACAAATATTTTCTGCCTAACATGGTTTTCTGACTAATCAAATGTGTCATTATTAGGACACGTCAACAGACAATCTTACAGATTTATTGGGTGCGAAAGACCAGAAAAATTTCTACAGGCACCGCTCCACGATAAACGACTGACTATTTGAGGCGCCGTTTCTGGAATCAGAATTTCGGGCCCTTATTTATTTGAAGAGCACGAAGGTCACAACGTAACAGTGAATCAAGAGAGGAGTAGGCAACAGATTAAAGTATTAGTTAGGTACCTAAAATGCTTCTGCAGAGCTAGAAACTTGCTTTATCGAAGACAGTGGTTTAAGCAAAATGGGGCAACAATTCTTATCGCTATGCCACTCTTGCGATGTCAAGACAGAATTTCGGTAATAGGATAATATTCAGAAATACTGACTTCTTTCATCGACCACATAGGTACGACTTGACTCATCCTTGTCTACCTGATGTAGTTTTCTTATCTAAAGATGTATTATATCACTTTATCATCAAGAATTTTGCAATGTGAAGAAATAGTTAGTTAATCAATCATTCTGAATGGTACAGAAAGATAGTTAAATATAATTTCTCAGGTTTTGAACAAATCCTATGATCAGCTACTTGTCGAATGCAACTAGTACTCGTATAGCTACCACAACCACATTTTCCATTTATATTAATGAATAAATAAATATATTCATCATTTCAACATATTATCATGTATTGGAGATACTCAAGTGATCATTACTGCAGGAAGAATTCAGTGAATGCAAAATTGTAATTTTGACTAACAAACGGATGAAATGATTGCTCTTGTCGATTGCTCTTAACTTCTATACTATTTTCCAAATTTATGCGAACAGTATCAAGGCACCAATCAACGAGGTCCATTAACGTACTTTAGGAATACGGAAATAAAAATAATTAATTGTAATAATTCTCATGAAACTAGACACTTGGTATATTTATAAAACGCTACTGAAAACGTGTCTCACTTTTCTTGCCCGTTTATATTACTAATTTTGAACTGAATTAGGGACTTTTGACTGTTGTAAAACTTATTACTTTGAATACCAGTCGATGGTTTACTAGTAGTTATAGACCAAAGCCCGTGTCACTTTTAGAGTTAGTGATAAGTACGCTCATTAACTACTTAAACTTGTATTATGGATGTGCACAGACACAGACTTTCTCCATACAAGATTTCTGGGGCGAAATAAGAGTACGGGGCTTAGCAGCATGTTAGACAAAAGCGAGCAAAAATTGTCATAAGTTTACGACTAAGGGTAGTGCCAGAGCAAAGATTTCAGTAAAGTAATCCGACGCTCACCGGTAGTCATTCGTCTACAACGTGGCATTCAATCGCTGCAACCCACGAAATATGTAAGAAAACAAAAAAGAAATATTTGGAATTACCACTGACAATGGGGTTAATCTAACCAGTTCCCGATTAACGACACAAACTTCGCCCGCCAGCCTTTTTCAATGGATCGCAAGGGCGCTGGGCCCACCGGTTCTAGAAAAATGTCTAGGTTTTTTTTTTATGACAAGTTTCTACCCCAAAATTTAGGGACAATTTCTCTGTAATGCATAAATCAAAAATCTATAACAGTTTGTCATATATTCCGTGGCAAAAATGTACTGAGGCCTTAAAAAGGTACACACATATACAAGTAAACTTCAATATTATAAGTTTATGCTTGAAAAATTTACACGTCAGATGTACCACCTAAATCAACAATTTGTCATCCGTAATCATGTAAAGTGTGGCAAAGGCCCGCTTAAAATTGAAAACATAATATGTTACGTTATGGGCACTTTGTATTTGGAAGTCCTATTTGACAATTTGATTGGTATAAAATTGATGATAAGCTTGTTAATCCCTAGTTAGGTAATGTAAATGTGTTGTAAATTTTATCTGGATATATTTAAAGTAATTAGGTGATATCGTTGTGTGACTCCTTGTTTAAAATTTTCATTTGGGTTTTGGGAAATTTGATAAGGATCATCGAATTGATATTGATGGGAACTGCCGTATTCAGGATATATTTGATCGGTTTCATGTGCATTACATTCATAATTTTGATGATTCACATCATGTGCAAATAATTCTTTGGACTGGATTTTCTCTAAGGTTCTAACGATGTATGACCTGATATGTGTCAATTGGTGTAGATTTATATGATTTGGTTGATTTTTGCTTTGGTTTGAGAATGCAATTAATACCTAGCCTTGTCTGGGTTGATTGGAAGTCGGTTTTCTCTGAGCATGAAAATTATTATTGTGCCTGCACTTAGTTTGTAGATTTTCGATGAAAGGACCACTGAAATTTCGTTGTTGTTGTGAAAATGAATTATTAATTACACATGGATGTGAATTTCGACGATTTGAAATAGTGAATTGAAATGGTTGTGAATGATAATTTTGGTAACTAGCATGATTAATTTGGAAAAAAATTGGGATGATGATTAATTTGTCTGGATGGATCCATTCTCTATATTGGTTTATAGGATTGATTATCAGTACTACTTCCATTCTGACTATACAAAAAAGTCTCTTCTTCTACACCTAAAGACATAACTACTTGTAAATTATATGGGTTTAGCAAACCTAAATTATGTTTAAATTGACAATTCAAACCTCGAATAAAAGTTTTGAGTGCTTAATTGTTGAAACTTTTATTTCTAATAGTTTTTCTCCCACTGTATCATTTGAAGTATTTATTTTGAAATCACTAAGCAACTTTCTTCCTGATATCACATATCAAAATTGTATGGTGTTTGATTTTCCAATGATCTCCAACAATTGAATCCATAATTGAAGAGTTTGTTTCATTTCAGTCATTGTTCGTAATTCCGTTCTTAAACTTATGTGCATTAAAGCCCTTCAGATTTACTCATCAATACGCGTAATAAAAAGCTATTTAATTGTCGATTTGTTGCATCGTGAAACTAGAAAATTGATGTTTCAGTTATCTTGAAAACTGTTTAAAGTATGAAGATCACCCTTGTATTGTTGAATTGTATGAATATGTAATTTTTATAATTGATAGTTGGGATCAGCTATTGTTCCAGCTTCTGATATATTCCTTTTTTCCTCCAATGTTGTAATAGAATTAAATAAATCCAATACTTGCTTCAACTGGGTAATTCATCAACTACGCTAAATAATATTTATATTTTGAAGGAATAAATATTTTTCTTTTATTCCTTTTTTTTAAAGAATATAATACTAATTTTGCGGAAGTTTACTCTTATTTCTATTTTGAAAAAACGAAAATGGAATTTTTGTCGACTTACATTACTATGAAGAAAATTTTCATTCTTCTTCAATAGGATATGGGTGATGTGGGCCCTCTTCTCTGGATGAGATACTTGAAGTTAATTGAAAACCACAAAAATAACACAAAGTTCTTGATAGCAAAACTGATTTGCAATCCTACTGAGTGCGCCAATTAAATTTGTAGTTTACGGAAACTACATTTTTTCTATATCATATTAAGACTTCACATCTTGAGATCTATATAAAATGTAATGCAGCAGTCGAACGGTGTTATATTACTATATGTGTTCTCATAAATTATACTCGTATGTTTTATTCAATACAAAGAACAAGAAATGTATCCTTCTCATTGCTATCTTGATGTTTCAATTTTTTTTTCAGCTCAGTACCACCGCTTATGAATGTGAATTCTCGATAAGTATAAATCAAACAGCTATCGTCAAATATAAAGTGAAATTTTAATAATTGCTCCACATTGATTATTCATTTAATCGACTGATATGACTAATATTATTTATAAGGTTAATCTATATTTTATCTTTTCATTTTTCACGAATATTTACTGAAGTGTTTATATTTAATCCTCGCACCGCGTTTACTACTAAGAAAACGATAATATTTTTTTTTGTTAGTTCGCATCGATTTTGAAAATAGTATAGTTCATGCGATGAAACATTATCTTTCTTGGAAAGTATCACAAAAGAAAATATAATATCCAAAATCTTACTATCGTTTTCATCTTCATGAGTTAAGAGAGATACCTCTCCAAACAAACGTAACCAAAAAAGATAATGTTCTCGATTGAAAGTAGATTAAAACTGTAGAGAAAAAAATGTTACCCTTTGAGGAGATGTATAAGATGTCTTGAGAATCCACTGTCTCTGAAACATTGAGAAAAATATATATTTGTAGAGTATATAAACACAGTATTATAATTTCTCTGTTTCTCTTTGTATTCTACAGGGTGTATGATTGAGGGACCTACTACATCTCAGAAACTATTGATCATACAACTTAGAGAAAACAAATTGTACAATAAAGTCTCATAAGGGAATTTGCTGGAAATTATTTTCTAGTTTATCACTCCACCGCTAGAGGGCATGGTTCATAATAATAACAAAAAAACATCATTTTTCTATGCACAATGATAGTACCACAAAAAACGAATATTGGCAATATTCAGATCATTTTACATGAGTTTGCTCCAAAACTAATGACTCTATCTTCTAAAATAACTGGTAGGGGTAAGCGGCAAAGCTGACTCCATGTAATATAGATGCTAACTTTTGTGCCGGTTAATGAATTTTGTCAAACATTTAAAAGGGAATGCAATCATCTATAAAAAAGTGTATCATTGTTATATTCCACTTTTGTGTAATGATCGGTACGGGGCGTTGTTTGAACAATTGTTACATTTTCAACTTTTTTTTGGAATCTTCAAATGCGATGCTATATTTCTTTTCCGCCCAACTCTATTTAATATGCGAGAAAAGTATTGTATTACCCCAAAAAAAAATTCGAGTTTTGGATTTTTTTGAGTTATTTTTTCGTTTGTTAGTAAGAAAAATAAGAAAAAATGGTTTTTAGAAAAGAAATACTGTGTGTATGTCGTCGTCGTCGTTGTCGTCGGCCACTTTTCGTAACATGTCCTGTTAGCCCGATACACATTTCCAAGTGCTACAAGTCACCAATTTTATGATTGAATATTGTATAGAACAACACTATTGATTTGCAGCTCACCACCACCCAGTACAACGGGTTCTATGGTACTAGAAGTAGGTACCACATTTTTGGAATTTTTAGAGAAATTTCAGTTTGTTAGCACAGCCTCCGGATTCTATACAATTGCCCAATTTTTGGATTGTGTATTATCCAGGGCGACTCACAGATGAACCTTATCAATTTTAATCTCACCAGAGCCTGTACAACGGGTGCTATGGTACTTGAAGTACCACATTTTTGTCTTTTTTGAAAAAAAATTGGTTTGTTAGCATGATACAGCCACCGGAGTGTATACAAGTGACCAATTTTATTATTAGATATAGTTCAAGGTGTTTCACAGATGAACCCAATTGATTTGCATCCCATTAGAGCTAGTAAAACGGGTGCTGTGGTACTTGACGTACCACATTTTTGGCAATTTTAGGAGAAATTTCGGGTTGTTAGCACGATACAGCCTCCGGAGTGTATACAAGTGACCAATTTTATGAATGCGGGAAAGTGAGTTTCAATCGTTGAAACTGTTATTTTTAAATACTTTTTTTGAAAGAGCATTGAAAAAATGGTTCAAAACGCATCTCTATATCTATTTTCTTAGCGAAGATACGAGAAAAATAGATAATCTAGGATATATCAAACCTATATAAATCTACGAGATATTTTGATGTGGAGGCGCAAATACCAACGAATGAATTAAATTACTTTACGTTTATGATTTTTAGATATCTGGAGGCGTACTACATCTTATATTATTTTGAATTTACTTAAGTATAACTCTCCTCTAGTATATCTATTATTTCTCGCATCTTCGCTTAGAAAATAGTTATTGAGATGCGGTTTTCAAGTAAATGGTTAAAAAAGATAGCATCGCATTTGAAGATTACAAAAAACAGTTGAAAAAATAGCATTTGTTCGAATATCGCCCTCTAGCGACCTTAACATAGAACTAAAATGAAACAATGATAAAATATTTTAGTGAACATTGAATTATTTTTCAAATGATACTTAATTTGCCCAAACCCATAAAACGGCAAAAAAATTATAACTATTTTATTGATTCAGCCTTCCCACTCACCCCTACCCAGTTATTATATAAGATAAAGGGAAAAGTACTAGAGCAAATTTACGTAAAATGATCCGAATATTACGAATATCTATATTTTGCGGCACTATCACTGTGCATTTATTTTAGAAAAATTATGGTTTTTTGTTATTATCCACTACGTCATTTAGCGGTGGAGTATTAAAATTGAAAATAATAGTTTTGTCGTATGTGACATTGATGTAAAAATGTTTTTCCTAGATTGTACGATCAATAGTTGCCATCCAGGTACCCGGGTGCCCATCAGCGTACGTTTTATTGAATAACTTTCTTCTTATAACGATTGTACGAATGCTTCTCTATTCTACATGATTTATCCGATTTTCAATCGAAATTTGCATTGCACATATTTCTGACAGAATAAGCATGATATAAAGAGAAGATAATTATTATTTTTTAGTAAAGTAAAATGTATTTACTCGTTGCAATGCAGACATTTAGTTATTTTCAAAGTGTGTTGATTATAAACGGGGTTAGTCCAGTTGACGCATGCCTTTCTGGTATTTGGCTGCTTTCGAAATGGCTGCTTATTGCAAATGTAACACGATCCAACTACAACTTTTCTTACATAATTTAATTATTATATACCTTTGTATAATGTCAATAATGGAATATTGATTGAATGTATTCAGTTGTTTCAACTAACAATGGACTTTGTCAGCGATTTTGTGGGCAGGATACTCGGGTAGCCCGAGTGAGTGTGAGTTTTTCTGGGTGGCAACACAAGTGTGAAACGGACTGTATCTAAATAATTCCACTATTTAATAGGAAAATCATGAAAATTCGGAAAATGTTTTCAATTGTTTCGATAATATGTTAAAATATCTTCAGAATCGCATATCAATTGTCAATTTTTTAGAATTTTTTTTTATTTTCTCATCATATAAAGGAATTATTTCCAAACAGTCAGTTTCATTTATAACAATAACATGAATATATTCCACAAAGTAATGGTTGAAACAGTGAATATAATTAATTAAAGTCTTCACCAGACACTAAGTCAAATATAATAATAATCTTTTTTGTTATTGTGCTTATCGATATTGAACTAAGTGCTTAATTGAAAGGAATACTAGAACAATGTAGCCAATGACATATAAATGTCAAGGCTATGTTATGAAAATAACATCATCCTATTGAATTATCACACAACCCTATCCTCTAAGCTAACATAACGTGACTACCTACCACACCAGTATGTACTTTTGATTGAATGAATTAAACATTAATTTGCTACCAATGTAATAATCCACGTATTTAGCGAACTATACTAATTGCTGTTAAACAGAAAGTAGAAACATAGTATACAGTTAGTCTTTCCTTTCGCATAATATTCGCATAATTCGCATACCTTTATGTCATCATCTTTGTATTATATTCTCTGTTAATGTTTGATAGGCTCCGCGTAGATACTCCTGATTTCCGTATAGAATATTTACTTTGTATGTTGAGAATTGTGAACCACAAATTTGATTGAAAATGCATAATTCAAATATTTTCCACTACAATGATTCACAAATTTCCAACCTTCCATAGAAAACTATCAAATACAACTCTAGATATGAATGAATAATACATTTTATTTAATAGTAAGAAATAGTGAGCTATCAGTAATACGCCTAGTTGTTGAGCTTTGAACCAGGGATGTTGCGAACATTCGCATCTGCATCCGCAAATGCGAAACATCCGCATTGATTTGGACATCTGCATCTGCTTCCGCATCCGCATTAATCAATGCGAATGTTCATGCGGATGCGAATATTATACAAGTAGCGACAAGAAAGAAATTGGGCGGGGCCGGTGATTGACGCGTGCCGGTCGCACGTGACAATAACCAATGGGAGCGAAGAAATTGGTGACAAGATTCGACACGTTTGTTTGTTCTAGCTAGTGCATCATTTGTTTCTTGCGAGTGAATAAATATTACGTGTTTGTTTGCGCTGTGAAGTGAAAGTGAACTACTTATCGTATCATAAAGATAGATAGGTATTTTTAATGTTGTTGTGATACAGTGTGTAAATAAGACTAATATCCATAAGATCACAAGGTAAATTCTATTATATTACGCCGGTAATACGTTTTATTGTAGGAAAAATTATCGTTTTATGACGAAATTGGTTATTTTTCCAGTGTGATTCCCGTTATTGATAGTTTATCTAACTATTTAGTCAACAATGTCACCACCGACCAAAAGTAATGTATGGGATTATTTTGAACCAGATAAAGAAGACCAGGGTAAAGCTGATTGTAAAATATGCAAAAAAGCTACTCTCGCAAGGGCCGCACCACATCGTCTTTGAAAAACCATCTTAAGTCGATGCACTCAGAAGAATTTTCTACATTTGAGAACATTAGTAAAGAAAACAAATTACAACAGATGAAATCTGACGCAAGTAAGTTTCATCATTTATAGTTTTAATTAAATAATATTTACTTGAGGCATTGTTTGGTTAGTATAATAAAAGCATAGTTTTAGTTGTGGTTTATTGGCTAAGTTTCCACTCAATATTATAGTTATTTGCTGTCATATAAAACGTCAGTTGTAAAAAGACTGATATATGTAATGTAATTCATTTATCTATATAAAATACTTTTTTTTATTGAAATCGTTTCCATATAAAATAACCTGAACATAAATATATATTTTTTAATATGATATTAAAATATGAATAGTGAATTACTTAACTCAAAAACTACTTGGCCGATTGCAAAAATTCTATCACCATTTAAAAGTGTCGCTTTTCTTCTTAGTGTAGCTTAGCTTCACGCTATATTTAATGTTAATGCCAGAAAACATTAGGGATCCTTCCTTATTATAAATATTTATAAGGAATAAACTCCTTTTATTTTTATTTTTTGCAATATAAGTTGGACATTTGATTTTGAAAGTTATTTACAAAAATGTATAGAAAGGTTTTCTGGTGTTTTAAAATGTCCTCACTTGTTAATTACTTTTAATTCAAGTAAATAGTTTTTTATAACGAAAATTTTTATTCGTTTGTGTATTTTTAAGATAAAGTTACCACTCCTCTGCAAGAAGCAAAGAACAATTTTCATTAGAGGAAGTGGTTCTAAAAGAAAAGAAGTGGGACGTCAATAATTTAAATTCTAAAAAAATTGATAAACTCATTGGAGAAATGATTGCACTTCAAAATTTACCGTTTAATTTTGTTGAAGGGCTAGGTTTTCGTAGACTGATGCAAGAATTAGCACCAAGATATAACTTTAGGGGACGCAATTTTTTTACAGATTTTGTATGCAAGGAATTATATAGCAAAGTGGCTCAAAAAGTTAAAGAATTAATCGAAAATTTTGATAACATGTCGTTTACGTCTGACATTTGGTCGGATCCTAGCTCAAACGCTTCTTTGCTTAGCCTGACTTGCCATGGAATTGCAGAAAACTTTGATAGATCATCGATAGTATTGAAATGTCAGACATTTGACGGCCGTCACACTGGTGACATAATTGCTGAAAAATTCAGTAACATGCTTTCTGAATGGAATATTAAAAAAGAACAACTGCATTGCCTAATCAGAGATGAAGGGTCTAATATGAAACGAGCCGGACGATTAGCAGCATTAAATGATATAGACTGTACTGTTCACAAGATACAACTAGCTATCCGTAGTTGTTTAGGTTCTCAAGAAAACATAAAAATACTGAAACAAAAATGTAAGAGAATTTCGACCCATTTCAATCACTCTACCATTGCCCAGAAACAACTGCAATCAATTCAGGACAGACTGAATCAACCGCACCTGAAAGTGTTTCAAGATTGTGTAACGCGATGGAACAGTACATTCTACATGTTCAAGCGTTTTTCAAAGGTAAAGGATGCTCTGAGTCTTTACAATAATGATAATGAAATTGACCCTATTCTACCAGAAGAATGGAAAATGATTGAAAGTTTCATTCAATTACTGGGACCTTTTGAGGAAGCAACGCGGGAACTGAGCAGCTCTTGTGCTCTTATTTCATCTGTGATACCGATAATACAAATGCTTGAAAAAAAAGTTGATGACTATTTAACAAGATCGCAAGGGTTTGATCCGATTCGTCAGGCTGTTACGACTTTGAAAAACGAACTTTCAACAAAGTTTTCTAGCTTGGGAGAAAACAATTTATATACCATCGCTACCTACTTAGATCCTCGCTATAAGCACAAATTTTTCACACCGGTGACTGAAGAAAAGATTAAAGATGACATTTTAAAAATGATAAATACTGAGAATGACAATTTTGAATCTCTTAATACCAATGCCAAAAGGGCTAAAATAATTAAAATAACTGATTGCACGGAAAATGATACGGAACAACTAGGACCAGGGACTTCAGGTTTCAACAAAAAGCCATGCTTACAAAACGACCTGGCTATGATGTTAGATTCGTCAAGTGAAGACGAGAGTCAAGATGAGCCAGAAAATGGTAGCATTGAAGCTGTACTCAAAAAAGAGTTACTTGCTTACCGTACTAAAAAAAGAATAAATGTGAATGAAAATCCTTTAAACTGGTGGAATGTACATCGAGGGGAATTTAAGGTATTGTCGCCGATAGTACGAAGATTTTTATCTGCTCCACCGGGCAGTGTTCCTAGCGAACAACTATTTAGTAGCGCGGGATTAATTTACGAACCTCTGCGTAACAGACTTGAATCAGAAAAGGCGGCAATACTACTACTCTTCATCAAGTATAATGCTCCTATTTTCAAATTCAATTACTGATATAAAAAACAGTAAGTGAAGTTTAAAAAATTTGTTACATGTATAATGATTATACATTACTTATATTTAACATAAAAATAAGTAATTGACTGTCTCGACCCTTACTTCGTGGAATATGCTCATATTAGTGTTTTTAAATGAAACTCAAGGTCTCTAGTTAATTCCACAATATAATACAAGTTATTGAAAATTCTAAAAAATTGACAATTGTTTCGATAAATCAATATCATCGTCAGAATGACAGAAGTTACATTCCATTTTATGCCTACCTGATGTTTAGTAGTTATATTTTTGGCTAGACCAAGAAGTAACCTAACTTGTGATTGGCTTAGTATATGTTTATAGAAAAAAGAAGAAGATGTGATATTACAAATATTGAAGCTTAGATATTATTAGCCCTATGGTGATATCCTGGATATCATTTTTCCAATTAAGATCAGTATAACTGTGCAATGATATAGAAAACCAGGAAAACTATATCTGCTGATCTTTACAATTATCACTTAAGAAGACAGTTTATTAGTGGAGAATTCCCTAGATTTAACTGTTCATTGACAACTTCATATTCTGGGTTTCTTAAATGTCTTCTAATTTCCAGTTCTTCAAGGAAATTAGAAGACATTTAAGAAACCCACAATATGAAGTTGTCAAAGAACAGTTAAATCTAGGGAATTCTCCACTAATAAACTGTCTTCTTAAGTGATAATTGTAAAGATCAGCAGATATAGTTTTCCTGGTTTTCTATATCATTGCACAGTTATACTGATGTTAATTGGAAAAATGATATCCAGGATATCACCATAGGGCTAATAATATCTAAGCTTCAATATTTGTAATATCACATCTTCTTCTTTTTTCTATAAACATATATTAAGCCAATCACAAGTTAGGTTACTTCTTGGTCTAGCCAAAAATATAACTACTAAACATCAGGTAGGCATAAAATGAAATGTAACTCTTGTCAATTTTTTAGAATTTTCAATAACTTGTATTATATTGTGGAATTAACTAGAGACCTTGAGTTTCATTTAAAAACAATAAAAATGAGTACTTAATTATGTTTGATTACAATAAAAATGTTAATAATTACGTTGTCATTGTTTTAATTCTTCATTAATAGACTTTATTTACAAAATATCTTATACATCCGCATCCGCATCTGCATCTGCAGATGTGAGCCTGCTAAACTCCGCATCCGCATCCGCGGATGTGAAAATATCGGCATCTGCAACATCCCTGCTTTGAACCGTCTACTGTGGAGTTGGGAGTAGTATTAGTGGTTTTAGTGGATTTATTCCTACTCAATTAGACAACGCGGCGGGGAACCTCCGATACAAGAATGTCAAAATGATGATGTTAATTGTTCAATGGGAGTTGAAGGTAAACAAGTGAAAACTTGAAAAACTAAATCAATTATACGGAAGGAACAGAAAGGGATAGAATACTAGTATATTGTGGAACAGGTGGGAAAAGTTCAACTTTACTCACGAGTGTGGAAGTTTAAGGCACGAGCCGCAGACACACGAGTGAGAAAAGTACTTTTCCGACATGTTGCACACTTTACTTTTTCTACAACTGCTATGAAAAGTAGAGTATTTCTCATATCTTACTTAATTTATAAACCATTATATTGCTCATACTGTGAGAAAATTTGAGCTTTCCCCACTTGTTGTACAATATACCATTTTCTACAACGGCACATATTTGAAGAATACAAGTAAATAGTAAAAAGTCTAGGCATTGAGAAACCCCCCTGAAACGTGTCTAGGCATCGAGGAACCCATGCTGAAAATACGTCTAGACATTGAGGATCCTCCCACTGGATTCTTCATATAAATATATGTAGTGTGGGTGAAGTGCCGTGAGAAATAATATCTCTGATAGCATGATCAATATATGGTTTTGAAAGAGATACAAAACAGACAAATAAAAATGAAATACAAGCACTTATTGGTTTGTTGTACCTAGCTGGTGAAAATAAAAGCGGAAGACAAAATACCGAAAATTTGTTCTTGTGGCACTGGGATTTAGATATTCAGGTTGACTATGCCTCTCCAACGCTTCAGATTTTTTTTTGTTGAGATACATCCGCTTTGACGACAAAAACATTAGGAACGAACGAGTAGCAACCGATAGGCTAGCTCCAATAAGGGAAATTTTCGATATTTTTAACAGCAATTGCAATGCCTCTTACCCGTTTCTGAATGTGCCGCAATCGACGGAAATTTGGAGGCGTGTAGAGGGCGTTGTAGCGTTAAATAATATATTCCCTCCAAACCTAGCGAGTTTAGTGTAAATTTTTTTGCTCTTGCTGACGCTAAGATGTTTTACACAAACGCGTTGGAAGTGTATGTTGGATTGCAACAAGAAGGTCTTTACATACTACTGAATACTGGAGATGCAATGGTAAAGAGGATTTGTACTACCATATGAGGAACAGGGAGGAATATAACAATAGATAATTGGTTGACTAGTATAGATTTGGTTCTCGATATATGCTTATTAACCACAATCTAACAATAGTAGAGACTTTGCGTAAACATTGTAATGGAATTCCTCCTGAATTTTCGAATGGATAAAGTCGCCTTCCATTTTCCAGCATGTTTGGTTTCCATCCTTCCTGTACTCGGGTATCATATTCTCCCAAGAAAGGGAGAGTAGGACTTTTGGTTTCTAGTATGCATCTTGTTGAAACTACATACTCCCGTTGTGGTGACCAAAATAAGTCGGATATTGTGACTTTTTATAATAGCACAAAAGGTGCTGTGGATGTTGTTGACAAGTTATGTTCCAGTTATAATTTCCAAAGGGACACAAAACGCTGGCCAATCATTGTTTTTTACAGTTTGTTGAACGTAGTAGGTGTTTATACATAATATTTTCTAAATTATACGTGACAACGCTGCAATTGCCTGTCACCCTCTGTTTATTCAAGCTCTCGTCGAATAATTGTCACATTTGACATCCCTCTGTTCTCAATGTATAAATTTCAATGTAAAAATTAAAAATAAATGTATTATCAAGGAATATGGTCAATCATCATTGACCCGAGGTTTACACATAATTTGTTGGTCCTTTTCGAGCGGATAAGCGAAATATTGAGTTAAATTGTCCTTTAAAATAGTGAGGTTAACGCGACATTCAGTGCTGTGTACGGAATAGCTTGACAAGCAAGGCGGCCGGTGTCTACGAAAAGGTTTTACCATTATTGGTAAGTGACATTTTATTTCATTATATCTTTTACGCTGAGCAACAACGGCTGAAGAACAATTACAGATTTTAAAGGTTAAAAGGGGGATGGTAAAAGGAAAACTTACTAGGATTAAGAGTTATTTTGATAATGTTGAAGAGAATGAGGTTTGTAAGAAGTTAATTACAGAAATAGAGGTTAGATTAGAGAAAGTTTCATCATTGTACAATGAATTTCATGAGGTTCAAGAGGAAATTGAATTATTAGAAGATAGTGATGATGATGAAATTGAAAACTTTGAGGAATCTTATTTTGAGCTTGTTAGTTCAATGCAATCATTTTGCGAACATTTTTAAAGGGAAAATTCAGATAGTGCATCTAGTAATAATAACTTAATTCAGTGTGGACAGTTGGATTAGGGAACTAATATACAGGCATTGGTTAAATTACCACTTATTAAGCTACTTATATTTAATGGCCACTACGATTCATGGCTTGAGTTCAAAGATTGTTTTCTTGCATTGGTACACAATAATGACTCACTTACATATATTCAACGATTTTATTATTTAAGATCATCCCTTGAAATGGATGCTCAACAAGTCATAAAATCGATAGAAGTTTTGTCAGCTAATCACAAAATAGCCTGGCAAATGTTAGCAGAGCGTTATGAGAATAAAAAATTGATTATCCATAATCACTTAAAGGCAATTTTTGACCACCCTGGTATTAATCAAGAATCATATTCTAAGTTAAGAAATTTGTTTGATAGTGTCACAAAACACTTACGCTCATTAAATAGTATAGGTTTAGACATACAAAGTTGGGATAGTATAATTATATTTATAATGTGTTCTAAATTTGATTCTACCACAAGAAGGGAGTGGGAATGTTTTGAACGTTAAAATGATTTACCTAACATGAAGAATCTAAATAAATTTCTTAAAGAAAAATGCGAAATGCTAGAAAAGTTCCAAATAACCACAGGTGATAGAAATTTCAATAATAAATCAAAGGTTCGTAATGTTAGTAGCCGTAGTTTTGCGTCTTTTGAAGGGCGTTCAAATGTTACTTTTGTCAAAAAGAGCATCCAATTTATAAATGTGATGCGTTTTTAAAACTAAATGTTAATGACAGAATTTCGGCTGCAAAAAGACTTAATTTATGTTTAAATTGTGTAAGGGATTCACATCCTACATGGGAATGTAAACTGCAAAAATGCATTAAATGTCACAAACTACATAATTAGTTATTGCATTTAAATAATTATTCAAATAACCTAAGTATTAATAAAACAGCGTCTACCACCAGTGCAGATAGCCCACTTCAACTAACACTCGATAAAAATGATTATAGCGGCAACAGTGTAGAAAGGGTAAGGGATGGTACAAATCCAAATCTAAGACAAGATGGCGAAAACTCCTCTTGCCATGCGTCGTCACAAGAAACAGTCGGCGTTGTCAGCTCGTATGAGGTTTCGGAGATTTTATTGTCGACGGTTTTAATACGAGTCGTAAACGGAAATAGATCGGTTGTTTGTCGCGGACTATTAGATAGCGGCTCTCAGAGTAATTTTATTACTGAGAGAATATGTAAAATGTTAGGTTTAGAATACAAAAAAGTGGAACATGTAGTTAAGGGCGTAGGAGAGGCTTTGGCAAAGACTAATAATGAAGTTAAGGTTACGTTAAATTCTTGTCAAGGAGAATTTACTATTAAGACAAATTGTTTAGTTCTACCTAATATAACAGTAAAGTTACCGATTAAATCTTTTAATAAAGATATGTTGAAAATTCCATCAGAGTTAAGATTAGCAGATCCAGATTTTAGTGATATAGATGTGTTGCTTGGATCTGACATATTTTGGTCAGTTTTAACATCATGTAGAAAAAATTGGGTCCAAATATGCCAATTGTCCAAAATACTAAATTTGGTTGGGTAATAGCAGGGAATTTATATCTTAATTCATTGAAGAGTCGAAATTCGTTAACATTTTTTACTGGTAATATTTATGATAATTCGGTAAATATAGAAGTAGTGAAGTTCTGGGAGATTGAAGAATTGAGTCCAGTCAAAAAAATATTTTCAAATGAAGAAATATTTTGTGAAAATTATTTTAGAGAAACTGTTAAAAAAGATACTTCGGGAAGATATATAGTTAGAATTCCATTTAAGTAATCATTATCAGAATTGGGGGACTCTAAAACTATGGCGTTGCATAGATTCGATTTGTTAGAAAAAAGGTTAAATAAAAACCCAGAGCTAAAGAATTTATATGTTAATTTTATGGAAGAGTATCTTGACTTTGGACATGTGTCTGAGATAGATTTTAACAATGATAATGGATATTTTTTGCCACATCATGCTGTTGTGAAATAGTCCAGTTTGACAACTGAATGTCGTGTAGTTTTTGATGGTTCCGCAAAATCAAGCTCAGGTCTTTGTATTAATGATGTGCAGTATATCGGTCCATCTCTACAACAAGACATATTTTTAATTCTTATGAGATTTCGCTTACATAAATACGTTTTAAGTAGTGATGTATCAAAAATGTATCGTCAAGTTTTAGTAGACAAGGATGAGCGTCAATTTCAAAAGATTATTTGGCGCACAGACCCAAAAGATGAATTAAAATGTTATGAGTTGAATACAGTGACGTATGGCACAGCGGTGGAGCCATACCTTGCTGTTAAAAGTTTATTACAGGCTGCGGAAGACAATAGTAATAAATATCCACTGGCCTCCAAAATAATTAGGCGCGATTTCTACATGGATGACTTATTAACTTCTGCAGATTCTAAAAATGAAATTATCAAAATACAAAAAGATGTCTCAAAAATTTTAGGTGATTCAGGTTTTAATTACGAAAATGGCTTTGGAATGACTCAAATATTGTGAAAAACTTTGAAATTAATAATCAGTTAGATGTTGCCATACTTTCAATAGGTGAGCAATATAAAACATTAGGAATATACTGGGATCCTCAGGATGATTTTATCAGATATAAAATTAACATTGATTTTACCATTGAACCATGTCAGTGGAACAAGCGTAGTATTCTTTCTGTAATTTGTCAGATTTATGATCCTTTAGGTCGACTTGGACCTATTGTGATAAATGCAAAATTAATTATGCAAGATCTCTGGAAAAGAAAGTTTGAATGGGATCAAGAGTTACCGCAGGATTTTAATGAAAATTGGTTACGTTTTTATAGCAGTTTAAATTCTTTGAATGATTTAAAAATACCACGTCACGCAAGTATTTCAGATTATGTTAGTATTGAACTGCATGGTTTAAGTGACGCATCTATAAAGGCCTATGGCTGTTGTATTTATATAAGATGTTTGACGTCATCTGGCAACTATATATCTAATTTATTATGCGCAAAATCACGAGTTGCCCCGTTAAAACTTCTAAGTCTTCCACGATTAGAATTTGTGCGGCAGTCTTACTATTTAATTTAGTAAAAAAGGTCACTGATAATTTAGAAATCCCATTAAATAGTATTTTTTGTTGGACAGATACCACAATTTGTTTATGTTGGATAAAAGAGGAATCAAGTGAATGGAAGCAATTTGTGGCCAATCGTGTCCAAGCAATACAAATTTTGACAAGTATTAGTTATTGGAATCATGTTCGATCAGAACATTATCCCGCAGATTTATTATCAAGAGGGGTTTCGGTAGACAATTTAAGGAATAGTTATTTATGGTGGTTTGGCCAAAATGGCTCCTTCACAAAAGCAGTGAATGGAATATTTTAAATTTTGAGCCATGTCAAAATTTACCAGAAGCAAAAACTATAACTTTTAAAAATGTAAATAGTTTTAATTTAATTAATTACTTGTTATACCGTTTTTCGTCTTTTAATAAATTTCTAAGGGTATTAGGATAAATTTTAAGATTTATAAACAACTGCAAAGTTAGTTTATTAGAGAGAAAGGATGGTTTTCTCAAACTTGATGAAATTGAAGCGGCTCTAACATTAGCATCAGTTCAAATAGAATGTTTTCCGATTGAATATAAAAATCTAATTAATAATAAAGATATACCAAATAAAAGTCGAATTCTTTCTTTAAATTCCTTCATTCATGAAGATTTATTGAAAGTTGGTGGACGCTTATGAAATAGTAATATTTCGTTTAATTGTAAACATCAAATTATGTTGCCAAACAATCACAATTTAACAAAAAGGATTTTAATTAATGAACACGAACGTTTGCTTCATTGTGGCACTCAACAATTGATTTTTTCTATAAGATAAAAATACTGGCCGATTTCAGCTCGAAGTTGCTGTAAATATGTTATTAACAGATGTGTACGTTGTTTTAAGGCCAAGCCAAAGGTCTTAAATTATTTAATGGGTGACTTACCTTATAGTCGGGTAAATGGATTTTCTGTATTTCAAAATGTAGGTACCGACTACGGCGGCCCATTTCTTATTAAAGATCGAAAAACGAGAGGTGCTAAGCTGACAAAAGCCTATATTTGCCTTTTTGTTTGTATGTGTACCAAGGCTGTCCACATTGAGTTGGTGTCGGATCTTACAACCAATGCCTTTTTGGCGAGTATTAAAAGATTTATTAGTAGGAGAGGAAAACCTTGCAACATTTATTCTGATAACGGCTTGAATTATATAGGTGCAAACAAAGAATTGAATGCTATTTACGAATTTTTAGAGATGTATTCTGAAGATATATATCAATGTATTCTGGCAGAAAAAATTGAATGGCATTTTATTCCTGCGAGTTCTCCTACACTTGGGGGTTTATGGGAGGCAGGAATAAAGAGTGTGAAGTCTCACTTAAAAAGGGCAATGGGTTGTAAATCTATGATTTTTGAAGAATTCTGTATATTGTTGCATCAGGTAGAGGGTATTTTGAATTCTCGACCGCTTTGCGCTATGTCTAGCGATCCTGATGATAACACGTCCTTGACGCCAGCCCACTTTTTAATTGGACGCACTTTAACAATGCTGCCAGAGATTGATATCACCCATGTTCCTGAGAACCGTCTTGACAAATGGCAATCGATACAATTGATGGTCCAACAGCTATCGTCTAGATGGCAGCTAGAGTACCTGAACGAGCTGCAGATGTGACAAAAATGGAAATGTAACTGCCACCAAATGTTAAAGGTGGGATCAATGGTCTTGGTTAAGGATGATAAGGCTCCTCCACTTCAATGACCCCTTGGACGTGTCACAGCTATGCATCCAGGTCATTTGTAATTTGAACCAGTCTATACATTCATGTGACTAATATTACTTTATCGAATATTTCCAATCAATAACATTTTTTATAATTGTGCATAACTTCTGTCGTATGAAGCTTTATGCTGATTATTAAGCTTTATATTTAATTGAAAGAAGTGCGTCCTTTCAAAGCGGGCGGCATGTTTATACATTATATTTTTTAAATTATACGTGACAACGCTGCAAATGCCTGTCACCCTCTGTTTATTCAAGCTCTCGTTGAATAATTGTCACATTTGACATCCCTCTGTTCTTAATGTATAAATTTCAATGTAAAAATTAAAAATAAATGTATTATCAAGAAATATGGTCAATCATCATTGATTAGCCCGAGGTTTACACAGTAGGTATTAACACCTACCACCTTCTCAATTTATGCTCCGTAGAAAATTTTTTTTAAAATTGTTTCATTGAAGACCATCTAGGAGGTCGAGCAACAAACATAAACATCCCTCCAGATATGCGGACTCGTATCAAAAAATACTGGGTATCCAGGACCTAAATAATGAACCTAAAGGATCGAGAAGCAGGTGAACGTATACAGCTTGTTCTAGAAAAAGAATACTTACGCGTTATTTCTCTGTAAAATGTAAAGTACATTTGTAACTAAAGCATTCAGTGATAATTTATACGCGATGCTCAAACGATATACAATTTTTGTGTCTGGGTTTGCTTATAAAAATACTTGATGTACCTGAATCTTCTAATTATTTCAAAGAATACCAAAAATGATTGTTACCAAATATAATTTCAATATTTCGTTTTGTTTTGATATCTTCTCATTTTTTAGGTTGTTTATTATTTTTGTTAATAATAAGAAAATGAACCATGGAAAATCAATCCCAATATTCATTTTTACCTAATTTTGACGTCACATAATTGGATGCTTAAAAACCCTTCACAGGATACGGAATGATCTAGAAGATACAGTGCGACTACTCGTGAAAAGATTATGAGTGCGATTTTATATATGCTCTACGGATGCTATAGAATGTTTCAAAATTATCATAAAATATTATTAATAATTTTTTCTTTTATTAGATTGAAGAAACAACGAAAAAACAATCAAACTACATCGAACAGTAATAAATAACAGCTATGAAAATGTATGAATAAATCATATTTTACATTGTTCTTGGGTCAATCCTCAGTGTACTACCAACTTGGCACTTCTGGATATTTGTACCATAAACGTAAAATTAATTTGACTCTGGAAGATCCATGCAACTTAAATAACTGGCATCAATATCTGCTTTAAAGTCAAATTCTGAAGATGATCATGTATTGACCCTGAAACATACTTATTCTATAGCTTCATTTAACATGATTTCATTGTTATTTTTTCAACATGTTTAGAAACAGCACTCCACTTCTGAAATTTTAGAAAACTTGATTTCCGCCAGTTTTCTCTTATCATTCAACATAAAAGTAACATTGTGTTGCACCACATAATTTTTTACTTGAGCCCTGATTTTCTCAATGGGATTCAGTTCTGCATACAACTCGGGTTTTGTTAAAGAATGATCATCTGGATTTTTTTTATCTTTCAACCATTTAATTAAATCTGCTTTTCGAATTGACGAAGTGGGGTCCTTTTCAACTCGCACTTTGTGATAAGATGCGTTGTCTATGATAATAACTGACTGTTGCGGTAGATTTGGCAATATTTTTTTCATGTCACCTGACTTAGCTCCTGTGAAAAAAAAGTTTCACATTATCCTAAAGTCAAAGTAATGCTTCACATATCGCATTTAAAAGTAATAATCCGACAGTAACAAAGCCATTCGCACCTTCAGCATGGGCAATACTGAGTCTCCTTTTCCAATAGGTTGTTTAGTTACTTATTTGCATTATCAATCAAATCATTAAGTCGAGTATGAGAACATATAGGTATGTTTCATCGATATAGATAAAAGGTCGTTTCTCTCGTAGGAATTTTCTTATAGCTCTTAAATATTCAATCTGTTTCAAGCGTATGTTATAGAACTCAAGCAAAGTCTTTCGGTTGTCAAATGACTTCTTCCATCTACATATAAATCATTCAGAAATTAAAAAAAAATATACTTTTGTAGACAACTTACCTAAATCACATTTTATGCAAAAACCAACAAAGTATACAAATTTTTCCAGTAAGGCCAATTTCAGCTTCTTCAGCTTGTTGTCGTATTCCTGATAAACAAAACTAATTTGCAATTTTAACATTATAAATACTGTTTTGTATATTTTTTATTAAACAGGATTAAATTCAGCACTTTCCAGAGCAGGCCTCCTTCTTGCGGTTATGTAATAATGATTAACAATATCGCGTATCCTCCTTCCAGCTTCTTCATATGACACCTACATTTTTGAAACTCTCTGATGTCTTCTGGGAGTAGAAAATTTCGGTTCCACTGCAGAATTCACAAGAATGCTTTCTTTACAAATTGTTTTATACATCTTTTCGGAAATGCCTTTTGCTTCCATAACTCTTTGTTTACAATTTCTAAGTGTAATACCTAGTATTCCATTATTTACTTCGGCCTCCATAAATGTTAACACGTTGGCTACACTCACTCGTCCTTGGCTATGCAAAAAGTCGAAGTTGGATCACTATTCGAAATTTTAGGTGGGGGTATGACTTCATTAGGGGGGATGGGTGTCAGCTGTCATCTGTCGCGTGTTATCTGTCATATGTGTCAACTGTTATATTTGACATCTGTCATGTGTTCTGTGATGTCTGTTATCCATCTTGAATTCCGTGTCATCTGTCATCCCCCTTGTGTTCTGTGACGTATGTCAAGTCTGTGTCAGCTGATATGTATTCTATGACGTGTGTTCTGGGTCAGATGTCATGTGTTTAGTGACATGTGTCCAGTCTGTCATATGGGCCTTATGTCGTCTGTCACGTGGGCAATAGTCATCAACAAGTTATTGAAGGGTTGGTGCAGAAGGCTTTGGTAGAAATGGGCGATCGTTTGGGTTGCACTAATCTTATCGAACACGAGATAAAAACATCATCGTTTCCGATAAAACAGTTGAACTGTCCTATTTAGCCTATAATACAGGGTCAGGTAAATAAGGAAGTGGATGAATTACTGGCCGAGGGTATAATAGAACAAGTCATTGGTGGTCTTCTATTATTTTGGCGAAGAAAAAAGATAATAGCTACAGGTTTAGTGTGGATTTCTGAGAAGGATGCTCAGCCCATTCCTAATATATCGGCTAGTTTAGACAAACTCATGGATGCCAAATATTTATGGTCAATGGATAGCCATTTGCTTTAGGGCAAGGACATCACTACTATCAATCCTTGTGACCATATGTACCTGGCTGGACGAAGTTCGGTCATCTATAGCCTCCGATATCCGTTTCCCGAGAATCTACGTTCCTTACAGTTTGGACAAGATCTAACTGTATGACCCAGGTTTCCACATAAGAGAAAATATTTGTTTTTAACTGACAATATACACTCTGCTGCGTTGTGCCCATGATCCTCACAATTACAACATTTGGATAGTTCAACCTGGTCAACAACTCTAGAGGTAGACGGAGCAGAAACCGTGTAGACGTAAGCTAAATCTGGTTCCATGAGAGGAATTCCTACTAGTAGGTGGTGGGATAAAGGACTAATTGTGGAAGATGGGACATGGAATTAACTGTAACGAGACCCTGTTGGCTTTGGTAAAAATATGAAGTATTGCAATGATGAATTTTTAATCGATTTGCCGCATTCACTGGGACTGACAAACGATTAAACATATTATTCATAATTGCTAAGTACATTCCTAAACTTTCATTAGGGCCTTGGGTTTTATTTATAATATCTTGATATAGCTTGTCATTGTAACTAGTTGGAAGAAACTCTGTTCTTAATTCGCTTACCAATTCTGACCAGTATTGAACTCGATCGGAACCAAATTAATACCTCACCCTCAAATAAATGTGGAGGACTTGTGTAAGGTTTTCGTTAAGTTGAAAGCTACAAACTTGACAGTGGCCAAGGAGAAATGTGATTTCCGTCGTTCGGAACTTCTTTACCTAAAATATGCTGATCGCTATGGTTAGAGGCCACATCCAGAGAAGGTGAAGGCTATCATAAATCTTCCCGTTCCATGAAATATTTCTGGAGTTCGCCGTATTTTAGGCCTAGCTTCATGGTATGGACGGTTTATACCAAACGTCCCTACCATAACAGCACCAATTACTCATCTTTTGAGGGAAAATCTGCGCTTCATGTGATCTCCGAAATGTAATACTGCTTTTAAAACTCTTAAAGAGATTCTTATTAGGTCTCCTTTATTTGCATGTCCAGATTTTTCGCAGCCGTTCGTTACTAAAACTGATACGTCGGGGTATGGTATAGGTGCTGTCTTAAAACAAGAACGTTCCTATGGAGAAAAAGTTATTTGTTACCTGTCTCGGTCATTGACTATGTTAGGACGTAATTATAGTACAACGGAGAGGGAATGTTTAGCTGTCTTGTGGACAATCGGAAAATGAAGGCCCTACATCTAGGGTTCTAAGTGTACTGTGGTAACAGACCATCATAGTTTGGTGTGGCCAAATCGACTTCAACACCCTACTGGACGTTTGGCACGTTCGGCTAGTCAGCTCCAACAATATGACTACACCATATTCCATCGAAAAGGAAAGGACAACATCGTCCCCGATACTATCTCTCGTTCGGTTCCTTACTAAAATCCAAATTAACTGCCACGAATTTGAATTTATTAGTTGGGAGGAGATTCGCCGTGGCTACTGTAACCGTTAAGAGATCATACTGATTATCAGGTTGGATGGCACTGGATGTTCCTGTTCAAGATCAAGACAATCAGATAAGCCCACTTCATTTATTATTGGTTTGTTAAGGTTTTGAAAAATGAAAAGGACCCTGCATTGAACACTTTCTTCAACTTACGGTTGTCGAAACCAGTTGTAGTGGTAAAATAAACTAAAATTTCTCAAATTAACTGTCTCGACCCTTACTTCGTGGACTGTACTCATATTAGTGTTTTAAATGAAACTGACTGTTTCTAACTAATTCCACGATATAATAAAAATTGTTGAAAATTCTAAAAAATTGACAATTGTTTCGATAAATCAATATCATCGTCAGAATGACAGAAGTTACGTTTCATTTGATGCCTACCTGACGTTTAGTAGTTATTTTTGGCTAGACCAAGAAGTGACCTAACTTGTGATTAACTTAATATATGTTAACAGAAAAAAGAAGAAGAAATGATATTACAAATATTAAAGCTCAGATATTATTAGCCCTATGGTGATATCCTGGATATAATTTTCCCAATTAAGATCAGTATAACTGTGCAATGATATAGAGAACCAGGAAAACTATATCTGCCGATCTTTACAATTATCACTTAAGAAGACAGTTTATTAGTGGAGAACTCCCTAGATTTATCTGTTGATTGACAACTTCGTATTGTGGGTTTCTTAAATGTCTTCTAATTTCCAATTCTTCAAGGAAATCCAGTTCTTGTTTCTTTTCACAAATATACGGCACTTCTAGTTCTGTGTTAGGTGTCAATGAATGACTGGTCTCAAAACATCTACTTGACACCAATCATTCATTGACACCTAACACAGAACTAGAAGTGCTGCATATTTGTGAAAAGAAACAAGAACTGGATTTCCTTGAAGAATTGGAAATTAGAAGACATTTAAGAAACCCACAATATGAAGTTGTCAATGAACAGATGAATCTAGGGAGTTCTCCACTAATAAACTGTCTTCTTAAGTGATAATTGTAAAGATCAGCAAATATAGTTTTCCTGGTTTTCTATATCATTGCACAGTTATAGTGATCTTAATTGGAAACAGGATATCACCATAGGGCTAATAATATCTAAGCTTCAATATTTGCAATATCACATCTTCTTCTTTTTTCTATTAACATAGATTAAGTTAATCACAAGTTAGGTCACTTCTTGGTCTAGCCAAAAATAACTATTAAACATCAGGTAGGCATCAAATCACATATAACTTCTGTCATTCTGACGATGATATTGATTTATCGAAACAACTGTCAATTTTTTAGAATTGTCAACAATTTTTATTATATTGTGGAATTAGCTAGAAACAGTGAGTTTCATTTGAAACACTAAAATTTCTTAGTTTTAAGGTGTAGATTTATTATCTCATAGATTAATTTTATTAAAGTTTTTAATTTGTAGATTAATAATTTTAGCTAGAATGAAATTATATATTAATAATGAATATTATAACTTATTTATATTAATTCTGATTATTTAATGATTAAGATTATATCCAACTTTTTCTTCATTGAATATAATCATTTTTTATCTTTTTTCGAAATTAGATTAATTCCTACATTAATTTTAATTATAGGTTGAGGTTATCACCCTGAACGTTTAGAAGCTGGGATTTATGTATTATTTTATACTTTAATAATGTCTTTACCTATAATAATTATAATTTTTCCAAGAGAGACGTTTTATTTGGTAAGATTTAGTTGTTTAAATTTAAATTTTTCAAAATTCCAATATTTTTTTACGTCTATGACTCCCTACAGCTCATGTTGAGGCTCCAATTTCTGGTTCAATAATTTTAGCAGGTATTATGTTAAAGTTGGGTGGTTAAGGTTTATTACGATTTATGATTTCATTTCAACAATTTTTAATTAATTGAAATATTTTTTATTATTATAATTTGTTTATTAGGAGGTTTTTTGTTTCATTAATTTGTATTCGTCAACGAGATATGAATTCTTTAATTGCTTATTCTTCAGTTTCACATATAAGTTAAGCTATAGCTGGAATTTTAACTTTAAATTATTGAGGTTCATGAGATCCTTTATTGATAATAGTAGCACATGGGTTATGTTCATCTGGTTTATTTTGTTTGGCAAATATTTCTTATAGTCTAAGAGCTGGAGCAGAAAAATCATCGTCATCAGTAATATGGAGTTTCTCTCGTAAAACATGTTCATTTAGTATTGTTAATTACATATCCGAGCAGACTGACAACCTACTGGATACAGGGGGTAGCAATTAGGGGGTAAAAGTGCAAAATTTTTGGGAAAAAATCGTCATCCTAAATATGTCAGCCATTTTGACCACCTAAATTTGAACCCCTAAGGTGTCCAAATCCGAACGGGCTGACAGGTGGATACAAAGGGGTGGAGGTTGAGGGTAAAGAGGGTGAAAATTTAGGGAGAAAATAGTCATCAACAATGTGTCAGCCATTTTGACTACTTTTAAGGTTGAGTGGAAGAGCAGAACTTGGCTAATTGTTACAGATTAGGTAAGATCCTGAACTCTGCCTTTTGACCACGTTTTGTAATGTAATTTTTAGTTGCTGTAAAACTTGTGTGGTCAATTAAAGCGTGTTATTATTATTATTATTATTATTATTACTTAAAGTTGAACCCCTAAGGTGCCTAAATCCAAAAGGGCTGATAGGTAGGTGGATACCCAGGGCAGTAAAACGGGGTCAAATTGTCCGAGCGCTTATGCTTTGTATATGTATTTTCTAATTTTTGTAACTTAATTTACTTAGCAAACATATATATTCCTAATTTTCAATTGTTTTAAAATCCTTTGCAAGATAGTGTAATTTATTTAAATATAGTTAATAGAGCAATTGTTGGACAACCCAATATCTGGACATATTTCGCTTTATGTTTGAAATAAATTTTAATTAAAAAATTACGACGGAGGCACTTTTAAAAACCAGTTGTTCATCTGAGTGCAAGTGATTTTCAAACAATTGTATTATAAAATAACAGTTTAAAAAAATTAATGAATGAATTTTAAATCAATTAGTTTGGAAGTACTTACTCCTGCAGAATTAATGGCAATATCTTCTGGATTATTTTTTAGTCCTCTGATGTAAAATAATAAGGCAACATATTTGTTGTTTTTTTCAATATACAAGTATTATTATTCTTGATATGTTGATAATTTTTTATTTAAAAGACTTGAATTGAATATTATAATTTTATAATTCTAGTTGAACATCAGCGAGTTTTTTATACTATTTATGTAAATGAAATGAATATTTTTAATCAAACCTTTTCATTACTGAATTCTCAAGATTTTATTAGAATTCAAAAATAAAAATAAATCAATGTAAATTATTGTTTATTTAATCAAAGGATACAATAGGCTACAAGAACATGCTAAAAATAAAGTTTTGGGAACAAAGGTAGGACAATAATTTAATAATCACTTAATCATTTTATTACAAAACAATTATAAGAATTATATTATCATATTGAAATACATTTTAATTTATTGAAAAATAAAATATTACAATTAAAATTCAAAAGTTACTTTCATTTTCATCAATATCAGTATCACACTCATTTTCATCAGTATCGCTATTATCTATATCATCATCAGTTTGCTCGCATTCCATCTCATCATCTGCTCCTTTCTCCAAAACAATATCACGAACAATTTCTGGCATTTGAGGTCCATCAAACCATTTAAATTTATACATATTTTCTGAGAGTTCCCAACCATTTTCTTCATCATCCAGTTCTGTTGGAATTTTTTTATAGGCATTCAGCCAAATACTTGCGATGAATCGAGCTCTTAAAAAGTGTTGATACAGTTCAGGCTTCTATAGTGGCAAAGTAGAGGCATCAAAAAATTTTCCAAAATTTTTAATTCAAATCTTTGAATTTATATCTACGGTTAAATGATGTTAAACGTACGGCATTAACGATTCTTTTGAGAATTTTTTGTGTTATACCTATGCCATACATATGGCAAATGAATGTTTCGATAACTTCAAAAACGTTCTCACAGTCACAATCAATGTCACCAAGAGCATAAAATGCCTCCTGATACTGATCAAATAATCTCATTATACGAAATGGCCTCTTTTCCCTTTTCTGTGAAAACTTGGTTTATAATCACAGCCAGTTATTGCATGAAACCCAGCTAAAGCTTTACACACAGGTTCTCCAAAGTTTTCGTAAATTTTGCAAATATCGATGCAATGTTTTGTTTCAGCTGCAACGTTTTCCATCCACAGTTTTGATTCGCTGTTTAAATGATGCATATTACTCAACATAATAAACAGCACATTCCTATCGGACCATTTTATGAGTATGTCTTTTTGTAGTTGGCGTACATGGTCAATTGTTTTAGAATCTGTTTCCTCATGAGCGAAGCAACTGAACTGTGGAGCTTCATCTTTTTGTACTCTTCCATTTCCATTGATGAAAAATTTGTGACATTCAACGAAGTTGACATACGATATTTTATTAGTGTTTTCAAATGAAACTCACGGTCTCTAGTTAATTCCACAATATAATACAAGTTATTGAAAATTTTAAAAAATTGACAATTGTTTCGATAAATCAATATCATCGTCAGAATGACAGAAGTTACATTTCATTTTATGCCTACCTGATGTTTAGTAGTTATTTTTGGCTGGACCAAGAAGTAACCTAACTTGTGATTGGCTTAATATATGTTTATAGAAAAAATAAGAAGATGTGATATTACAAATATTGAAGCATAGATATTATTAGCCCTATGGTGATATCCTGGATATCATTTTTCCAATTAAGATCAGTATAACTGTACAATCATATAGAAAACCAGGAAAACTTTATCCGCTGATCTTTACAATTATCACTTAAGAAGACTGTTTATTAGTGGTGAATTCCCTAGATTTAACTGTTCATTGACAACTTCATATTGTGGGTTTCTTAAATGTCTTCTAATTTCCAGTTCTTCAAGGAAATCCAGTTCTTGTTTCTTTTCACAAATATGCAGCACTTCTAGTTCTGTGTTAGGTGTCAATGAATGATTGGTGTCAAGTAGATGTTTTGCGTAGTGGGATTTATCTGGTTGTTTTAATCTGTATGCTCGTAAGTGCTCACTGTATCGTATTTCAAAATTCCTAAGGGTCTGACCCAAATAGACAGCATTACATTCTGGACATTTGAGTTTATATATACCTGACTTCTTTAATAGTGGTATTTTTGGTTTTACATTTAACAATTTTGTACTAACGTTACTTTCTGTTTTAAAAGAAATTGTTGTATTCGTTGCTGAAGATATTATCTTTGAAATATTATTAGAAATATTTCCTGCATATGTGATGGTTTTATAAGTTTTAATTTCATCAGCTTGTTTAGGATATATTAGTTGTAATGCCACTTCTTCCTCTTTTTTACTAATTAGCTTATTTATCATATCTAATGGATAACCGTTAGATGTTGCTATTTGTCTAATTGTATTAATCTCTCTATCAAAATTACATTTGTTCATAGGAACTATGTATAATTGAATTATATGCTGCTAGTCTGTGTGACACAGGGTGGTTAGAATTGAATGGAATTGTCACATCAGTCTGTGTTGGTTTTCGGTAAATTGAATAATCAAGTACATTATTAACTCTTTGTTTGAATTTTTAAATCAAGAAAATTGATTGAGCTATTTTCTTCAATTTCTAATGTAATTTTAATTTTCGGGTGTAAATTATTGATGTGGCTGGAAAATACATCTAATTGTCGTTCACTACCCATAAAACAAGCTAATATGTCATCTACATATCTATACCAAAATAAAATATTTTTCGAAATATTACTTTCAAAGATCTTTCTTTCTAAATTGTCCATAAAAATGTTTGCTAAAATAGGTGATATAGGGCTTCCCATTGGATAACCTTCATTTTGAATATATATCTTATTGTCAAAAGTGAAATAATTCTGATAAATGCATACATCAAATAAATTAAGTATATCTGATAATATTCCTGGATTAATATTTTTATCTTCTAGTAATTTTCTTACAAGTATTAGACATTCTTTAGGAGGAATTTCAGTAAACATGTTAGTTACACCGAACGAAATGAGTTTATAGTTATCTTGCAAGTGAATTGCTTTCAATTTTTTGATTAGTTCTATTGAATTTCTAATTGAGTACTGAGATTCATATCCGTAAGATATATATTCAAAATGAATTTATACCAATGGGAAGCCCTATATCAGCTATTTTAGCAAACATTTTTATGGACAATTAAGAAAGAAAGATCTTCGAAAGTAATATTCGGAAAAATATTTTATTTTGGTTTTATTTTGGTATAGATATGTAGATGACATATTCGCTTGTTTTATGGGTAGTGAACGACAATTAGATGTATTTTTCAACCACATCAATAATTTACACCCGGAAATTAAATTTACTTTAGAAATTGAAGAAAATAGCTCAATCAATTTTCTTGTTTTAAAAATTCAAACAAAGAGTTAATAATGTACTTGATTATTCAATTTACCGAAAACCAACACAGACTGATGTGACAATTCCATTCAATTCTAACCACCCTGTGTCACACAGACTAGCAGAATATAATTCAATCATATATAGAGCTTTTTCAGTTCCTATGAACAAATGTAATTTTGATAGAGAGATTAATATAATTAGACAAATAGCAACATCTAACGGTTATCCATTAGATATGATAAATAAGCTAATTAGTAAAAAAGAGGAAAAAGTGGCATTACAACTAATATATCCTAAACAAGCTGATGAAATTAAAACCTATAAAACCATCACATATGCAGGAAATATTTCTAATAATATTTCAAAGATAATATCTTCAGCAACGAATACAACAATTTTTTTTAAAACAGAAAGTAACGTTAGTACAAAATTATTAAATGTAAAAACAAAAATACCACTATTAAAGAAGTCAGGTATATATAAACTCAAATGTCCAGAATGTAATGCTGTCTATTTGGGTCAGACCCTTAGGAATTTTGAAATACGATACAGTGAGCACTTACTTATCCTTGATAATGGAAATAAACGTTTCCGAAAGCTTGGAAGAAAAACAGTAACAAGAGTTTTCTTTAAATTAACTTGCCGTTACCCCAATATTCGTGGTTTTATATATATATATATATATATATATATATTTGCTAAGTAAACTAAGTTACAAAAATTAGAAAATACATATACAAAGCATAAGCGCTCGGACAATTTGACCCCGTTTCACTGCCCTCGGTATCCACCTACCTGTCAGCCCTTTCGGATTTAGGCACCTTAGGGGTTCAACGTTAAGTGGTCAAAACGGCTGACATATTATCGATGACGATATTTTCCTGAAAAATTTTGCACTTTGACCCCTTATTGTTATCCAGTAGGCTGTCAGCCTGCTCGGATATGTAATTAACAATACTAAATGAACATGTTTTACGGGAGAAACTCCATATTACTGATGACGATGATTTTTCGGCTATTATGAACGAATTCGTAGTCCAAGCTTATATTTAAATAAGGGCTTATTAAATATTATACCTAATTTAAGATTAATATGATTTTATGAACGTCTTTAAATTGAATTGTTTGTTTTTATATTCATATTCTCATTTATCATTATATTAGTTAAGGGTTATTAGTAAAGTGGATGTAAACTCCACGTGTACACGTTAAGGTTGAATTTAAAGTGAAATTCAAGGAAATACCTCTATACATGTACCTTTCCAAATATATAGTTTCTAATATTGACATATTTACACTGATTAGGCCGTTAAAATAATTACTAAGTATTATTAGACCATTATAACTGTTGCGGTTACAATTGAGTTTAATTTATTCCGTTTTCTTTTTTTTTACTTATCACTTGCTAGGCAAAAACCAGACCTGACAACAGCCAGATATTCCCTGGATAGAGCTTGTGGATTCATAAGCCAGTAGCATCCATTGAATAAAAAAAATTACGCGTACCTACGGCCCAACTGAGTTAAGCAGCATTTTGCTCTTGCTCCACTTCTGGTTTTGTTTCTTCAACAAGAGAAAGCACGTAGCAATCTACATAATTTCCTGGAAATGAGTTTGCAATATTTTCATTATTGACTATTGTAGTTATTCATTTCTACTACAGTGGGTGAATCTTGATAGGATATCAATACATTACTTTTAAAGCGTGATTCTGAATATACGTCACCTCAGAGTGCCGACAAGGAAAACCTTTTGATATTGCAAGCATTGCAAGTGACGTGAAGTGGTGCTTGCAGAGTAAGAATAATTTTCTTGGCGGGGCCGGTGAGGCGACGTGACGGTGACGCATAATGAGAATCGCGCCTTTTCATACAGGGTGTGTCGTTCCTGTAAAATTTTTGGTTCACTAATCATTACGAGTAATCCGTCCCTGGCTTCAAGGCACTGTAACTCTACTTAACATATCAAAATCAACATACACATACAATATAAATATGCTGAACATTTTATAAAGGATGGACAATACGAGAATAAACCAGTTGATTTACCCAGCACATATGTAACCTTATATAATGAGGCCATTCGTTTTCACGCAATATTTTTTTTTTCTAATACTCAACTTGAAACATTTCTAACAGAAATTTCATTAAATTGAACAAAAAAAAAAGGATTTCTCCTGTTAAAATAAATGGCACTGCATATTGTTTTCCATACATTCTGTAAACCAAAATTAACAATTGTATGGTCAGAACCGTCGAATTTTTAAAAAAAATTTAATATGCTTCCATAAAAAATTCTATAATAATGAAACTATGTTATTCATTTCTAACACCATCCGGCAGAGGAAATATGTATCTCAACTACTGATCATATTTAAATTCTTCCACTTTATATTTGTAGACAATATAAGGGATTAAAATTGGAGTATAAATTTTTGTAAAAAATTACCTTTAGAAAAATGTGTAGCAACTACGTATATGCAATGGAACGAATGAAATTGGTGAAAATCGCAATTGCAGTGTTGATACTGTTATAAAAAAAATACCGCATTTACCCGTCAATAATGGAAACCGAGTTATGAAACATGTTCTTATCTACACTAATAGATGTTTTTAGTTTCTCAAATAATAAAAAATATTGGTTGAAGAGAGAGATAGAAAGAGAGAGAGAGAGATAAGCTTTATTGACATGAAAAATTTTAACAATTTTTTGGACAAAGTGACATACTTTAAAAATAGATACAAAAGTACCGACTACACTAACAATACAAAATATAAGATAAAATACAAATTTAAATTAATAATGATAATACAATATTAGTATTGTACACCATATCAAATATTGAACTACGCCAATGCAACTCAATAGTCTAGAGTAAATTGCAGAATTCTGCCACTGAATAATAAGGTATCTCAAGCATAAATGCCATTGTCAATCTCAGGAACCTATTGAATTGCCATTTATAATTACTAATGGTAGCTGATTGAATAGTTTTTTGGCATTGAAGGTGATGGAATTTTTTACCAGACCAGAGGTGGGTATTATAAATAAATATCGAATTTTTTTCTTATAGTAAGGTAACTATGAATTGATCTGATTGATTCCATAATGAATAGAGCGGGAAGAGTTAAAAATTTGTATTTTTTAAAATTGAATTCGCAATGTGTCCTACTACTTAACCTTTATGTGACTGGGAAGAAAAACACCTTCTTACGACGGCGTAGGTACCTGGGTACCTACTGTATAATAATTTGGAATATAAACGCAAAATACCTGTTTTTATCAAAAAACTCCATATATGTATTTATAGGTACACAATACGTGATTTATGAATTTCTAACTTATCTGTATTTGACAAAATAAGACTTTGTTTAAATGGCAACAGCGCAGCGACATCAACTGAATTTATTCCTAGTTACAGGTCAGTTGCATGTTTGAGTTTGTCGAATAAACAACTGCGGGTGATTCAGCGTATTTGTTAAATTTTGTTTTAGAATGTCTGATAGTAAGGCTGGTTCAAGCCAAGGCAATATTGCGAAACCAAGATGGCGAAATAAAAGGTAAGAAATAAGACGATTCTTTGATTTTAGTAGTGTATGAATAATGAAAACTGTCATGTTATTTTGCTAACCTGTGGTCTATGTGTGTAGGAGCCGCAGTGGAGTGGAAGTTTTTTTTTATCTTACAAAGAAACAAGAACAATAATTATACTAATATAGGTAATTCGAAATATGTTATTTCAGGCTGACCTTTGCAGAATTACGAGAAGCAGTAGAACATTTGTCTGATGAAGAGCCATTTGTTGCGTCCGATGAAGACGAATATATTCCACAATTGTTATCAGGTGGAGAATCCGAGGAATCTGATATAGAAAAGGAGCCTGTAGTGGAGCAAGAATATACTGATTCCGATGAAAACGTTGACGAAGAAGAAGCGCCTACAAAAACAACTTGGGCTGGCAAGGATGGCACTCAGTGGAGTGACACATCATCAATACAAAGGCAAACAATAGGTCGTAATATTCTGCACGAAAAAAGTGGCGCATCATCCTTTAGTCGTTCATACACGGCTCGAGAAATTTTCAAGTCTATTATATCTCCAGAAATGTGTACCTTAATTCTAAGGCATTCTAACAAAAAAGGTAGAAAAGTAACGGACGAATGGAACCGAAAATTGGCAGATAAATATCCACCTCCCAACACACCAAGCCCGAAAGTATTCATTCCATTTACTGAAGTAGAATTAGATGCATTTTTAGGAGTTCTTATTGCTGCTGGCGTACACAGGTCTAATAGGGAACACGTATCTGAAATGTGGAAACTAGAGTCCTTACCTCTATTTCGAGCGGCCATGTCTCGAGATCGGTTCAAAATGTTTCTCAGATTTATTCGCTTTGATGATCAGAACACACGTGCCGAACGTGCCAAAAATGATAAAGCTGCCCCAATTCGAGATATTTGGACTATGCGTAATTCAAATTTGGCAAAGAACTACAAGCCAAAAGAATGTATAACAGTAGACGAACAATTGTTTCCTTACAGGGGACATACTAAATTTACCCAATACATTCCATCGAAACCCGCAAAATATGGAATAAAAATTTTTTGGGCTTGCGATGCGGCAAATGCTTATCCTTTACAAGGTCAACTGGAAAACCATTAGATGGTGAACGACAGGTAAATGTCGGTGAGCGTACAGTTTTGGATCTAGTGGCAAAGTATAAGGGTTCGGGAAGAAATGTAACAACGGATAATTTTTTTACAAGTCTGCAATTGGCCCGTACTTTGAATTCATGAAAGATGACTTTGGTAGGGACTCTCAGGAAAAATAAGGCATTTTTACCACCAAATATGCAGGCATCTAAAGACAGGCCTATATACTCAACCATTTTCGCATTCAACAAAGATGCAACAATATGTTCCTATGTTCCAAAGAAAAACAAATCTGTTATTCTTTTATCAACGATGCACACTACAGGCCAAGTAGATGATACTACCGTGGCGAAGCCTGAAATAATAAAATATTATAATCGAACAAAAGGAGGCGTTGACACCATGGATAAGATGCTAGGCGAGTATACAGTAAAACGTAGAACAAATCGTTGGCCATTGGCATTTTTTTTCAACACAATAGATGTTGGTGGCTTGGCTACTTATTGTATTTACAAGGAACACAATCCAAATTTTAGAGCAACTGATCAACGTCGAAGATTTCTAAAAGATCTTGCTCATGACATGTTCTTGCCCGCTATACAAATGCGATCCCTTATTCCAAAAGTTGTTGGTAATTATTTCACACGTCAGTCGCTAGAAATGGTTCTTGGTCGACAAATAATCGAGCCCATTGTTACTCCAGCCGGAGAACAACCAAGACGGGATGCTTCTGGGCGTGTTATGGTTGTTGGTAGCTGCCAAATTTGTCGAGAATTAAAGCTCAAACAAAGGAAGACTCGTAAAGCGTCTAAATCCTGCTGTAAGCCAGTTTGTAATGAACACTCTGTAGATCAAACTATATGTAAAAAATGTTGCCAAGAAACCAACTGACCTTATATGTAAGATTTTTTTGTTTTTTTGTTACCATTTATATAAATAAATATATGCAGATAAACTTCGCGTTTTCATTCTGGCTATAAAAAATATCTATTTGCATTTAAAACTGATAGAGGTACCCAGGTACCTACACCGTTATTTCTGGGTGAAAAAACTTTGGACCTTATTTATTTCTAAAATAGCGTAAAAATATTATTTCTATTGTAACATTGTGTAGAACAAACCTAGATTAGAAATGTCACGAAATCACACACTTCAAAGAATTTAAACAAAAAAAGTATTTATATCTAAAATCTGAATAGGTACCCGGGTACCTATTCAGTCACATAAAGGTTAAACTATGAATGTAACGAATAGCTCTTTTTTGTAGTTCGAAGATAGATGTGAAGAGGTGCAATCCATAGTGATTGTGCGAATCGAAAAAAGAGTAGTAAGTTGTTAAAGCAGTACAAAAATCGAGCTGCTTAGAAACAAATTTAATGGCAGAACAAGCAGAGGATATTTTTTTCTCTAAAGTGTATACATGTACAGACCATTTAAGGGCAGTGTCAATATGGATACCAGGAATATTAATTGAATTTGAAGATCTTATTGAGTCATTGTTAAGTTTTAGAGGTTTTAAGAAAGAGCTGAATTAGTAAAACTACTATCAAAATAACGAGTCTGCTATTGTCGCTACTAGACTATCTAACCAAAACCATGTGGAACATTAAGTGAGTTGTACTTATGCTACACATTTTATTAAAAAAAAATTAAAGAATCAGGCTCTGTTTCAAACAAAAAACATTATCATTAGCATTCTATCCGAAATGACGCTGTTGAAGTAGTTGTTTTTGGTCATCTCCTAATAGATAATGGGCAATAATTGAGAAAAATCACTCATGTATATGATGTGTAAAATAGCAATGCTCAACGGATTGTCAAAAAACAGAAAGTTCATCAAGAATTGAACGAAGATTATCCGTATCGACGTTTACAGTTTTGCGAACAATTCACTCTTCATTGGAAGTATGTTGAATGGTGAAGTCAACAGGCATAATTGTTGTTATTGAAGTGATATCAACACACACATTCTTAGAGACATTCATACGTTATTCATTCATATGATTCATTATAATTCAGTGTTTGTGAGATGAATTATCAGCTACCAGTCAGTACTCAGTATAGAATATATGAGGAAAACCCCAATGGAATGTTTTGACACAAGCATCAAATGTAATGAATATGGTGAGAAAAGATTAAACCTAACTTAAATAAGAAGAGGCTATGCACAATTTTATACATTCTGACACCTCAGATATCACAAATAAGAAAAAAATATCAAAAACTGTATCCAAAAATAAGATAACGTAATCGATCTTCCATTTCAATAAGATGAAAATTTTCTAAAGAGTCTAAGATTATAATGAATATCTTAAATTAAGAAGAATATTATTTTAATTATTGCTGCTTCACGTGTATGTTCTACAAACCTTTTTACCTAATGATTTCTCGAAAAACGGATTAGGAATATTGAGATTTTTTATAATAATTAATGTGAATATTGTGCTTACAGTATAGATACGTTAATCTTCTAGAAATAAAAATTGAATAATTAATGATTCTTGAGTAATTTTTCATTTTTCGGAGAATACTCTGAAAAATCTCCGAATTTTGCTATTTCTTCTCTGAGTCAATATCAAAATCCATATAATTCATAACTATGTTTCTTGCGCGGAAACGATTACTTTGAGAAAAAATAGCTTGATATTCGAGTGTGTTCAAATTAATTACCTCTATTTCTTGTTCACCCATGGTATTCGCGCCACATTTTGGAACTTTCACGTTGATTGCTGATATAACTGATATATATAGAAGTATCAGAATTGAAATAACTTCCAGCAGCTTCATCTTTAAAAAAAACGCTCTGACTAGACACAAATACGTCTCAACAAGAAATATGTCTAACCACTTTCAGCAACGTTTTTTATTCAATAATTGCTCCAAAAATTGTTTTATCTGAGTAGATAGAACCGGAATTCCGCTAGCCGACTTAAAACATAATTATGTTTATCTTAACAATATAATTCAGTCAATTATGGATAAAATTAATGGTTAACTTAATCGATATCAAAAAACATTTTATAACTAATTAAAGGAATTAAATACTAATATGGATAGATATGTTTTATCAACTATGACGTCTAATTACTTACCAACTACAAGAAATATAAATCCAGTTATAATGAATCGATTACTCCAAATAATGTTGATTATATTACAACATTGTCAAAAGAAATGTTCAATAAGTAAGTATTGGAAGTTGACAACTTGTAATCAACTCGTTCTTCGAGAAACATTCATTTCAATCTGGAAGATAAAATAACTCAAATTTGTTCTAGAATTCTTTAGTATCTTTCCATAAAAGCAGACTTATCTTCTCAAGATTATTCTATTCTTCTAATACCTAAAATATAAATATCAGATCAAAATTTAGTTGGATAAAAAATTTTCGTCTGATTCAATTGTTTATCCTGTAACGTTTTTATTTGACTTTACCATATTTGGTGTGAACTTTTCCATTTGATGCGCTTGTGGTTTCCGTATATATTCTACTAGCTGAACCCGGCTGACGTTGTCTCGCCAACATTGGTCGATGTTTGTTATATTTAAAGCTACTAATTAATCACTAATTCCTGTCATATATACAGTTTGTTTTTATTCTTGATGTTATTATTTAATGTTTGTAGATAGTTTAATTACGTATCTATAAAGAAATGAATGGTAGGTTTTCTTTTGCGGTTAAATTTTGAATTTAATATTTGTGATTATTGAAATTACTCACTATTCACTATTCAGTCAGATTCGCTAATTGTATTGATGGAACTTACCAATTACCTATTTTATGTATCGATACCGATTCTTAATCCCAAACATATTGTTGTGATTATAAATTTCTATCAACAAATTGACTGAATTACCTATAAGTTCTAGATTCTTTAATACATGGTTTGAAATACATAATTTATATTTTATAGCACTGCAAATAACCACTCTTAAAATATATTGTATAAATAAATAAATTGAGATTATGGGTCCTCTCAATAATTAATTAAATTTTTATTTTATATAACAAAGTAAGTAATAAACATATTTAAAATAAACTTTTTCAACAGTCACTATGCAAAACACGCTTCCCTACACAAATTTTTACAAGCAAAGTTGGAAAAGTAATTATAACTATGTCAAATTTATTTGGCAATCTAATATTATCTTAATAGTGAATTTCATCTACAAACACTAATATCACAATTAATTAAAACGTATCATCAAAAAAAGTTACAAGAAACATAACAATTCAAAATTGTTCAAATTTCCCTAATAACTATACCTACGTTTATCTGATTAACTATATTAAATATTTATTTTTAAAATTATTTGTGTTCAAAGTTTGAATAAAATACCTATATAAGTTACTTTATTGTTTCATTAATATAAGTGATCGTAGAATAAATATTGTGTACAACTTATAACAAAAAAAAGTTGAGAGGTGTCAAGGGACACCCGGATGGAACGAAGTTCCTTTCGATTAATTAGTGAAGGAATTGTAATAAATTTTTTTTTTAAGTTATAATAATATTTTTTTATTATTAACAAATATAATGTTATATAAACTTAATCAGTAGGCTCAATTTTCGTAATAATTGGCTTGTGGTAACTGAAGTAGGAGACATATGTTTGGGATTCTATTTTATTTAAATGTCTTGAAAAAACTGCATCAATGGTAGTATTATATTTTGTTGTTGATTCTGCTGGATTATTGTTAAAAAGCAAAAAAGAGAATTTTTCAGAAAATAAAAATTCGGCGGGGATACTGACCACTATACTACGGTATTATTAATTATAGAGCAAGCAACTGAAGTATATTATTATACTAATATGAGCATATTCCACGAAGTAAGGGTCGAGACAGTCAATATATTATTTCAATTTTTGTTGTAGAGAATCTCAACAATTAATTAACACAATAAAGACAAAAAGACAAAAGCATAAAAAATTATGACGCGTACACTTGCTAAACACACAAAATTTGGAGATTATAAATCGTATGACTTGGTTGGAGAAACATGCACACGCCGCACAGCTTACAATAGCTTCAAAAAGTGTCGTGACAACTTTTCGTAAGAATTTTTTCCGTCTAGCCTCCTTTCACAACTCGCGATAAGGAACATCGTTCCAAAAATCACTTTTCCCGTTCGCTCAATAAGAGGCACTCGCCTTACGACTCTTGCCATAAACTTCTACGCTCATGGAAAAAGTAAACGATATAGAAGTTGATATGCTGCAGCGCCACCTAGTGGGAAGGAAATCTCAATGTCAAAATTCCTTTTGGCAATCTAACATCATCTTTATCGTGAATTTCGTTGGCAGACCATAATATTACAATTAGTTAAAACTTATTATCGAAAGCAGATACAACAGGCTTAACAATTCAAAATTGTTCAAATTTCACTATTAACTATACCTACGTTCAATTGATTTTTCTATATTCATTCTTTCAATTGTGTATGTCCAAGATTTAAATAAAGTACCTATATAAGTTACTTTTTTCATTCATTGATAAACGTGGTCGTAGAAAAAGTATTCTGTACAACTCGTAGCAAAGCACTTTACCCTCTTGCTTGATTTGAGGCACTCGCCTTACGGCTCTTGCCACAAACTTCTCCGCTCGTGGAAAATTGAACGATATAGAAGTGGTATGCTTCAGCGCCACCTGGTGGGAAGTTACAATAAAAAGGATAGCTTATACAAATTCTCCATAAAACAATGATGTAAACTTTCGTTACTTTTGAATACTTGTACCGATTCGTTACTTTTAATATCAATACACGTTACTTTATACTCGTTACTTTCGGTACTTTTAGTCTTCAGTAGCAGTACAATATTGGTTACTATTTTATTATTTTTTATTCAGAATAGAATCACATTTCCACTATTTTTACTAGAAAAAAGTCGGCTTCTTTCTATTACAGTTGGAAATAATAAATAATGCAAATATAAAAAAAACAGCTACCCTTTTCGACACGTATCTTTAGTCTTTACATTATACCACGTCGCCTCCTCGGTTTATCTTGCTCATTACTGACATGCCGACTGAGAATGTGTTTTGTGTTGCCGACGACTGGCTATTTTGTCTGGTTATTCTTTTATTGTGTGCCAAGAGTAACGAGTATATCGAACAACAAGTAATCGGTACTATGAGTAAATTGAGTATTAGATAGATACCCGTTACTTTGTAACGGATAGGTACTTTTTTACATCACTACCATAGAAAATTACATGCATATGCGAATTTTGTTACAAGATAAATGGGTTTTTGTTCACGGTTATTGGACTTGGATTTCAACCAAATAATTTTACTTTGGTATATAATATAAGGAGCACGAGGACTTTTGGATAAAGTATACTGCACGTACCCGGAGGGATTCCATCAGATTTATGAGCCATTGCACACCAACTCGGGTTTCGAAGAGCTCAGTTACAACTGGACCGGACTTGGTAACATTTAATTTCGTTTTTACTTTACTTATACATTGCGAACTGTTGATGTATTTATTTATTTCTGTTTTTCTTTGTTATCGGTCATAGCGTATTAATGTGTTTCTGACAATGGTATTATTGTTGAACGACTTTAGATGTTACTTTCCATAATTTTTTTAAATGTAGGTCTACCTAGGCGTGTATATTGGATTCAACGCTACACGCCTTATTTTATGTTTCGTTGTGGCTCGAGTAACTTTTTCAATTCTGACTATATGTATAATACTTGGTTGTTAACTAGTAGAAATTTAGCGTATGTCAAAATGTAAATTACATTCTGTATCAATTTTTAAAAAGTATTATTAATACAACACAATCCTGAACTATTATTATTATTATTATTGGTTTTTCGAAAATAATTCAAGAAATTGTTATTGGCACACTGTTTTTATAGTGTGGTTGACTTTATTGCGTTCTGCAGTAACCCTTGACTCACATATCGGTTCCCAAACGGATGATTTTTAATTGTATATATATTCATATATTTTTTTAATTATTGATTTTTTAATGTAATATTTGACTGTTATCTGTGACTCTTCGACTATTTATGTATTTGGACTGTGTTAAACTAATTAACATCTACATTCATATTTATTTTTATTTTTGTTTTTACGTTTTATATATTTATGTTATTTATTGCTATTGTGTTATTATATGCTTATATTTTAGTGGACTATGAAATTTACATAAGTGTTTTTAATTATTATATCAAAATCTAAGGAACTTCATAATTTGTGACGATATGTACTATTTGTATACTAAACGTCAATAAACTATACTATACTATACTACTATTATTATTATTATTATTATTATTATTATTATTATTATTATTATTATTATTATTCTTTTCCACATTTGTACGTGGTTGGTGGTAGCAGTTTCTACCGGACGCAGTTGCATCAAGGTATAAACCTACTTAATTAGGGGGTTAGTGTTCTTCGGACAATTGCAGTTGTTCCCAGAATTACTGCTTTTTGCATCAATCCACAGATATGTCGAGATATGCTTAGCTCTTCCAGGTGTTTAGTTACTTTAACGTGCACTAAGCCATTTGCAGAAATTATGAATGGTTTGATCTCTACCTTTCTCAAATTCCATAAATCTCTTACCTCATCTGCTAGCGGACGATATCGCATTATCTTGTCTTTGTAAGCTTTTCCCAGATTTTCGTCCAGTGGGACCGAAAAATCAATAATGATCGCGGATTTGCTGTTTTTATCTAGCACGATCATGTCTGGTTTGTTGTGTTGAACTTCTCGGTCTGTTCTTATCAAAGTATCCCAATAGACTTTATAGTGCTCATTTTCAACTAGACTTAACGGTTGATGTTTGTATCCTGGTGTTTTTCCTGTTTTTAGATTTAATCTTTGGGTCACAGCGAGATGTAGTTCCTTTCCCATATTGTTGTGTCTACTCAGGTAAGCGGTGGGGGCTAATTGGGTGCAGGCTGATATTATGTGCTGGATCGTCTCCTGTTCCTTATTACAAAGTCTACAGCGGGGGTTTGGGATGTCCATTTTAATGATATATTTAAGGTGGCAACGCGTTGCCACCACTTGGTCCTGGATTGCATGGAGTGCGCCTTCGGTTTCCGCAAACAAGTACCCCGTCATGAGGTAAGTATTCGTTGCTCTGAAATCTGCATCTTCCTGGTGCAGTGAGTTGTAATATCTGCCATGTAACATTTTTACCTGCCAAGTTTCCTTCATTTTATTGATGCAGTCATTTTCCCTATCAGGTTCCCCGTCGGCGAGGTTTAGTGCCGAGTATCCATCATCAACTGTAACTAGGCATCTGAATAGAGGTAAGTTCTTATTTTTAAAATATCCTCTCAGTTTTTGAGTTTCATCCACTAACATGCTCTCGAGATTAGTCAGTCCACGGCCACCTTCTTTCCTGGGTATATACAATCGCTCCATCGCCGATTTTGGATGGTGTAGGCGAAATTTTGTGAGCGTTGTACGTACTTGTCTGTCTATTTGTTGTATTTCTGTATGTGTCCAATCTATTATGCCAAATGAGTACGCCAACCCGGGTACTGCCCATCCATTGATTGCCTGTATTTTGTTCTTAGAGTTCAGTTGTGTTTTCAAAACGGTATTAATTCGACGGAAAAATTCTGCTGTTGCTCTTTCTTGATTACCTTTCTTGTCGAGGCTTAATCCTTGCTGAAAGCCTAAGTATTTGTATCTGTCCTCTGGGCCTAGGGATTGGATTGTTGTTATGTTATCCATCAGTGTCATATTTTGGGACTGTGTGACCTTTCCTCTATCCACATGAACGACTGCACATTTTTCTAGCCCCATTTCCGTTTTAATCGCATCGCTGAACGCCTTAACAAGCTCTAGCGAACTTTGCAATTGTTGAGGGTTTTTGGCATACACCTTAAGATCATCCATGTAAAATGCATGGGATATTTTTGTCCCTTTGTCAAGCTTGTATGAGTTTCCACTTTTTTTTAACATTTTGCCTAAAGGGTTAAGTGCTAAACAGAACCAGATTGGGCTCAGGCTGTCACCCTGGAAAATTCCTCTATTGATTTTTATCTCATCTGTTCTGTAGGTTTGAAGATTTAGTGTCGTTCGCAATGGGGGTGGATTTTATATACCTCTAGTACTTTCAGTAGCCATGAGTGGGGAACTGAGTCGAGGGCTTTCCTATAATCGATCCATGCCATGGATAGTTTTCTTTTCTTTAATTTTGCTTGTCTTGTAACAATGTTGTCAATTACAAGAAGTTCCTTACATCACCGTGCTTTTTGTTTACATCCGTTCTGTTCCCATGCAAGAATATTGTTTGCATTTATGTGATGTGTGATCTTTGAGCATATGATCGAAGTGAAGATTTTATAGAGGGACGGTAGACAAGTTATGGGCCGATAATTTTTAGGGTCTTTTATGTCTTCACATTTAGGGAGCATGTGGGTAATCCCGAGAATGAAGTATTCTGGTATGATCGAAGGATCCAGGATGGCTGCTGCAAATTTATCTGCTATTATTATTATTATTTTTTTTTTCTTGGAGCTTCGACTACTTTGGCCATTAGCTCTTTTGAATCCTTCCTTTCACTCTTTTTATTTAATTATATTTTTCTAAATATGTCGATTGCTTGTAGGAAAGTAAGTATTTTTTTTAAAGTGTCGTTGTTTTCCATCGCTTTTAAGTCTACGTCGGCGTCCAATCCATCAAATACTCTCTGGAGTCTATATTTTTTACATTTCAATAGGTGTTCTACAGATAAGAGTGTCTTACATGCTTCGCATTATGGTCTGGATTTGCCAGTCAATAGATAGTGATGTGTGATATACGTGTGGCCTATTCGAATTCTGCACATAACAACTTGTTCTCTCCTTGTTGCCTTTGGGTAGATCCATTTATTTATACTAGGCTTGATCATTGACAGCTGGCCTCCAAAGTTAGTCCATCTTTGTTGCCAAAGAGAGCGTATTTTTGTTTTTACTGCCTTTTTCAAATCTTCCAGAGGGATAGGGCATCCAACGTCACTTAGGTTCTGTGTTGCTGCTTTGGCTGCTTGATCGGCAAGTTCGTTACCAGGAATATTGCAGTGGCCCGGGATCCATATGATAGTGCAAGCTTTCCCTAAAGAGGTGAGGTGAGTGTTTAATTCCAGAATATTCTTACAATAGGGCTCATTTGGAAAAAAATTGCCAATGGCTTGAATAACACTAAGGGAATCGGTGCATATTAGGCAGGAGAGAAGATTTGAGAAGGAAAAATATAGGAGTGCTTGCCAGACTGCATAGATTTCCGCTGTAAAAATTGAACTCATAGGATCTAGGCACCAGAAGTGTGTTTCGTTTTCTGTGACAAAGGCTGCCCCTACCCCGTTTTGAGTCTTGGAGCCGTCGGTATAAATTATGAGGTTATTGGGGTAAGATTTGAGTATTTCTTCAAATTTTTCTCCGTAAACGGTTGGTGGCGTTTCCTCTTTTTTTAAGCTAGCTAGTGTAGTATCAGTATGTGGAGTAACAAGAGTCCAAGGGGGAGTCACTGAAATATTTTCTTGCAGCTATTATTATTATTATTATTATTATTATTATTATTATTATTATTATTGGAACTGAGGCACAGGTTTGTCCTGGTGTGTTCCGCCTATACGGGTGGAGGCCAAGTATAGGAGGACTCTATTGATGTCGGAGGAATGATCTAACAATATTGCATGTTTGCAGTATTACGGCTTTCTGTGTTTGGTTGTGTATGGTTGCGGGTAGATTGAGTTCTGATAGGTGTCCGATGAAGGATGTGTGAGTGAGACCTGTTGATGAAATGATGATTGGTATGACAGTGACCGTTTTTTGTTTCCATATTCTTTCAAGTTCTATGGCAAGCGGGATGTACTTTTGGATTTTTTCCGAATATTTAGCTGGTACGTTGTGGTCGTTTGGTATAGATATGTCTATTAGGTATGTGTGCTTCTCCTTCTTGTCCGTGAACATAATATCGGGTCTATTGCATGATAGGGGTTTGTCAGATTGGAGAGTTTTATCCCAATATAGTTTATAGTCTGCGTTTTCAAGTATGTCAGATGGTGTGTATGTGTAGTAGGGCGTATGTTTGTTTAATAATGAATGTTCAATAGCAATGCTTTGGTGTATAATTTTTGCGGCGGCGTTGTGTCTATCTAGGTACTTGGTTGGTGCTAGTGTGCTACAGCTATTAGTTATATGTTCAATTGTTTCCCGTGCATTGTGACATCGTCGGCATTTATCGTCCGTTACTGTCGGGTCCTTAATGATGAATTTACTGTATGCGCGTGTGTTGATTATACCGTCTTGGATCGCTAACATGAATCCTTCTGTTTCGGGGAACAGGTTTCCATTGTGTAGCCATGTGTGGGAGTGTCTTTGGTCAACGCTTGTATTTTTAGTGTGGTTGTAGTAACGTCCATGTATTTCTTTCCCTGACCATAGGTAAATTTTTTCGTTGAGTATGGTTGGTTCGTCTTTTAAACTTAGGTTTGTGTTGCATAGCTCCAATGGGGTATATTTTTTGTCGGCTTTTGTGATTGCCAAGTGAAGAGGACTTTGTGTAGCTTTATTGTAGAAGTAGTTCCTGAGACTCATTATTTGTGAATTATGAAGTGGGTGCATATCCAAAATACCTCTTCCTCCTTCAGATCGGGGCAGAGTGATTCTTTCAATGCAAGCGTTCCTGTGGTGCATGTTGTGCTTGGTGAGTTTCGTCCTGGTGCTCCTGTTAATGTTGTCTAGGTCAGTGTGTGTCCATTTTAAAACTCCAAATGAGTATGTCAGTAATGAAACTGCATACGTATTTATAGCTTTTGTGAGATTTTTTGAGTTGATTTTGCTTTTAAGTAGTTGGGTGAGTCTTGAGGTGAATTTCTGGATGAGTCTTTGTTTGAGCTCAGTGTGGTTATTGTCTGGTCGAATCCTAGATATTTGTATGAGTTGGCTTCGTCCATGTGCTCTATTTTGCCAGTTGTGACTGTTCCATTAGTGTTTGTCCATTTATCTCGTTCTATACTGTTGGTTTTGCACTTGTCAAATCCAAATTCCATTTGTATGTCCGTCGATATTGTTTCTGTGATTTTGATAAGGGAGTTCATTTGATTTTTTGTAGATGTGTATAGTTTTATATCGTCCATGTAAAACTGATGGTTGACTTTATAGTTATTATTCTGGTTGTATTTGAGTTGGAAACAGCAGCTCGTGTTAGAGAGGGCTTGTGAAATTGGGTTGAGGCATATACAGAACCAGAGGCCACTAAAGGAATCTCCTTGAAAGATGCCTCTATTGATTGGAATTGTGTCGGATGTTAATTTAGTTGTTGCTGTTTGTATGTGGATGTTAGTGCACCAGTTTTGCATGGCGTTTTTTAGGAAGTGAATGATAGTTGGGCTGATTTTATAGATTTCCAAGACATGTAGGAGCCAGCTGTGCGGTACTTTGTCGAAAGCTTTTTTATAGTCTATGTATGTGATAAAGAGGTTGCGTTTATTCTGTAAGGCCTGTTGGTGTATGACCGAGTCTATAATAAGCTGCTCTTTGCAGCCTTGGCTGTGTTTTCTGCATCCTTTTTGTTCTTCTGTTAATATTTGGTAAGTGTCGAGGTGTTCCTGAATGAGTTGCATTATGATGGATGTTATTATTTTGTATAAGGTAGGAAGGCAGGTAATTGGTCTATAATTGGCTGGGTTTAGGGTGTCGCTATTTTTCGGTTTGATGAACGTGATGCCTCTTGTGAGGAAGGTGGGGAGTTCTGAAGGGTTTTGGATAATGTATGTGATTAGTTCAGCGAGTTTGTTATGTAGCACGGTGAATGCTTTTAGCCAGTAATTGTGTATCCCATCAGGGCCTGGAGCTTTCCAGTTATGTGATTTTTTTATTGCAGATTGAACTTTTTCTGTCGATATTATGATATTATTGTTTTGTGTTTCTATGTGGCTGTGTCTTTCTTTCAGGTCAGTGATCCAGTTGGTATTGGGGTTGTGATTTACTGGATTGGACCAAATTGATTGCCAAAAGTTGGTAATTTGTTCTTTTGTTGGTATGTTGTAGTCTTTCATTTCGGTGTTGTCCAGCTGGGCGTAAAATTTTTTCTCGTTTTGGTTGAACATAGTATTTTGGGTTTTTCTTAGGTTGCTGTTTTTGTATCGTTTCAGTCGTCCTGCGTATACGGCTAGTCGTTTAAAGTGGTCAAGTTTGGAGATCAGTTCTTGTTGGTTGAGTTGTCCTATATTGGTATCTATTTTCTTGAGTTTATTTAAAATTTTTGAAGTTCGTTTTCCAGATGAGAGTTGAGTTAATAATCCAAGTGTTTGTCGAATTTTTGTTATCTTTTGTTCAAGTCTGCGTTGCCAGTTGGGGGTTTCTTGTTTATTTCGTTTGTTCGTACTTTCGGTTATGGGTTCTTGGTCATGTAGTTTAAGTGTTACTATTGCTGCGCAGTATAGGAGAGTATGAAGTTCCGTCATGTTATTTACTTCGGAAATAAGGTGGGAAAGTGCGTTATTTACTTGTGCTATGATGGTGGGGGTAGTTTTGTTTGTTTTGAGGCGTGGCAGTCTGGGACGAGTGATGGGTTTGTGTCAGTCCATTTAATTTTGTTAGCGATGAGGTCATCTATGATATTTTTGTCTTGGTTTTGGGGTGGGGCGACGGCTCCATTCTGGTTTGCATTTTGTGGAGGATTGGGGTTTGTTGTTATTGTTGGCATTTGACCAGTAAGGTTGTCTGTGACTGTGGTTTCTATGGGTATTTGTGGTTGTATTTGTGTTTAATTGGGGCTTTGGTTTAGTTCTGTAGCAACTTCATTTCTTATAATGTCAATTTCAAAATTTGAAAGCCGTTTATTTCTGATTATAGTTCGGTATTGGTCGCTTATTCTTTGTTCTGTGAGATGGTGCATTTGTGGGAATTTTTCTATGAAGTATTGGTACAAGAGTGTACGGTATCCTGTGAGATCTTCATTTAATCGGGTAGCTTTGAAGTAGTAGTGTATGACGTGTTTGTTCATTTCCGGTGTCCATGTCATACGCTGTCGTTGTTTGCCAGCTTTGGTGGTCGTTGGTAAATCCAATGAATCACTTTCAGCTGGTTGAGTAGGTGATTGCGTTAGGCCATTTTCTTGCATAGGGTCGGAGTCCATATGGGCGGGTGTAAGATTCCCGCGACGTCCCCGTCCATGACGTCGCTCGTCCGAGGCTTCATATATTGTTCTATTCTCCATTGTTATATGGGTGGGTTTGAGCTGAGCTCGCAGGGTGGATGGGTGATCCCTCTTCAGCAGAGCCCTGCCGTACCATTAATCGTAAAACTTTCATGGTATACTGAGGAGGGGGATATTTCTTCATAAGTTGGCTCCGTTCGTGACATCTGATAACCCCCAGGTGCCTTTCAGCTCTCGCCACGGGTCGCTTGACAGCTTAGCATAGGGGAGCTAGGGTCCGCGTGTTCGCCAGTCACGTGAATTACCACAGAGTGATACCACAAAGTGATAATTCCCCCATGTTATTATTATTATTATTATTATTATTATTATTATTATTATTAATATTATTATTATTATTATTATTATTATTATTATTTTCGCTCCAAAAGGCAGCAATCCGAATTGTGGACGGATCAGCATACCGAGCGCATTGTATAGAAATTTTTAAGAAATATAAGATTCTGTGTCTACCCTGCCAATATATCTTTGACCAACTTCTAAGAATACATCGGGACCTAAATTATATTTCGAGTCATAGCGATTTACACGGTTACAGTACTAGAAATGCAAATGATCTAGTAAATATCTTTTCACGTCTGTCAACGGCTAAACGGAACCGACTTGATTTCAATCTGTTTAATAAATTAGATAAACTATACCCGGAAGAAAAAATAAAGGAAATGAGCGATGCGAAATTTTCTAAATTTGTCAGAATTTATCTGATAGAACACTGTTTTTACAGCATTGATGAGTACATGAGCTATTCCTTTGACAGTGCATTATACTTGAATACCTGATGAAATATGGTTAACCTACGATAATTGTTTATTTTTTCTATACAGTTCTATACTTTTATATGTTTTTATATAGTTTTTCATCCTTTTATAATATGTCTTGGTGTACTTTTAGATTTTTATTCTATTTTAGATATTTTGTAACTATTTGTACTTTTTATTGTGTGATTGTTCTCTTTTTTTTTTGTTTTTTCTCATAATGTAATTAATTATCTATTAATCGTTTGTAATTATAATAATATTTTATATGAGATGACTATAAACGTGCCCTGTATGTAAAATGGTCAATAAATGAATATATATATATATATATATATATATATATATATATATATATATATATATATTATTATTATTATTACTATTATTTTTTTCACACTTGTACGTGGTTGCTGGTAGCAGTTTCTAACGGACGCAGTTGCATCAAGGTATAAACCTACTTAATTAGGGGGTTAATCTTCTTCGGACAATTGCAGTTATTCCCAGAATTACTGCTTCTTGCATCAAACCACAGATATGTCGAGATATGCTTAGCCCTTCCAGGTGTTTAGTTACTTTTATTATTATTATTATTATTATTATTATTATTATTTTCCGTTTCCTCCCTTGCGGGGTTGCTCCACAACGTGGGATTCATGATCATTCACGTTGCTTGAAACTTGCGATTCTTCTAGCAGGATTTCGCAGTCACATATTTTCAGGTAAGTTCAAAGTTTTCCTGAAAATTCTACACGTTTCCAGTACGACAGATTCCTGCATTTCGGGGAACACTTCTTTATGATTTATTTCCAACGTTTCGACGTATTTTTTTAAGTTCTTTGTTACTAATCCGGTTGTAGAGATGACTATCGGTAGAACCTCGACTTTTTTTGAGTTATTAATAACTTTGAATTCTTCGGCCAGTTCGAAATATTTATTAACCTTTTTTCCTCCTGTTTTATTCAGGTTGTGATCGTTCGGATGAGCAATATCTACAAAGTATCCAATCTTGTCCTGTTTATTAATAAGCACGATATCTGGTCGATTGCTCGCCACAGTTTTGTCCGTTTGTATTGTTGTGTCCCAGTATAGACGGAAAGTATTATTTTTAAGGACGGAAAAAGGGACATATTTGTAATACCGTTCTTTTTGTTCTTTCAGTTTGCAGAGTATTGCCAGTTCTTGATGGATTATATTCGCCGTCAAATTATGGCGTTGGAGATATTCCGTTGGAGCAAGGTAACTGCATCCTGAGATAATGTGCTCTATTGTTTCCGCATGTCTATTACACAGTCTGCACAGATCGTTATCCAGCTGTACTCCATGTACAAATTTCACATGATTTTTGGTCGCATTTACGTTGTCTTGTATTGCTACCATGAATCCTTCTGTTTCTCCGAATAATTGTCCCCTCCGAAGCCACTCCGTTGAAGAATTAAGATCAGCTTCATTAAGTTTATTGGGAAATCTACCGTGTAATGGTTTTGACAGCCAAGCAGTTTTTCGTTCAGCCAAAGTTGGTACAGGGACCTCTTCTCCGGCGGACAGATTTGGCGGTGAGTAGTGATCCAGCACACAGATCATCTTATGCATCTCTGACATCTCTGATTTGGCCTTAAAGTACTTTTTTAGTTCATTTATTTGTCTGTGATATAGAGTTTTGAGATCTAGTAGACCTCGACCACCCATGCTTCGTGGCATGTACAGCCTCTCAATGCATGCTCTTGAATGGTGTATGCTGAACTTGGTCAGTTGTACTCGGATGGATCTATTTGCAGCTTCAAGTTCCGTTTGTGACCACCCAATTACCCCAAATGAGTAGGTTATCGCAGGCACTGCCCATGAATTAACGGCCTTTATTTTATTTTTTGCAGTGAGTTCCGTACGCAGAATGCTGGACACTCTGGTTACTAAGGTTTTATTTAATTTTTCTTTTGCAGATTTTCGGTCTATTATTAGTTCCTGTTCATAGCCCAGATACTTATAACTGCCTTTCTTTAGATAGCGGATATTTTCATTTTCTAAGTTGTCAATTTCCTGAGGTTTTCCCTTGCGAGCTACCAACTTGGCACATTTGTCCAATCCAAATTTCATTTTTATATCGATGCTAAATATTTCCGTAAGGCTAGTTAATCGATTTAGATCGTTCTCTGTTGAGGCATAGAGCTATTACTATTATTATTATTATTATTATTATTATTGTTATTATTTTCCTTTTTGTGTCACCGGATTTACATCCGGCGTGTTTCAACGACAGTCGGCCTCAACAGCAAGACTTTCGTTGGGTGTCACTATTCTAGAAATGACCTAACAATGTTTGTCGCATCCAGGATTACAGATTTTTGCATTAATCGGTAGGTTGACTCAGGAATATCAATGTCTTTGAGGGAAGTACTTAGTTTCTTGGGAATTAGCCCCATACAGGATAAAACAACTGGAATGATCTTGACTTCTTTAAGATTCCACAATTCTTTTATTTCGGTCCTTAGCTCGGCGTATTTGCTTAGTTTTTCATTGTATTTGCTTTCTGTGTTAGAATTATTTGGGATCGATATGCCAATAAGCAGAGCTTGCTTGGATTGTTTATTAATAACTGTGATGTCCGGCCTGTTGTGTCGTACTGTTACGTCCGTCATGATAGTTTTATCCCAGTAGATCTTAACATACTAATTTTCGATAACTGGAGGGGGCTTATATTTGTAATATGGCTCGTTGTTTTGTGGATCAAGGTTAAGTTTTTTCAGTACTTCTAGGTATACTACTGTGGCAACTTTGTTGTGTCGTTCTAGATATTTAGTTTCAGCTATGCTTTGGCAACTAGAAAGAATGTGTTCAATCGTTTCTTGACTTCTGTTGCACTTTCTGCACCTATCTGTTGGTATTCCTTCCTTCAAGATATACTTTTGGTAATTCCTCGTTTTTATAACCTGATCTTGTATACCAATCATAAAATCTTCAGTTTCTGGGAACAGCGTTCCAGTTTTAAGCTATTCAACCGATTTAGCTTGATCTATCGTGTCTTTCTGTAAATCATTAATGAATCTTCCGTGCAATTCTTTTGAACGCCAATTTCTAATTTTATTATTATTATTATTATTATTATTATTACTATTGTTTTGTGTATATTAGCTACATCTGAAAAAGGTGAGTAGTTTCTGTATAGCTCCAAATTCATTTTTAAAAGTAGTTTCTATTTCAGGAGATACAATTCCACTTTGTCGTTTGTGGAGTTCATAGTTGGGGCATGTGAGGATATGTTGTACTGTTAGACGAAGTGTTCCATCTGGGTCTCTCTGAGCCTTCAAGGTATAGGTGAGTGAAATTTTTATGTCGTATTCGGCAGAGGGAAACTTGTTCTCTCCATTTCTTTATTGATAGTTTGATTTTCCCGAGGGGTCCTTCTTAATCTAACCAATGGTGTTGCCATGCATCCAAGAGTTTTTGTTTAATATATTTTTCAATATCTCTCACAGGGACAGATATTCCTCCATCTACTGTATCGGTGGTAGCATCCGTAGCGGTAGAATCTGCTACCTCGTTTCCGGTTATATTCATGTGGCTTGGGACCCACATGAGTGTTACTATTTTATTGGCTGCCATAAGGTTGGTGTTAAATTCTAATATCTTGATAGCCCATTCATTCAATGTAAATGGATTTGCTAGGGCATTGATAGCACTTAGGGAGTCTGTACAAATCAGACATCTCTCATTTTCTTGGAATGAGAAATATGGCATTGCTTGCGATATAGCATATAATTCTGCTGTAAATATGCTACATATAGGGTTCAGTGTCCAGTGGTAAGGGTTATTATACACTACGAAGGCAGCGCTAACTTTATTTTCAGTACGAGATCCATCTGTGTAGATAAACAGAGAATCACTGTATGTTTGACTTTGCTCCAGAAAAAGAGATTTATATGTCGAGGCTGATGTATCTTGCTTCTTCCATTCACTTAAGGATATGTTAATGTTTGGTCTTTGCCTCTCCCAGGGTGCAACGATCGGGTGGTTGTGGAGTTGTTGCATATAGTTACCATCATTTTCTGGTAGCAAAGATGTTTAGTGGCTGCCTCTAAGTGTGATTGGTCGTGCTGAACTTAGTGAATATGTATTTTCTATATTCGTGAAACGCTGGGAATTCAAATGATTTGGGATAGATCGGACTTTCATAGCGTATATAATTGTATCCATTTCTCGTCGTAGTTTGATGGGTTGAGATGAAAAGTCTACCAGAATAGCTTCTATTGGGCTAGTTCTGAAGGCTCCGGTAGCAAGGCGGATGGCTGTGTTTTGAATTCTGTCAAAAACCTTCAATTTTGATGAGCACGCATAGCCATATATAATGCAACCATAATCAATTTTAGACTGAATAAGTGTTTGATAGATTCTCAGTGAAATTTCTGTATCCGAGCCCCAGTTGATACTCGCTAAACATTTCATGATATTGATGACTGCGGCATTTAACCTCTAAGTGGTTTATGTGTGACGCCCAAGTCATTTTCTTATCGAAGATGATACCCAAAAGTTTTGTTTCTTCTCTACAGGTTATCAGATTTTCGTCTAAATATAAAGTAGGGTCTGGATGATCTGTTCTTAATCTGCAAAAATGCACGCAGTGTGTTTTTTCAGGGGAAAATCTGAAACGAGTTATTTTTGTTAGAGCATTTACTCTGTTGATTTCTCTTTGGAGAGTATGCTCAATGGTTTCCATGGAGTGGTTTCGACTGAATATGGTGAGGTCATCAACGTACAATACAGTTTGGATACCTTCAGAGGGGTTGCAAATGAGGTTGTTTATAGCGATTGAAAAAAGGGTGACACTGAGGACGGATCCTTGGCGTATTCCATTTTCCATAATCCTCTCAGATGATTCACAGTTTCCGATCCTCACTGAGAAAGATCTGTCAGCAAGAAAGGAAGTCAAAATTCTTGGTGGGTTTCCACGGTTATTCCATTTATGTAATTCTTTTATGATCGCATATTTCCATGTCATGTCATATGCTTTTTGTAGATCCAGCATGATAGCTACAAGATGTTATCATTCTTTGAAAGTTTCTTGGATTTCCATTTCGAGAGCACTGAGAGCATCTATGGTAGAACGGTTTCGTCGGTAACCAACTTGTCTTTCATAAAGGAGGCGTTTGGATTCTAAGACCCAGGTTAGTCGGAGATTTATCATCTTTTCAAATAATTTTCCCAAACATGAAGTTAGGGAAATCGGGCGGTAATTCTTTGATTAACATCAAGTCACACTTTCTTTTGAAATTGGGATAATGATTGCTTTCTTCCAGTTTCTTGGGTATACGTTAGAAAGCCAGATTTTATTATAGAGTTTGAGTAGATTGTTTTTGTCTTCCGGAGATAAATGGTTCAACATTCCGTACATTATTGAGTCGTGACCTGGAGCGCTTTCTTTACAAGTGTTGAGTGCGTATTCCAATTCTTGTATCGTGAAAATGTTATTGTACGTGAGGGTCTCATTTGTATCAACATCTAAACTTTCTCTCTCTTCTTGAGATTTAAGAGTTTGGAAATCTTGGTCATAATTCACAGAGCTGCAGATCCATTGGAAGTAATCTGCAAAAGCTTCACTTATTTCAGGGATTCCTCTAATGAGTTCATCATTGATGTCCAAAACTTCTGGCGTTATGAGTTTACGGGTGCCTGCTGTTGTGTTTATTTTCTTCCAGACCTCGGTTGTAGGTGTATCTGTAGACAATGATGAGACATATTCCTCCCATGAATTTTTCTTTGCTTCTTTTATTGTAAGTTTAGCAAGGGCTCTAGTTCTTTTGAATGTAATCAGATTAGCTTTTGTGGGGTATCGTCGAAATTTATGCAGTGCTCTCTTTCTCGCTGATACAGCTTTTCGTACATTTTCATTCCACCAAGGGACGTCTTAAGATGTTTTCCTAGTCGAAGATTTTGGTATACTTTCGTTTGCAGCCGGTAGAATGGTTTCAGTGGTTCGCTGTACTGCTTCTTCGATAGTATCGTAAATATTGGGATTGGGGACGGAGACACCGTTTGGAAAGGTATCCCAGTTTGCTCTCTTCATTAACCACCTTTTCTCGAGAACTGAGTTCTTGGAGAGGAGAGTCAATTCTGATGATGATGGGGAAATGATCACTAGAGTGTAGGTTCTCCATGTAAAACGTGGGGCAATGTTCGGTGTTACGAAACTAAAGTCTATCGTGGAGAAGGAATTCGATCTCATATTGAAGTGAGTGGGTTCACCATTATTTGAAAGGAACAATTGTCTGTCTTCCATTATTGTTTCTACACGTTTGCCACATGTATCTCTTATTCGAGAGCCCCACACTCGTGAATGTGCATTCCAATCTCCAACAATGATGGCAGGTTCAGGGAGTTGGTTCAATATATTTTGGATTCCTTGTACGTCCCAATGGGGATCCGGAAGATATATGTTACATATCGTGAGTTGAATTGGTGTCCTAATTCGGATGGCCACAGCTTGCAGGTTAGTGTCCAATCTTATTTCTTCCGTAGGAATCGAATCTCTGATGAAGATAGCTACTCCTCCTCTTGCTCTCGGGTCAGGTTGTACGTCTTTACGGAAGCATTGGAAATCTCAGAGAGAGAATTTTTCGTCTGGTTTCAAGTGGGTTTACTGAATGGCAATTAGAATTGGTGATATTTTACATTTGATGGATTGTGGTTCAGGTAGATTCAATTTTATCCCATCACAGTTCCGTTGCAGTATATTTGAGTGAGTATGTATAGTGTTCATTATTTATAAATTATGTGGAGAAAACAGTGGTTCTGTTTCCTGAGGTGGTGGCATCTCAGGACGCGTCAATTTTTCTCCGCTATTTTTGCGTGGTTTACCTTTAGGCCAGCCTTTTTTAGTTTTTTTTCCTAGTGCTCGTGTGACTGGACACCGACTCCTCACCTGAGGAATCTTTCTCGGAGACGTTTGGATATCTGTGAGGATTGGCTGTCAGAGGCGAGGTATTCAGCAATCTTTGACTCCAAAAAGGATTGGATTTGGGAAAAGTTGAGTTCTGTCTTCAAGCCGTTAACTAATAGTGGGACCAATTCCTTTATTAACTCTTGTGCAGGGATATAGGGGCGGACTTTTAAAAAGTAAAAGGCAACTTTTATATTTTTTTTGGGAGTTTAGATGTATTGAAAGTAAGAATATGGCTGTATGTATCTGTTATAATTCCATCTTTCCTTGCTTTCATTCTCCTTACTTCCACGACTCCTTGTTCCTTCAGTTCTTCCAATATCTCTTTTTCTTTACAATTCAAAAGATCTCTATATGTTATGACTCAGCGTGCCTGATTCAGTCTTGAGTGGGGTATTACTTCAACTTCTTGATTTAAGATCACTTTAAATTTTGCTAATTCTCTGGATTGAGCTGCTGAAACGGTTTCAATCAATAAAACATCTCGAATATTCTTTAGATTCTTCACTCGACCAACTTTTGCATATACAAATTTATTCAAGAGGAAGGGATTCGTTTTCGCGAAATCACCTTCTGCACCCTTCACGATCAGGAACCGGAGTGGTTCCGCCGTCTCCTGATTCATGTTCTGTTCAGTAGGTTTTAATGTGGTACTACTATCCGCATTCTGATTTATAGAGGCAGGAACCTCATTGGAATTTCCAAGTAAATGTACGTCCATTGGAATCCCATGAGTCGGGTAGAAAGGGGTCGACCATGGCAGTGCTCCCTTACCATAGCAAGGCTGAAATACAAGTGAGTTTCGCCAGGTGCTCACGGGGAATCGTTAGTGACTAGCTACATGTAGTTATTCATCTCTCGGCAGGATATCTTCCACCTTAGATTCCGAATTTTTACAGGTTTATTCCTGTTTTTTTTCGTTGGTTTACTCCATCGGGACTCTTCTGTCTGGGTTACCATACCATAGCCGAGGGTTCCAGTTTTTTGGCGCAGGAAACTCGCCGCTCGTCCTCCATGTCTGGTCAGGACTTGTCAGTGTGTTCGGATGTAACTTGGGCATGCTGGATCTTCTACTGGCATTTGTTGGTGCTACCACATCGACATGGATAGCCCCACCAGTGCCCCACTGACCATTTCTGAGCTGTTTTTTAGTTTCACTCCTCTCTTCCCGTCCATGTGGCTCGAGGAGGGAGGAAGTTACTGAGCCACTCCACCAACGACAAGGTCTTACAGCTCCTAGGAGTGGCATTATTATTATTATTATTATTATTATTATTATTATTATTATTATTATTATTATTATTATTTAATTTAATTTTTACTTTCTATTATTTTTAACTTATTTTATATTTTAAAATTGTCATATTTTCATCAATATTTTTACTTTATGAAATGTATGTCTGTATTTATGTAAAATTTTTACTTTCTATTATTTTTATTATATTTGAAATTTGTCATATACAACACTATACAATCTTTAATATTTTTAGTTGGTAAAATGTATTCATATGTACCACTTTCACTGACTTCTAATGTACTATGTATGTGAATGGGGTCAATAAACCATCTATCTATCTATTATTATTATTTTCCTTTTTGTGTCACCGGACTTACACCCGGCGTGTTTCAACGACAGTCGGCCTCAACAGCAAGACTTTCGTTGGGTGTCACTATTCTAGAAATGACCTAACAATGTTTGTCGCATCCAGGATTACAGATTTTTGCATTAATCGGTAGGTTGACTCAGGAATATCAATGTCTTTGAGGGAAGTACTTAGTTTCTTGGGAATTAGCCCCATACAGGATAAAACAACTGGAATGATCTTGACTTCTTTAAGATTCCACAATTCTTTTATTTCGGTCCTTAGCTCGGCGTATTTGCTTAGTTTTTCATTGTATTTGCTTTCTGTGTTAGAATTATTTGGGATCGATATGTCGATAAGCAGAGCTTGCTTGGATTGTTTATTAATGACTGTGATGTCCGGCCTATTGTGTCGTACTGTTACGTCCGTCATGATAGTTTTATCCCAGTAGATCTTAACATACTGATTTTCGATAACTGGAGGGGGCTTATATTTGTAATATGGCTCGTTGTTTTGTGGATCAAGGTTAAGTTTTTTCAGTACTTCTAGGTATACTACTGTGGCAACTTTGTTGTGTCGTTCTAGATATTTAGTTTCAGCTATGCTTTGGCAACTAGAAAGAATGTGTTCAATCGTTTCTTGACTTCTGTTGCACTTTCTGCACCTATCTGTTGGTATTTCTTCCTTCAAGATATACTTTTGGTAATTCCTCGTTTTTATAACCTGATCTTGTATACCAACCATAAAACCTTCAGTTTCTGGGAACAGCGTTCCAGTTTTAAGCCATTCCACCGATTTAGCTTGATCTATCGTGTCTTTCTGTAAATAATTAATGAATCTTCCGTGCAATTCTTTTGAACGCCAATTTCTAATTTCTATTATTATTATTATTATTATTATTATTATTATTATTATTATTATTATTATTATTATTATTATTATTATTATTATTATTATTATTATTATTATTATTATTATCATTATTTATATTATTACTATTATTATTATTTTTATTATTACTATTATTATTATTTCAATCTTCTCAGGCTTCATTCCTGGTGTTTGCATTTAGCGAGGTACGGGTGGGTTACCAAGCTCTCTCGTCTATTCTTGACTCATGAATTTTCGAACAATTCTTGTTGTATTCAGTACAACTGCTTTCTGCATGGGCCTGTACAAATTGGCATTTAATGCCAGTGTTTTGAGGCTTCTATGTAGTTCCTTTGGGATCACACCAGTGGCGGACAAGACAACGGGAACAATGGTCACTTTGTTGAGACTCCACAGGTATTTGATTTCATCGGCGAGGTCAGTGTACTTTCTTTTCTTTTCTTCGATACTGGTTATAATATTGTGGGTGTTAGGGACCGCTATGTCTATGATGTATGCCTCCTTCTGTCTGTCATCTCTTACAACTATGTCTGGTTTGTTGCAGGGGATCCTCCTGTCTGTTATAATGGATCGATCGTAGTAAACTGTAATATGATCTTTCTGTACTACTGCAGCTAGTTGATATTCGTAGTACGGTGTTTTATTGCTGCTTTCTATTATTCCCCAATTGTGGCATATTTCTTGGTGGATGATAGCAGTGACTTGATTATGGCGGTGTAAGTAATCATTCTGTGATAACATGCTGCATGCTGCCGTGATGTGTTGGATGGTTTCTGGCTTCTCCTTGCATTTCCTACATCTGTCATCTGTCACACTTGGTTCTTTGGCAATGTATTTCTGGTAATTCTTTGTGTGTATCACCTGATCCTGTATGGCTATAAGGAAGCCCTCCGTTTCTGGGATCAGTTCGCCTGTTCTTAACCATTCGTTCGACGCTTGCTTGTCGACATAGGGTAGGTCGAGGTCATACGGGTGTCGCCCATGAAGGGCCTTGCCTTTCCATTCATTCCTCTTCTCCTCTATACTAATCATGAGTTCATTGCCTTGTACTTCTTCATTGGATAGGTTTAGTGGTGTATATCCTCTATCTGTCATGCATGCAAGTTGGTGTAGCGATGATGTTTCTTTTCTTTTGTGGAAGTATGATCTCATCATTTTGATCTGGTTGTTGTGCAGGTTTTTGATGTCCATTAAACCTCGGCCTCCTTCTTTCCTTGGAAGTGTCATTCTTATTGTACTGGATTTGGGGTGTTGTTTTCTGTGCTCTGTTAGTGTTGTTCTTGTTTTTCGCATAATATTATCTAGGTCTGTTACTGTCCAGTTTATTACCCCAAATGAGTACGTTAAAATTGGTATAGCTAGGGTGTTGAGAGCTTTGAATATGTTTCGGCTGTTCAGTTCGGTTTTACACAATTTGTTTACTCTAGTCATATATTCTCTTGTTAGGCTTTCCTTGATCCTTTATTGGTCGATTGTTTTTGCTTGTTGATATCCTAGATATTTGTAAAGCTCTTGCTGATCCATTGATTCCATTACACCTCCATCTGCAAGTTGTATATTCCCTGTCAGGATTTTACCCTTTTCCATATGTATAGTTCTACATTAATCTAACCCAAATCTCATACATATGTCATTGGAGAACTTTTCCACTATTATAATCAGTTCTTTGAGTTTGTCTTGTGATGATGCGTAGAGTTTCAGGTCGTCCATGTATAACTGGTGCGAGATGATGTGTTTTCTTTGGTTGACTTTCAGTGTGTATCCTATTCCTGTTCGGTTTAACTGTTTAGAGAGCGGGTTTAGTGCCATACAGAACAGCAAAGGGCTCAACGCATCTCCTTGATAGATGCCTCTGGTGATGTGTATTTCGGGAATGGTTATGGGTGTTGAACTGACCGTTATCTGTATCTCAGTTCTCCAATTATCCATGGTGTTCTTTAGGAATGTAATGAGTGTTGGGTGGATTTTGTACAGTTCCAGCACTTTGATCAACCAAGGATGCGGCACCGAGTCGTATGCTTTCTGGTAGTCGATATAGCAGCAGGATAATTTGCGGTTCTTCTTCTTGACTTCATTGAGTACTATAGAATCTATCACAAGTTGTTCTTTGCAGCCCTTCGTCCCTTTTCGGCATTATTATTATTATCATTATTATTATTATTATTATTATTATTATTATTATTATTATTATTATTATTATTATTACCAAGACCAAGACAGTATGGCTTCACTACGGGGAGGTCGACTGTGGATGCGATAAACGAAGTAGTGGAATCAGCAAAGGCAGTGAGGACTGGGAATCACTGGTCACGGCACCTCTGCATGACAGTCACTCTCGACGTCAAGAATGGCCAGATGGAGGGAGTTTCTGAATTCCCTTAAAGATGATTTTCAGGTACCGGCGTATATTTATCGAATCCTGCAGGACTATCTGTCCGAACGGTGAGTCACGTTTGACACCAGAGAAGGAAAACGCAAAAAACGGATAACCTCAGGAGCGACTCAAGGTTCAGTTCTGAGGGCGAACTTGTGGAACATAAACTACGACGGGATCGTACGCATAGAAATGCCAGACGGAGTGCTTTTGGTGGGATATGCAGATGACGTGGTCGTTGTGATCACTGCACGCACGGTAGAGTTACTTCAGTTCGAGCTGAACCAAGTAATGAGGAGGATAATGGAGTGAATGGAAACCAAATCCCTGTGTCTGGCTGTCCAGAAAACAGAAATCGTACTCCTCACCGCAAAGCACATACATAGAGGCATAACCATGTACGTTGGAGACCAGCCCATTGAAGCGACAGAGGCAGTGAGGTACCTGGGAGTTATGCTAGATGGCAAACTGACTTTCTGGAACCACATCTGCGGAGCAGCGGATAGAGCAGCGAAAGTGGTGGCAAACTTGATCCGACTTATGGCTAATATTAGGGGCCCAAGCGCGGCAAAAAGAAGAACACTTCTCATGCGAACAGCAGATTCTATTATGCTGTATGGCGCCGAGGTTTGGGCAAAATCACCACGATTCCAAAAATACAGGGCAAGGATGGACGCGGTACAAAGGAGAGGGTGCCTAAGGATTTGCAGTGCATATAGGACGGTGTCGGGTGCGGCTGCTCAGGTGATTGCAGGAGTTATCCCCATCGATATAATGGCAGACGAGCGTCAACGAATATACCTTCGCAGGAGGGAGAATTCACCGCACACCATCAAAAGGGAAGAACGGGATCGAACTCTACAGGTCTGGCAAAGAAGATGGACTTAGGAAACCAGAGGAAGATGGACTGCCACCCTGATTGCTAACGTGAGACAATGGATGGAGAGGAAACACGGCGAGGTTGGCTATTACCTGACACAATTTCTGACAGGACACGGCTACTACCGTTCATACTTGAAGAGGATAGGGAAGGTAAATGAGGCTACATGCATTTATTGCCACACGGAGAAAGAGGACGCAAGGCACACCTTCTTTGCATGTCCAAAATGGGAGCACCTCAGACAAGAGGTTACGAAGAAGACCGGAGAGCTGAGCCCGCAGACAGCCGTTGCCAAGATGCTTCAAACGGGGGAGAACTGGAGTACCGTCACCACGTACATCACTCAAGTTCTCAAACAAGGAGATAAACTGAGAATGGGAAAACTAATTAACCAAATTAGGCGATAAACTGGTGCACAATGAGGAAGAAGGCCTTACAAAGCAAGAAAAGGTCTGTTCCGAAGCAATACCAAAAGGAAGTTCCGGGACAGAACCAAAACAAAAAGAGAGGAAGGGTGTTTTGGTCGGTAAGAGTCCTACACGAAGGGCAGTCACTGACTCGCTGTCAGTCCATGAAGGATTTCACCTACCTATGTAAAAAAAAGCATGCAGATGTTCATAATTATGATACTAGAAATAGTGAAGACATTGTCATTCTCAAATCTAGACTGAAAACAACAAAAAATAATAATAGTGTTTTTAAATGAAACTCAAGGTCTCTAGTTAATTCCACAATATAATACAAGTTATTGAAAATTCTAGAAAATTTACAATTGTTTCGATAAATCAATATCATCGTCAGAATGACAGAAGTTACATTTCATTTTATGCCTACCTGATGTTTAGTAGTTATATTTTTGGCTAGACCAAGAAGTAACCAAACTTGTGATTGGCTTAATATATGTTTATAGAAAAAATAAGAAGATGTGATATTACAAATATTGAAGCTTAGATATTATTAGCCCTATGGTGATATTCTGGATATCATTTTTCCAATTAGGATCAGTATAACTGTGCAATGATATGGAAAACCAGGAAAACTATATCTGCTGATCTTTACAATTATCACTTAAGAAGACAGTTTATTAGTGGAGAATTCCCTAGATTTAACTGTTCATTGACAACTTCATATTGTGGGTTTCTTAAATGTCTTCTAATTTCCAGTTCTTCAAGGAAATCCAGTTCTTGTTTCTTTTCACAAATATGCAGCACTTCTAGTTCTGTGTTAGGTGTCAATGAATGATTGGTGTCAAGTAGATGTTTTGCGTAGTGGGATTTATCTGGTTGTTTTAATCTGTAAGCTCGTAAGTGCTCACTGTATCGTATTTCAAAATTCCTAAGGGTCTGACCCAAATAGACAGCATTACATTCTGGACATTTGAGTTTATATATACCTGGCTTCTTTAATAGTGGTATTTTTGATTTTACATTTAACAATTTTGTACTAACGTTACTTTCTGTTTTAAAAGAAATTGTTGCATTCGTTGCTGAAGATATTATCTTTGAAATATTATTAGAAATATTTCCTGCATATGTGATGGTTTTATAAGTTTTAATTTCATCAGCTTGTTTAGGATATATTAGTTGTAATGCCACTTTTTTCTCTTTTTTACTAATTAGTTTATTTATCATATCTAATGGGTAACCGTTAGATGTTGCTATTTGTCTAATTGTATTAATCTCTCTTTTACATTTGTTCATAGGAACTGAAAAAGCTCTATGTATCATTGAATTATATGCTGCTAGTCTGTGTGAGACAGGGTGGTTAGAATTCAATGGAATTGTCACATCAGTCTGTGTTGGTTTTCGGTAAATTGAATAATCAAGTACATTATTAACTCTTTGAAATTTCAAATCAAGAAAATTGATTGAGCTATTTTCTTCAATTTCTAATGTAAATTTAATTTTCGGGTGTAAATTATTGATGTGGTTGAAAAACACATCTAATTGTCGCTCACTACCCATAAAACAAGCTAATATTTCATCCACATATCTATACCAAAATAAAATATTTTTCGAAATATTACTTTCAAAGATCTTTCTTTCTAAATTTAAAAACACTAATATGAGCATATTCCACGAAGTAAGGGTCGAGACAGTCAATTTCATTAAAAAATAATAAGTTGGATGTTACATTGTACAATTCATTTGTAAAATATTTAAGTGATAAGACGAGAGTTTAGTTCAAACATTTTGCTAAGTCTTTTCTTTTGAATTATTGTTTTAATACAGTTGATGAGTTTTTGGAGGAATTGAATACTTGGGCTTAATACTTATATGTTTGTTTGTTTTGTTTAATTTAATTTTTACTTCCTATTATTTTTTACCTTATTTTATACTTCAAAATTGTCATATTTTCATCAATATTTTTACTTTATGAAATGTATGTCTGTATTTATGTAAAATTTTTACTTTCTAGTATTTTTATTATATTTTAAATTTGTCATATACAACAATATACAATTTTTAATATTTTTACTTTGTAAAATGTATTCATATGTACTACTTTCACTGACTTCTAATGTACTATATATGTGAATGGGGTCAATAACCATCTATCTATTATTATGACTTTAGCGACTCACTTTCTCGGCCGTAGCCGGAAAACATTCACCAACCCCTCGCGCGCGTCATTGTGGTTTGGCTCTGTGGGAACTCGGGCCAAATGGGTTAGGGTTTTCTAAGTTGGATTAGATGGTGTTAGGTATGGTTAAAGGGGATGAAGTTCATCATGTCCCATTAGTCCGGTGGATGTTTCGATGGTCTATCCTTCGTCGTTCAAAAATTTTCTGGTGATATGACATGTCTGGAGAATCACCGTCCTCTGGATAATTTTTGCGAGGCCTTTAGGTAGGTTAAGTTGCTCCAAATATTTCAAGAACCTCTTCGTCACCACGCCGGTAGCTGATGTTATGACTGGGATTATTCTCACTTCTTCTAATCTCCATACGTGCTCAAGTTCGATAGTCAAGTTTTGGTATTTATTTTTCTTTTAAATCTCCGTTTTCTGCAGGTTGCTAGTTGGGGGGCATCCTATATCAATAATGGTGGCCTTCTTATCTTTCTTTTTGATCACCAGGATTTTAGGGCGGTTGTGATCTGAAGTCCTATCGGAGTGGATTGGTCTATCCCAGTACAGCACTGTTTCTTCGTTTTCTAAAACAGCTTAAGGTACATATGTACAAGTTCAACTTTTGGTTCAAATGGAAGCTTATTGAGTTTCAGTTGTTCATTTACAATCATTATTCCATAAAAGTTCTCTAGGTTCAATTATTGACTTATGAACTGTATTTAATTTGGAAAATGTGACAGCTACTTCGATTTTCTCTAGAATATTGTAAATTAATTGATAAGCTGGAGAGATTTGAGAAATCAGTGTATCCGTGACACAAAGGTGATAATTCCTTTTTCATGTTCGTAATAAGTTTCAATTTCCTCTATTCGTTTCAATGAAGTTTATTGATTTTGTGCCAATGTGTTCGTATTATTTTTAAAAATAATAATTTGATTGATTCTCAGAAAGTGTGTTAATTGCTTTATCATATTTTTCTGCATCGTTTTGATCTATATTGCCCGTTAAAGACTTAATTATTGAGCCAAGTCCGTTTATTATTCCTCTTTTGATTTTTATCTGATTTAACTGGATTTTGTATTTTTTGTTCTAAATTTAATTTTAGGTTGCACATACTTTCAAATTCATTAATTAACACGGATTTATCTTTATCTTTTGGAAATGTTTGCTGAATCCTTTTAAAGTGATTTTCTTTAGCTTCAAATTGGGTTACTAAATCTGAAATGTCGAAAGTTTGAATATAAGACCAAAAATCAATTTTATTTTGAGCATTGACTAATTGATAAGGTAGACGACCGGGGTTATAATTAAAGTTATGGAGTCTTAGGTGGTTTGATCCCTAATGGATGTGGATGGAGAACATGCAACGGTTGGAGGTGGTTTTAGTTCCTTTATATGTATTATCTCTTTTTTCGTTTGATTTTTCTTAGAAGTTATTTCTACTTTGTTCCTATCTAAAGTTTCGGTTATTTCATAAGGTCTTATACATTTATTATCTTTTTCACTATGATAATATAAGTTTTTCATAAATACTATTTCTCCTAACTTAAAATCAGTATTAGTATTATATTTTTGTTTTTCTATGGTTTCTTTTACATTTTCATATACATGTTTAAGTTTTTCCTCATGATTTTCAGCATAATCTGAGTGAAATGCTGCGGGAATAAAAAATTTCATTTGGATTTCGCGAATTAGTGTGTCCGAAGGTTAATTCGAAAGGAGTAACTTTAGTACTAGTATGTATTGAGCTATTATAACCTAAAATTGCATAGTCAATTAAATCATCTTCATTAGAGTGCATTTCTTTTAGAATACTGAGATGCTCTATTAGACTGGAATTGAATCGTTCTGCTACACTGTTTGATTCCTCATATCCTACAGTGTCAAAATGTATTTTTAATTTATGTAATTTCAAAATTTCTTTTACAGTAGCATTATTAACTTCAGTACCATGGTCAAGAATTATTTTTTCTGGTATTCCAAAAGAACAATAGTATTTTATTAATGCTTTACTTACATGAATATCTGTTTTGTCTTCGGTTTATTATGCTAGTGCGAACTTGGAAAATGCGTCAATAGTAATTAAATATATTTTATTGTTCTATTGGAATAAATCTATGTGAACAATTTGAAAAGGCTTTGATGCTGTTTCAGTAGTTACCAGAGGTGCGTATGGAGAATGTCTGCTATATTTTGTTCGTTGACAAATATCGCACGAGTTTATATATTCAGTAATGGTAGTTTTCATATTTTTCCAATAATAGTTCCGTTTTAAATATTCATACGTTTCTTCAATACCACGATGATTAGTTTTACCAACGTGATGATGTTTTATTAGCATTATTTGTTCTTCCTTTTCCTTCATTGTGTTTACTTCTAATTAATTTTGGGTCATTTTCCGAAGTGTTCTAAATAGATTTGATTGAAATCGTTATAATGAGAATCATTGCCAAAATACATGTAGTAACAACCTTCCATAATTGTGTAGTCTTTTGAAAATTCGAGTATAAAATTTTCATTATTTTGGGTCGGAATTTTAACATTTATTATTTTATGATTTTCGTAGGTTTCCTGATCAACTGATAATTTGGCATGTAGATGGGGTGTGACTATAATTTGATTAACTTCATTATTAAATATTTCGTCATATATTCGTATACCGTCATTGGTTGTTTCATTAAAAGTGGTGTGTTGTGTATTTGAGTCGGTGTCAATTGTGTCAGCTGTTTGCAAATTGGCATCGGTTATATTGTCATTTATTTGTTCGTCTATAAGGTAACTCAAAAATTCGTCTAATTCATAAGGATCTGTAATTTCGTCAGGATTATTATTCATTGAATCATTTTTGAGTGCGTTAATAACTACTCTAGAAAGTGCATCGAAATTAGAATTTGAAGTACCTTTTTTGTAAATTATTTCATAGTCAAATTCTTCCAAACGTAATCTCCAGCGTATTAATTTTGAATTCGGCTCTCTAAGATTAAATAGCCAAATTAAAGGACGATGGTCACAATATATTTTAAATCGTTTACCGTAGAGATATGGTCTCAAGTATTTGAAAGCCCATACTATGGCAAGTAATTCTCTCTCAATAGTACTATATTTTTGTTCAGAGTTATTTAACCCGCAACCGCTACGGTGCAAATTGTTACACTTAGAGTACGGTGTAGTATGTGATACCGCTAACAATTTTTAGGTTTTGGTTAATGAAAAAAGATTGAAACTCTCAAAATTTAAGTAAAATATTGATTTTTTATTCAAATTATAAAATAACAAAAAATATTCTAAGAAAAACAAAACGTAAAAAATATTAAAAAAATATAATAAAGTTATTTATTTAAGTTTTCAATACAAGAGACACACAGTTTTTTGGCGTGTTCCAAACATATAGGTTTTCCACACTCACGACACATGAAGAAAGTTTTTCTTTTTAATTTGGTGGAACATCGGTAACAGGACTTTTTGGTGACCATTCTCCCATCATTGACATTTTCCAGCTGGTTTTGAACTGCCTCTTCTGCTCCGAGCAAGTAAGAAATCCGAGATCAAATTTCCTTTGAAATCCTACTGTTAGTAAATCGGATTTGCATATAAGGCTCAATTAGCTTTTGGGCTAATATTTCTAAAAAATCAAGGCGTTCAATTTTTTGGGAGATTTGAAACTTTGGTGTAATATGAACGCATTTATGCCACACATATTCACTAATGTCAAAAATACTGCCATAGTCCATCTCCTAGTCCTTCTACTAGGAGAATAATTCGCACATTTGCGATCTAATGCATCTACTCCTCCTTTTGTTAAATTATTATCAGCAATCATCTCTGGTTTTCCGGTGTCATCATCGATTTTTGAGGAATGGTGCATAGAAGATACTAAAATTACCGCCTTATTTTTCTTGGTAGTATAAGATAATAAAGTAACATTGGCTTGAAATTCATATAAAGAGCTACTAATCTGCCGATGTTTATTTGGAAGGAAGGAAGCAGGAATAAAAGTTTTTTTTCCAATGTTCCCAGATATGTAAGTCCTCGTGTTTGAAGTTCAGTTACTACCTCCATTGATCCAAACCAGTTGTCGGCTGTAACATTTCTATTGCTCTATTCAATTGGTTAGACGAGCCTAACAACAGCTTGTGTAGGAATCTGCAGTTGTCTTTCTTCAAGAGATAAAGTCCTTCCATCAGAACCCTTTCCTGTGTATATATATGCATTGAAAAGGTAATTATTCCGTGCATCAGTAAGACATAAAATTTTTATGCCATATTTAGCCGGTTTATTTGACATATACATTTTAAATCCGCACCTGCCTCTGAATGCAACGTGTAAGATATATATATATATATATATATATATATATATCTCTGCATCGTATGCTGGCGCCTCCGGATTTTAGAGTCACCGCTCGCTCGAATTCGGACTTCGAAATTTCCGTAAAGTGGGGGGCGATAGTAGGGGAGGAACGAGCCGACTCTTGAGCGGTGTAGCCTATGTCTATGAATTTAATATTTTGTTATATTTCGCTATTCGTTATATGATTATTGTCAGAAATCACCCATGATGTTGTTAACTTAACCTTATATTTTATACATACACAAAGTGAAACCTATTTGTTCATTTAATAATAATGTATTTCAATTGTAATGTGGTTACTGAAGTTAAACCAAATTAGAGTAGTATGTGTTTAATATATGCGTAATTTTCAGTTTCCTTGTTAATTAATTAAAACACGAATTTGTGGGTTCATTTAGTGACATCCTTCAGTTTCAATAAGAAATTATTGAATTCTAAACACATATTAATCCAAAAGATGATAAGTAAACTAGGTAATTAGTGAATTATTGATATTTTAGGAATTCTTTCAAGTGAATGCCAATATCTGAATCCGTATTTTGGAATACGAGTTCTGTAAAACATATCTTACGCACATGATATACCATGCTATAGAAAAACATATATTTTTTTAAATATTTGCAACATAACTTTAATAAAATTGAAAGAAAGTTTATATTTTTACTTTAAACAAAAAATAAATGAATGTGTCTAAAATAGAATTTGTATGTGGGTAGGTGGTGAATAAATTAAGGTTGAATAAAAAGTATAAACACTGTAAATTTGTTAATGTTAACACTTCAGTGAATTTAATCTTTTTCTAATTTTTTTGAATACATTTTAGAATCAATTAGGAACATATATTTCAAATATCGGAACAATCGTCAAATATCATTTTTTTTTCAATATATTGTGGAATCAATTAGAAACAGTTATTTGTTGTTGGTTAGTATATTGTTTTCTACGTTTCATTACTGTATTCACATTTTATTAACTATTAAATAGGTAAATTATATCTTATTAAAATTATATTGAATGGAAATTGTAACTTTTATGGAAGCACAACTGAAAAATGCCTTAAGAATTTAAAAAAGTCTATAATCTGACAGTTGTGACAACTATTCAAAGCTGAATAGTAGCCAACTGAGATTTTGTCGGTTTTTGTTGATTCCCATATAAGTGTATGTGGTGTGGGCAAAGTGCCGTGAGAAATGATGTTTCTCACAGTATGAGGAATATATACGCTACTTATCATACATCAGTTGTAGAAAAATAAAATTAAATATCATAAAATTAAACATTTAACGAAAATAAAGCGTATATAAACATAGGAACATTTGAAATAATGTACTTAGTTTAGTATTGGAATACAAAAGAATGTATACGTATTTCAATATAATTTTAATAATTCATCATTTTCTCTAGATTTTAAATTTTCATATAATAGATTATCCTCCATGGATTTTAACATATTTTCATCTGGATTAAATTGCCAACACTCACCGACATCCTTTTAAACTTCTTTTGCTGTTACAATGGAACAGACATTGTTAATGTGGGTTTCTATATTTGGTTTTAATTCTATTTACCTATGGGAAAATCCTTTTACATTTAACATTTGATACAAGAAGTCACAGTATAAATTGTATTGCTAAAAATCTGATATTTTTATATTTATTAATACTATCGGCATTACATAGTTCCCAAAATGTTTCCAATATATTTCTGGTTCAACTGATAATTCGCTAGAACTAGTAGAAGATAATAAATCATTTACATTTTTGACGACCTTCATTTCCCTGTACGGTATAAACATTATCTTTGCGGTGCCACCTATCGTGTATTCTATATTCTGTTCTCAGAGTGAGAAACATAGATAACCTTTGTGAGCAACAAATCAACAATGCCTACCGTACTGAGGTGTAAACTCTGTAAAAATCATGTCGCCATTAGATAAAATACTGTATGTATACTGTATGGCAGAATTGCGTGGCATGCGGTTGCAGCAAATTGTATCATCCTGAACTAAAATTTTCAAGACAACTTAATTTATTATATTGTAGGGTTTGTTTTACGTAGTTTCCCAGCATTGCATACAAATATTAACTTTCAATCCACTGAACCTAGATCATACCTAACATGCACTACTAGAAAGTTTTAAAACATTTGTTAACTACGTATGTATGTAACACGTGGCGGTTTACTCTAGGCATCAAATATTATTTTTAAAAGTGTAGTACATTTTACTGAAATAAAATTTCGATGCACTGCTGGAAGCGAGAGCTGCAAATAATTTTATGAAAATTTTTGAATTGTTCCAATCCAAAACATCCTTTCACAGACGAATTTTCAAATGAAGATTTGCATGAAATGCAAATAATAATTAGAAATGTTGTTGACATTTTCCTGTAGAATGCATCATCATGCAAGGCTTGTAACTTTAAAGTTGCAAGGCAAATCTAGCATACGGCAAAAAATGCCGAGGTTAATTTTATTTAACAATTGTTAATTTAAAGTAATAGTAATAATTAGAATTTTGTATTATCATAGATAAATATATTATTCACAAAAGTTGATATTTTTATCATTATTGGTGAGATCCATTGAACATACCAAAATTTAGCTCTTAATATTTCTCAATTTGCTGACAACTTAAAACGATTGAATTGATGAAGTGATATATCTAGAATTTAATATTTTTTTTATAATTCGCGTATAAAAGAGACTTCATTATAACATTGTTTACAGTGTCACAATGAAGCTCTTTGAACATTGTTATAGTAATCTTTAGTGTACAGTTGGTTATTGTATTTAGTTATATTTTTATTTGACATCTGACTTTAACTTTGACATAAATTATAAATAAAATGGTCTAGCGTTGTTCTAGCTAGCAAATTATTATATTAATTGTGTCCCCTGGTAGGAACAAATCTATTACCATATTATTGTGTGTGAATCAGTATTTTATCTGTTCAGTTCAGTCAATGTACCCCTCTTCTGTGGTCTTCTTGAATCTAAAGGTTCAGTACTTTATTGTGTTGTGATTATAATAAATACTTCAGTGTAGAACTAGAAAACATGCCTACTACTTGTTGTCTGGTTAATTGTGGAAATCGAGGAGATCATGATACTATTAGATTCTGTCGAATGCCTAGTGAATTACACTATCCACACAAACCTGAATGGAATGAACTATGAAAAAACAGAAGAAAAAGGTGGATACTAGCGATCAAAAGAAAAGATCTGACAGAAGCTAATCTGAAGTACAGCAGAGTGTGTGAGACACATTTTTTGAAAGGTAAAAGGTAGCTTTTTAATATCCATTTGTTATGAATATGTTTATTAACTTCAGGAAAACCGGCTGAATTGATTGATGACAAAAATCCTGATTGGGTTCTTTATTGTCAATGGGCTATAGAAATGAACACATTATCAAATAAACGGTTTTAAAGATTAAAACTAACTTTTCCGCATCTGTGGTCCTGAACAATATTCATCATAAAATTGTTTAATCGTATACTCTATGGAGGCTGTATCGTGCTAACAAACTGAAAATTCTCCAATAATTACAAAAATTTGGTACTTTAAGTACCAAAGCACCTGTTGCACTGGCTTTAGTGAGCTGATTATCAATAGGGTTCATCTTTGAGACGCTCTGAATAATATCCAATCATAAAATTGGTCACTTGTATATACTCCGGAGGCTGTATCATGCTAAAAAACTGAAACTTCTCCAAAAATGACAAAAATATCGTACTTAAAGTACTGTAGCACCTGGTGTATTGGCTCTGGTGAGCTGAAAATCCATAGGGTTTATCAGTGAGATGTCCTGAATAATATTCAATCATAAAATTGGTGAATTGTTGAACTCCGGAGGCTGTATCGTGCTAACAAACTGAAATTTCTCAAAAAATGATAAAATGTCGTACTTCAAGTACCATAGCACCCGTTGTACTGGCTATGGTGAACTGAAAATCAATTAGGTTCATCTGTGACATGTCCTCAACGATATTCAATCATAAAATTGCTGACTTATTGCACTCCGGAGGCTGTATCGTGCTAACAAGACATGTAAGGAAAAGTGGCCGACGACAACGACGACGACGACGCCGACGACGACATACACACAGGATTTTTTTTCTAAAAATCGGTTTGTCGTGTTGTTGATGGAAAACGTGATAATAATTAAAAAAAAATTTCAAAATTCCAACTTTTTTTGTGGTAAACCAATACTTTTCTCGCATATAGAAAGGTTGGGCGGAAAAATAAAAACGGCTAGATATTAGGGATGCGAGACATGAGAGCCGTGAAAAGAAGAAAAGCCGTTAATTAAGATATCGTTGAAGCTGAGGTAAGAGAATTGTATGAGTTTTTGATACAATGTGTTTGCCATTTACATACTTCATTGTTGATACCTATATGTAAATCAGCTGATAGATAGATAGGAAGTGCATGGGTCAGATCAGAAAATACAAAACAAAACACAAACAAATATGACAGCAGAAGATTTTCAACTATGATGATAATCTCTTTAGAGTCAACCAAGAAAGTTGAATCCAGATTGGAAAATTTTTAAATGGGAATAAACTTTTTAAAAGATAATGACATCAAAATAAAGTATTATACAGGACTTAATAGTTTTATAAAATTCGAGAGAGTTGTGAAGTTATTGGAACACCATATTATTGTTCATTATAATACAAGTTTGCATATATTTGAGCAGATTTTATTGACATTAATGAAGATCCGGCTTAATTTGGACTCAAAGATTTAGCATATCGTTTTGGAGTGAGTCCAACAACAGCTTCAACATATTTAAAAAATGTGATAGAAGTAATGTTTTTGAGATTTGAATTGCTGATAGTATGGCCAAGTAGAGAAATTTTGATAAAAACAATGCCAAAATGTTTTACCGAGACGTTTTGTGACAAAATATCAGTTACAATTGACTGCTTCTAGATATATACAGAGAAGCCATCAAATTTATTGGAAGCTGCTTAGAGTTGGTCCAATTACAAACATCACCACACTGTAAAATACCTTATAGGAATAACATCAGCAGGAACTGTTAATTTTATTAGTGAAGCATGGGGAGGCGGAGCATCAGACAAACATATTACTCTAAAATCAAAACTCTTGGACAACATCATTAGAGGTAAGTTACATAATGATGTATGGGACTATATTCATGACTTTTATTTAATTTTAGGTGATGTAATACTAGCAGATCGAGGGTTTTTAATAAGTGAATATGTAAGGCTACTACACACAGAATTGCAAATGCCAGCTTTTACTAAAGGCAAAAAACAGTTACATCCAATAGAATTCTTTCTGATATGCCTATTTCTCTTTTGTCCTGTGGTGAGGATGACCCTTTTTTTTTTTTAAATTGTGGTAGTGTGTTGTGCGTTAATTAATATTTGTCCACCGATAATACCCCCCAATAGTACATACAATTCTGTATTTCATAAAGGAATTGTATCAACAGCCTTCTGATAGACATCGAAGATAGTAATTCAATAAATATATTTGAAAATAGAGTCAAAAATTACTTTTTGATAATTAAATGTATATTTATCCAGTTTATTGTAGGTTTTTAATATTGTTTTATATAGATGTATTGTGAAGTGATTTGTGTATTTTATTATACCTGACAATGTACTATATTTTTCATTAAATAAAGAGAAACAAGTTTTTTATTTGGATCATTCTAGGAGAAAAAATTACTCACAAATTAAATTATTTCTCATTTATTCTCAAGTGAATAATAAAATTACATTATAAAACCTTTACAAGTTATATGAAATCTGAAAATTTGTTTTCAGGTAGAATTCAAACTAATCTAAAAAATGTATTTAAATAAACAACACAAATGTCGAATGGACAAACTCTCTGCAACTGGAAGAATCGGTTAGACGACTGTGTTTTGGTATTGCACCTCATGAGTATAGTGGACCTTGAAATTAGAGGTTGTGATGCGACATTTTTTTTTTGTTGAAACTATTCACTTGACTTGTTCTGTTTTTTGTGCCCAACAACATTTTTTTACTTGTCTGATCATTGAAGTAATTTTTTGTATTTTTGTAGCTCATTTGAAATGCAAGTGGCTCTATTATTCTCATAATAGCTGCATCATCTCCTTTATCCTGCATATCTTGCATATCTTGAAGAAATTCAATTAGTTCTTTCCCTTCAAGTCTAGGGACAGTACGTCTCGAGCTATGGCTTGCTGTGAGAGATCCTTCAGTTCTTGATTTTTTAACTCCCATTCACTCAATTTCGCTTTTGGAACATTTGAAATCGATGGTACAATCCACTTTGAATTCATGTCAGTTGGAGAGAAATTTCTAGATGCTTGGTACATGTATCCCAAATCATATAATAATACACCAGCGTGACTACATACTTCAAATAGGCCAGCCATACAGGTACAATGTGCAGATATTATGGAACCATCTGGCTGACAAATTATCCATACCTTGAATCTCAATTCTAAAAAAAATCTTATCTTCAAAAGCACAACTGAATATTTTATTTTGAAAAGCACTTCTATTACTTATGTTGTAGCACAGCATAACTTATTTTTCAATTACCTGGCCAAACACAACAATATTTTCGCCAATTCTTCGAGCTCTGCAATTTTGGACAAATCCAGCTTGAAAATATTTGTATGCTAACAAACTCTTGTAAGCTTTCATTTGTTCATTGGTGTAAAACCTGTGTGTCAGAACCAAATACGACACTATGTGGACATCAGTCACTGGTGGAAAGTTGACTTCTTGAGTATCTTCAATAGGAGCAGGGTTGTTTATGAGTGTGTAAGGATCAATACCCTGAATAACTCTTATGTTTTCCTTCTATCTTATGGCAATTTCCTTACATTTACTCTCTAATATCATTAGATAATCACTTTTATCGGAACAAGCCATTATTTAAACTTTAAACACATATGGTAAAAGAAAAACTGTTAACACAACTATACACCAATGCAAAACGCAGGTAAATGATCTTTTGTGTGCCTACCATCGGCCATTTTGTATGACGTATGGTCACGTGTTCTGGATAACTTTATGGGTTATGGTAACCATTTACCCTCAGGGTGCAGGCACATGAGGAGAATTGAAGTATCGGAATACAAAAAGTGTAATAGAAACAGCCAAGTGGGGTGAAGTTGACCAAAAGCACTTTTTTTTAATTTTTTTAGCTCGTAATATTTTTTTTGATGATTTTTAATGTACTCTAATTAAAGTGGACTCCTATACCCATAGTATACGTGTATAGACAAAAATATAGCAAAATTTTAAACATGTCTTTTATAGGGACAAATTACAAAATCGGTCAAGGTCACCCCATTTTACGGTATCTTATTTTCATTCCATAGATTTCTAACTTCAATGGTCACGTGAGGTAAAGAATAAGGGAAAATTAATTTTTCACAGCAAAATAGAAAAATATATTTGTACATTATTGGAATTGTTATTAAATAAATAATTAAGCATTGATTACATATTTTTTCTATGATTGAGAATGTATTTGATTATTCCTTTCCATTCTGAGTGTGTCTTACGACCTCCATGTGAACATACGAATGGGGAAATTTCCGAATAAAATTCCGAATAGCGAATCAAGACAACAGACCCTTTCATAACAATTTTTGTTGTGCGCATGCGTGCAGTTCAGCCATCTTTTTCGTACTGTTTTGTAAATAAGCAAAATACCTGTTTGCAAATAGGTAAAATCAACTAACATTAAACAAATAATACTTATTAAGCAGAAAGTAAGAGAAAATTAAAATAATAAGTGTCTTAATTTAAAAATAAATTTTTCAAGTCTACTTATATTATCTGTACGAAAAGGAAAAATAAAACGGTGTTGTTATGGAGTGTGTAAGAGTGATACATGTTATAAATTATCTAAATCCAATACATAATATATATAATTTTCTAGATGTTCCTAAACCTTGAAATATTTAGATGTATAACTACGACAACACGTCATTACTGAAAGGTAATGGACAAAGTAAAATATGTTGTTCTTTTCTATTTCTAGGCGTTATATAATTATAAGAACGAGAATTGTTGGTTCAAACTGCATTTTTTGCTGAATAAATTAGGCATTTCTCTTTTGAATATACCGACCAGTTTACCAGGTAGTCGCAATATCAATCTAAGAATTGTACAAAATTTGTTTATTTTATAGACAGTGGCGGATTCAGACACTATTAAAAACGTTTAAAAACAGAATGAAATTACCTATATTTGTAGCGTTCTAATTGCTGAACCCAGATATATTTTTCACGAAGTAATAAATTAATTCTTTCTACAATATCTACTTAAGGTTTAAAGTGAGTAGTTTCAAAGTAAGGCCTTTCACTGCGACCCAGATGTGTCTATTGTGGGTTAGAATATCTTACCTCTCCTTCTAGGTATTTTGTAGTATTTACAGAATGCCTATTATATAAATCATAATATTATCGATACAAAGTTGGCAAGGAAATTAAAACTTCTGTTTCAAATTCAGAGGATCGGCGAGTTCTGTCGGGATGAATGAAATAAGCATATTATATATTTTTTGCCATTCTCATTGTTCGGTATGCAATTGATGTCCCATAATGGTATTTGATAGTAAACTTTTGTTTTGAAAATGGTCGATTAGCGCTGGTTTTCTGTGGCAAAACTGTTAAAATGACTTATTCAGTAGATGTGATTGATAAAACAGATTTTTTTTACATATTTAAGCAATGTTACTGCTATGAATAAAACTGTTTATAAATAATTCCACTCTATATAGGCATTGGAAAATTATGAAAATTCTTATAAAATTACAATTATCAATATCAATATATTAGAATTTCAATTTTTTCAATAAATAGTGGAATTATTTAGAAGCAGTCAGTTTCATTTATAATAGTAACATGAGTAGATTGCACAAAGTAAGGGTCCAAACAGTAAATTCAATTTTAACTGTCCACTACATGAGTTGCATAATTTTGCTAATTTCTTTTTCAACCGAGCTCATTTCAATAATTATCTTAACTGATATCTTAAAGGTCGATACTTCTACTTCTTTTGAAAAATAATGCAGTACATTTGTTGTAAAAGAATTGGTTAATGCAATAAGATAAATGGTTTCAATTACTTAACTATTTTTCACTTTCTGGGGAAATTTTGCTGGAGAACGTACGAAATACAATTACGTATACAAAGTAAGTGAAATTTAGTACAATAAGTGAATGCAATATAACCGCTCACAATTACGCAGCATTTCAACTTTTAATAGGTAATTGTAGTTCGATAGTTGTAACTAAGTAAACAATATTTGATCTTGTGGTTAGTGCGACAACTTAATTTCTGTGATGGATTCCTAGATATTACTAACCTTCTGCTACTAACGTGGATTTATGTGACTTAGATACTAACGTCGGACTCACAGTCCGCATATCTATTTTCATTGAAAACAGACGAAAACCATGCATAACTGAATCAGACATGGGGAAAATATATCAACACATTCAATGTTAGTATATTTACCAATTTTGTAGTTATATTTATGAAATCAAAAGGTCCAGAAAATTTTTAATAAGAAACAAAGCTTAAAATCATTTTAAATTCTGGAAGTCACATAAATAGAGAACATACAAAACAGATAAAACATAACATTTTCAAAAGCAAACTCAGAATGTCTAACACAAACGTGAAATTGCGACATTTTGAAAAACGACTAACCTAATCTTAAAAATTACTAAAATCGTGAATCCTAGGCACTTTCCCTAGCCAAGCACTCACTACACATGTAGTTGGCATGTTCCAAACAAATAGGTTTTTTACAGTATGCACAGCTAAACCTTGTAGGTCTATTTTTTTTGTCACAATAAAAGCAGCGTCGTTTGATGTTTTCGGTTTGTGGTTCGGGTGACTCTTCCTGCTGTGGTAAACGTAAAATTTCTCCAAGGCGAAGTCTAATGGTACCAAATTGTTTCAGGGCTCTTTTTCGTTTTATATAACCAGGCTACTAAATATGATACCCAATTACTACTTAACATTTTCATTCAATAAATTTAAGAATACGGTTAAAATGGATTTAATTAATGGCAGGCTTGAACTGGACTAATGTTTTTGTTGTTAATTTTTTAACTATTTCAATGGATCTTGTCTTGATGTGCTTGAACTTATTCGTTAATTTACATAGTTGTGTACTTTTTTATATTTGTATTTTTGTATTTGTAATTCACATAGTTGTGTACATTTGAAAGGTTGAGTGGAAGAGCTGAGCTTGGCTAATTGTTACACCACGTTTTGTAATGTAATTTTCAGTTGCTGTAAAACTTATGTGGTCAATAAAAGCGGGTTATTATATATTATTATTTAGTCATGGCAGAGACAACACAGTCATAGTTAGTAGGTATATTATCCATGACTTCATGAATCAGTGTCGAAGTTTATATTAGGTTCCATTTCTTTTTTTTCAATAAAATATGGAAATAACTGATAATGAACTTTATCATCATGAGAATGAGTTTGCAAATATGAGATTTGTTCCAGCAATGTGTATCGAATATGTACCGAACAATTTTCTACAGTGCTATTCAAGTCCTCTACCTACCTAACCCCCCCCCTCCCCTCATCCTTAATCTTTTCGAACCTTTGAGACACGGGTATGTTAGATACAACCACCTCTATCATCTATCCCTCTCTATTGAAAATTTGCCTCATAAAATAGCAGTATAGAGTTCAATGTTAGTAGCTTTACATTTAACTTCAAATAGGTGCAATAGAGTTCATCTACCATCCTTATCAAATACAACAAATACAATGGCAACATTTCTAAAGCAGTAAGTAATCCCCTTCTTGGTTCAATGGTTCAAAATTACGTTTGTAAAAGGATTTTCTTATGAATCAATTTTTGGTAAATTTCACAGGAATATTTTTTTTCCTATAACGTTCATATCTACACAGATACCAGATTGTGTGTATGGCTTTGAAATGTTGGAAATGGATGATGTAACTTCCATATATAAACAGAATATAAGTTCAATGTCATATGAGCGCTAACCATCTGGCCCTACATACAGTAGCAAAACCAATCGTAGTTTCGAAGTTAAGAATAAAGGGATCAAAGATTGTAAGTCTGACTGGTCATTCAACAGTATTATTATTTGTATATTTTGCTATCGATGTTTATTATTATTTTACACTTTATGTTAGTAGATGCTTTTCATTTGAATATTCTAATTTATTTTGAATGGATTACGAGTGCGACTCGTAAAAACATTTTCGAGGATTTATTAAGAAGTCTCCTTTGATTTGCTACGCAAACATCGACAAATCGTCTAAAAAACATCGATGTTGCGTATCATAGTCATCGATAGTTTTTTTGTATAAAATAAAATACGATTTAAAATGTTAATTTTGTATTAGAATGTTAAACAATGATAGACTTTTTCCAGAAGCAAAGGAATTTATTTATTTAGTGAGAGAATTTAAAAATAACTGTTTTGAAAGCCGTTCCTCTGTCCAGCAGTTTCTTCGTTGTAGAAAAAAGTGTTTCGCTATGAACGCCACAATAGGTAAGTATTTTATCACATAGCGTACAAACTTCATAGCTTCCTACCTGTTGATGATAATATGTATGATCAGGGCTAAAGCTGAACCAAGATACTTTTGGATTTCAGCTTCTAACCTAATAGTAGATGAAGACGTTGAATGTATGTCTATGTATTTCGTCGGAAGAATCAGATTTATTTGACATCTATAAAGTTAACATGGTCACATCAGCAGCATCGGTTGGAAATATGGGCAACAATTAGTGCTAATTTAGTGCCAAAAGCTGAAATTTTCTGCTCTCATATATTACTAGAAAATGAAGTTTTAATTAAGCTGGCAGTGTACACCCTCATACGCCGTAAGAATTGAATATTAGTTCTAAAGCAAAATACAGAAAATTTAGTGCTCAATGAGTGCTGAATTTTTTTTTTCAATTTTTATTATCAAAACTTCTAGTATGACACTCTGAGCATGTTCCTGGGGTGAATACACAGATCTGCATCAGTAATTGATGATTCTAAGGGGTTTGATATTTAGTGCTCAATTAGTATTGACCGTAAAATAGCAATAAATTACTTGGAATAATTTTTCAATATTGTTTAATGATCAAAACTGCTAGATTGACACTCTGAGCATGTTCTTGGGGTAAATATACTTATTTACATTAGTAATTAATGATTCTATGCTGTTAGGTATTGAGTGCTCAATTAATGCTGGCGATATGTGGAGAGATTTAACGGAACATTTTTTTTCCAATTTTTATTTTCAAAACTTCTAGTATGACACTCTGAACATGTTCCTGTACAGATTTGTATCAATAATTCTATGGGTTTTGGTATTAGCAATAATTTACTTTGAACCATTTTTCAATATTTTTTAATGATCAATTCTGCTAGATTGGCACTTTGAGCTTGTTCCTGGGGTAAATACACGTATTTACATTAGTAATGGATGATTCTATGGTATTAGGTATTTAGGGCTCAATTAGAGCTGGCGATATGTGATAAGGGATTTAACCGAAAAAGTGAGTCCATAACAGAGTAGAAATTTATTAAAAGATATTATATTATATATTAGTCTAAGATCCGGGGGTGAATACACAGATCTGCATTACTAATTAATAGTTTTACGGGGTTTGAGCTTTAGTATTGTATTGTAATTTGTAGTAACATTTTCATATTTGTAGTAGAAATTGTAATGCCCGAAAAATAAAATCGTTAACTAAACCATTAACACATCATCAGATATATTGTAGTACAATTTTAAATTTTGTAGTAAGATTATGATGATATGTTAATGGTTTAATTGACGATTTTATTATTCGGGCATTACAATTTCTACTATAAAAACAAAAATGTCACTACAATCAATTATCCACATCGTTTGTACTAAGTGTGAGATTATGTTTTCATCGGTTTCAATTATTTCAAGTTTTCAGGGACGAATATTCATACTACAAAATTTAAAAGTGTACTACAATATACTTCAAACGATTTTATATGTATTAATTTTCGTTTTTATCTGATGATGTGATAATGGTATAATATTGACGATTTAAATTTTTGGCATTACAATTTCTACTATAAATATAAAAATGTAACTACAAATAATATCTACATCGTTTGTGTTATGTGTGAGCTTAAAATGTGATTTTTCGATTAAATCTGGTTCCAGGTTAATACAGCTTCAAAAGGTGCCTGAGTTTAGCGATTTCATACTTTCGAACATATATATTGATAAACTCACTCTCCAATTTATAATAACGGTTACATTTTTATTACAATTATAGATACTAACAAATCCCAGACATAATCAATATTTATCAGTATTGATGTTATTACTTAATTTTTATTGATATAAGACATTTGAAGATAGTTTCATTCGCGTAGTCAACAAATTTTATTTGTCCATAAACATGACATTTTAAATCTAGTGTTTATTATAGTTACTTACGAAATTCTATGCGACTGTAACAATTCCGAAAACTAAAATTGTCGTTTTGATTATCATTGTCTATCAGTATTATCAGTATTGGTTACAATATTTCACGTCATTAAAGCTAGCACCCCACTTTTTCAATTTAAAAAAAAACGAATGTAAAATTTAGGACTAATTTGTACCCAAAAAATTAGAATTTTTACCCACCCAGTTTTCCCTCTAAAGGGCTTTTTAATGTGAGAGGGTGCTGGCTTCAGCTCAAGCCATCACCCCCACCTTTACGAAATCCGATTTTAACATCATAAATTTAAACTTTGAATCTAGGACTAATTTGTACCCAAAAGTGTTTTTTTCATTATTATATCATTTTGTTTATAAAGAATGATAATAAATTAAACCACGGTTTTATTAATTTGCAAGTAAATCGTTAAAATATTTGAAAGTATCAATAGTAATTAAATATTATTCATTTTCGAATATAGGACTAATTTGTACCCAAAAGTGTTTTTTCATTATTATATCATTTTGTTTATATGATAATAAATTAAACCACGTGTTTTATTAATTTTCAAGTCAATCGTTAAAATATTTAAGATTATCAAAAGTAATTAAATATTATTTATTTTCGAACATAGGACTAATTTATACCCCCAAAATCAGAATTTGATCCACACAGTTTTTCCTGAACAATGCTTTTCAATGTAGAGCGTCTTCTTCAACTCACAGCAGTCATCTTGATGAAAGTTCAAAATGGGCCGAAATCTAGATAAAGTTTTTAATGAAATGTGTTTCATGAAACATGGTCAATTGGTCACATACCTACTTCCCAGACGTTTTGATATTATTTATTGTTTTACCTCTAATAATAAAAATATATTTATATAATTACAATTAGAAATTCATATTTTTAGTTATAGATAGCATACTCTTATTTTCAGTGAAGTTTTTTGTGGTACCTTTGACAAGACAAAAAACTTATTTTCTTTCCCTAGTGCAGGTGCGAAATAAGACGCAAATAATTCAAAGCAGTTAGAACATAAGAATGGCATCATACTCTAATATTATCACTTTTTGTGACTGCTTGGCGGCTTAGTAAATATGTGCCCTTATATCGTATGACGGCGGGCTTTCCTTGTTTCTGATTGGATTTTTTTGTTACACTATAGCAAAAACCGAAAGGAGCCAGACCGTATATTTTTTGTTTTTAGATGACACGCGTCTTTGATTTACCGCTCCTATTTCTGATGGGTCCTATTTTCTAATAATAAATTTAAATTCAGGATTCAACAATAACTTGTATGAATTAGCCGGAGTTTGCATTATGAGATACATGCTACATCATCGTATATTAAAATCTAATGTTGGCCATTACAAAACAGTGTTACAGCCGAATGGCAAATAATACAATGTACGAATCCGACGACTAAAAAAAAGTGGAGACCGTAATCACACCTTTATCATTCCTTCCATTAAAATGGATATAGAAACATGAGAGAAATTATATTCAGAAAGAAAATAAAACTATACAGTATATTTGATATGGATGACCTTTCTCGTTTAATATACTTTTTAATATGTATGTACTATCCCTCTATTTCTGATATTACAGGGCATCCCACTATCGGAAATCGGAATGCTCCTTTTAAGGGATAAACTACGAATTTAAAATAATTTCGATAATGACTTACTATTGGTTATATCAAACTTATTAGTTTTGAAAAGAATACCACATACTTAAAATTTAATTAAAATTACTACTCAAATTATTGTAATTCCCTTAACCCGAAGGTACTGCAGTAATTAATTTAAGTTTTATTTAGAATTTAGTATAATTTTGAAGATGTACTCAGCTGTGGTGTCAAAATTCATAGGTCACGATGTCTGTGTATTTACCCCTGAGCAGAATATGCTCAGAGTTTCATACTAGAAGTTTTGATAATAAAAATTGAAAAAAAAATTCTGTTAAATCTCTTATCACATATCGCCAGCACTAATTGAGCACTAAATACCTAACACCATAGAATCATTAAGTATTAATGTAAATAAATGCATTTACCCCAGGAACATGCTCAGAGTATCAATCCAGCAGTTTTGATCATTAAAAAATATTGAAAAAATTTTCCAAGTAAATTAGCAGAATTCTCATTTTCTAATAATATATGAGAGCATCAAATTTCAGCTTTTGGCACTAAATTAGCACTAAATGAGCACTAACTGTTGCCCTTATTCCCAACCTATTCTGCTGATGTGACCATGCTAGCTTTATAGATGTATTTATTTGTGCTTTCATTGGCGACTTTAGCGAATCAGTTTAAGTACATCACTACATTATTTTTTGCCAATGGATCTTTGAAGTGCAATAACTTGAACCTTGAGTCCAATGCAATAGTCAGTGCCATGATTGAGTGGAATTCGATTTGTTCGAATCGCCTGATAATTTATTTCCCTAATTCATTTTTTAGCTGAACGATAATCGAATCTTTTGGTAAAGTTTTGTTCAGAGCTTCATTTAGGTATACTACTTACAAGGGGAATAACTTTACTGACCGTCACATATCCCTAGAAATATCTGTCGTTACAATTTCATAGCACTTTAATAGAGTAATTATTTCCTTGATACTATTAAATTCAGAGCCAGTTATCATGCTGGACGCATCACAACGACTGAGCAGAATTTTGGTAATTGCAGAAGTCAACTGGACAAATCTATATAACATGATATCTAGAATTAATTTCTTAGCATTACCTTCTGTACACCCGGATTCGATCTGTAATTTTCGTAATTCGTCACTAGCATTCAACCTTTTTTTATGAATTTCACAAAATCTCGACCTTTATAGTATATTAAGAACGGTAAGGGTTGTTTACCGGACGACAGCAATGTTTGCTGGAGACCGGTGATGCGCATACCATTTTTTGCGCGATCGTATTGAAATAAACTTCAAATAAAATAATTTAAATTTCTTCGAAATGAACGAAAAGTGATAAGTGACATTTATACTTCTCGATCAGTTTGAAATATATTTGAATTTTGGTATGAAGTAGGCAGTTGCCAACTTGTCAATGATATAATTTAATAATTGTTGGGCAGTTGCTAAGTGTTTCGAATATATTATTTATCAACAAACAAATGCATTGACTGTGAAACTTGAGATTACATTTTAAAGTCTATACTTTGAACTTGAATTTTCGATTAATTTACTAATATAAAATGAGTGAGAGTGATACTGAAGTTGAAAAAGCGTGGCAAATAGGATGTGAAGCAATAATCCCAGAAAAATCCAGGAATCGCTATGAAAAAGTCTACAAAATGTTTAACAATTGGTGTGAGGAGAAGAATGGTACCAGTATTAATAAAAAAGTGTTGTTGGCATATTTTGTTCGGCGAAATGAGAGATTGAAATCGCCTGATAGTCTTTGGACAGAACATTCTATGATGAAAACCACTATTTTTTTTAAAGGTGCTATCGATATTTCAACATTTCATACTTTGATTGCCTATCTAGAGAGGAAAAACAGACCTAAGAAAGCTGCTCTGTTTACCAAAAAGCAGATTAAAAGCTTATTAAGTGAAGCTCCCGATGGCCCATTTCTAATCCTTAAGTATCTATTTTATATTATTAGAATTATGACAACAAAAATTAAATAAATTTGTAATGTTAGATAGGATTGATGTTGGGAAAAGCTGGCGCATGCAGAAGGGAGGAATTGTACGACATGACGATAGATAATATAGAAGATCATCAAGAATACATAATTATTAAGATTCCAAATACGAATAATAATGTACAATGGACTTTACCCCTAACCAAAAAGGTAGATGATGAAATCCACTACCTCGAAATATTTAAGAAATATGTTTCACTCCCACCACCTCATGCCAAATATAAAAATTTATTCTTAAATTATCGTAACGCAAAATACACTACACAGGTAGTAGGAAACGGGACGAATGGAAGTTGGCCAACAAAAATTGCTAATTATTTGAAATAAGATAGCCCTGATAGTTATACTGATCATTCTTTAGAAGGACCTCGGCGACAATGTTGGCCAATAAAGGTGTAGATATCTTAGGTCTTAAGAGACATGGGGGATGGAGATCTTCCACAGTAGCAGAGCTATGTGGAAGATTCTCTGGAAAATAAAATTGAGTTTGCAGAGAAAATTTTACACGCTGATGCCTCGTCAGTTTCTCCTTCAGTTACGCTGAGTAATACGAATATGAATACCCTCGATACCAACATGGCAGGTAAAAGCGGTGTTAAAATGAGCCAATGTACCAATTGTACATTTAATTTTAATGTTTCAAATTAATTTTTTTGATCTTTTTGTCCTTTCTGTGAAATTGTTTTTATGCTAATTTATTATTTTTTATATTGTTCTGTTCGGTTCTGTTCATTAAAAAATATAAATCTTATTTTTTTGTTACTTATGTGTAATGAATGAAGTAATATATTATTTAGGATCACTTAAATGTATGTAGGGCTCACACGTCGGTAAGTAATTTGCTTACCGAAGTCTGAACGGTAAGTAAATCACTTACCGACGCTACGTGTTGGACTTAGAAACCAATAAACACAACCTACCGTCCTGACAACCGATGTTGTAAATAAACAAAAAATATAGATCGCGCAAAAAGGTCTATTTATAAACTTGCAGTTGCCGTCGCCATTACCGTTCCCTCTCCCGTTGCTGTTTGACGTTGCAATTGCCGTTGATAGTGTCAATTTTTAATCCTGACGTTTGATGTTCGCCGCCGTTGTGTTCAAGGTAGATAATCTTTATTCCTCCTACTTCTACAATTATTTCTTGAGAGTCATTTTCATGGAGAATATCATTGCCATCCATATCGAAATCCATTCTTCACAAATCAACAAAAATAAATCTTAATCAACGTGACTCAGCTACACAACTTTCAATAAGATATTTAATGTTATGTTAAACCCACTAAACCCGATTCTTGTCAAACGACCAGGCTTTTGATTGGTCAATGTGCGAAGGGCACGAACAGCGAAATGCTAAGCTTAAAAATTTCGTTACGTCTAAACATCAGGGAACGTTACGCTCAACGGAGAACGGTAACAGCAACGGAGAATATAAATGCGCAAATGTGAAAGTAGCTTTTTAACTTTCAACGGGAACGGTCACTGCGAGCGGAAATGGCAACTGCAAGTTTAAAAATCTGGCTTTTCTGATCAATGCTAAAGTTCTTTCACTTTCTTACAAGGTCACAAGGCGGTCGTCACAAGCGAAAGATGACGAGCGGGCGATTTATTGTCAAATGTCAATAAAGTCCGTTTGTAATTATCAATGATTTATTACAAGTTTTAGTCATTTTTTTGGGATCATAAATTTAGGACACTAAACATTGAAACCATAAAATCTAATGTATGCAACACTCAAAGTTTTGATTTATGAAGGATGTGATCATGCACATTGTTGTTGGCGGGAGTTTCTTTTACTTTCAAATGTTGGTTATTTACGTATTTTTATATTCTACCTTCTACAGTTCTAAATATGAATGTGGATGTTGAATTTTTATTATTAACAACAGCAGCTGTTAGTAATAATAGTAATAATGAATATTGCAAGAAAGAGGAAATCTAAAAACAAGAATACGGAAACCATGGTCAAAAAGGGCGAAAAGGGCTTAGAAAGGAAAGGGAATTCTGAAGATTCCTGATTGGTCAAATCAAAGCCGGTTTTACACAGCACTTTTGACATATATTATGATCGACAATTGTTTAAATTGTAAACAAATAGTGTCCATCTGTCCGCTCTTTTGGCGTTCTTCTTATTGTTTTATTAAAATATTAAAACAGTTCTTGCCAGGATTCATTTGAAAATGGACTCAGTTAATATGTCAAGTAATAACAGACATCATTCGCCCCTCAAAAAAGAGCTCTGTAATTTTAGGCCTGCTAACGTCTACAGAGAAGCAAAACAACGTGAATTTGTTTAAACAAACCTCATATGATGAACCAGAGACAAAGGTGAATGCCATTGTATTTAAAATTGTAAAAACGTTGAGTAAGTTATCCACAATAGCACTTTTGTGTGAAATTAACTTGTGCAAATTTTAGATTCTAGGAGTTGCGAGATGGACTGTGTTCCGAATTATTAAAGAATGTAGAAACACTGAAATAATTGTCTCTTCTAACAATCGCGGAGGTCGTCCAGGAATTGTTGAACACTTCGACAAAAATTTTGAAAAATATAATTCGACACATTGTTCATAGTTTCTTTTTTAAAAATGAAATACCAACATTCAATATAATTTTAAATAAAATTAAAAAAATCCCAGATTTACCACAAATTTCTCGTTCATTTATACAAAGTAATGAAAGAAAGGAATTTTAAGTAAGCCAAAAATTTTTGGATACTTGAAAACAAACAGAAAGAGTATTTTAATAGAAAGCACTGATATTGTAAGATGAAGAAGAAATTACCTAAGATCTTTCAAACAGTATATGGAAGAACAGAGACCCGTTTATTACCTTGATGAAACCTGGCTAAATGAAGGTCATACAAATTGCAAAATATAGATAGATACATCTATTGGCGATAAAATAGATGTCTTTCTTAAAGGATTATCTACAGGTTTGAAAAATCCATTTGGAAAAGAAAAACGTTTAATAATCCTTCAATGAGAGATCTGAGCATGATGATATTTAAAGAAGTATTGCTAACATTTGGAAGTAAAAAAACTGGAGATTATCATGAGGATATGAATGGTTTGGTATTTGAAAACTGGTTTTCCGACATTCTAAAAAAGTTGCCAGGCGGTGTTGAAATTGTAATGGACAATGCATCTTACCACAGCTATAGGGTAGAAAAGGTTCCAACATCTTCATTAAAAAAATATATGCAAAAATGGTTACAATCTAAGAATATACAATTTTTTGTGAATATGGTACGATCTGAATAATAGATAAGTTTAATTCATATGTTACCGATGAAATTGCACAATAAAATAATAAAATTGTACTTAGGCTGCCACCATATCATTGTGACTTGAACCATGTAGAATTAATTTGCGCTCAAGTAAAAAATTAAGTGGCAGCCCAAAATAAAACTTTTAAACTAAAAAAAATGAAGGATCTTATAATGCAAGCCTTGTAAAATGTGACAAACATTCACTGGCAAAATTGTGTGGCACATGTCAAAAAAGAAGAAGATGAAATGTTCAAGTTAGATAGGATTGTGGATGATCTTATAGAACCGATAATCGTTTCTTTCTCTAGTGATGACAGTGAGGTAGATTCTGAGTGAATAATTATTTATACTAACTTTATATAAATTTATATTATTTCTTGAGTTAACAAGTAATAGATAATGTAATTGATAGTTCTGATATACTTTGAAACGTTTATTTGTTACAAAGAATGCTTAATAAAAAACTATGCAAATAGTTGAATGATTAAACTATTTTTTCACTATATCTGATTTCTAAGTACTGAAATTACTGTTATCAAAATGATGATTAACTATAATAGGTTGTCTATTGAAAAATAGTCCCTTTTTCATAACATTTGGAAATTTCCTGTTCTATATAGGTACCTAATCTTGCTATGAAATATTCCAAATAAATCTATGGAAGAAGTAATGACAAATACATTATTCAATTATTCTGCTGAAGTGTATCACATACAGATAATTTTGATGATTTACTTCTAGATCAAAAAATTATTTGTTGTATTTTTAAATCAAGTATAAGTTCTTGTACTTGCAATGGAACATGTTCCATATTTCATATTTAACAAATTATATATTCAGTTGATCTTCATTTCTCAGATAGATCAATTTTCGAAAAACAAAAATCCTTTGATCTCTGAGTAATTCAATTTTCGTCTAATGTGGTTCCTTCATTCTGAATTATCTACATTTGATCAGAAACGACTCTGTTTTAAAATCTGTTTCTTCAATAAATACAAAACTTTTCATGTGCCACCAAATTTGACAACTGTTATCAACCTTCTTACAAATGTAGTTTTCAATAATATGCATTCGCCCTTTTACCGTGTATTAGATTAATTATTACTTAGTTTGTGGTTCATTATGTCCAGACTGTATAATTTTAGTATGACTATTATAGTATTTTATGTCATCCCTCATCCCTCCCAATCTAGTAACTTATTTAGTGATTTCTAGTACTGTTAACAAGTTTCCTAAAATGGCCTTCTAGTTTAAAAACAGGGTATAGAGACAAGGTGTTATGATGCAGAATCAGTGATACGAATCACAAATAACCCATACCAATCTCTTCGAAACTGCAAAAATAAATAACACTTAGATCACGTATATTTATATTATCTAGAAACAACGTTAAGTTAATATTAGGTGCCCCATATTTTAGCCCTAATTGATAGAAAATGGGACCTGTTCTATAAATATATCACGTCAATTAAAATTGTACAGAAATAGGAGTAGTTATGATGATTTGAAAATTGACAAAAAAATTATACAAAATGTGTATGTATTTATCAATTATTTCGGATCCTAAAAAATTGACTAAGACTTGTAATGAATAATTGATAATTACAAACGGGCTTAAGAAAAAAGTACTGTCGAGACAGTCTGTCCTCTAATGTATCAGTCCTTAGACAACAAAAGACGAATTCAATGTCTAAGTATCGGCCAAACCTGTATCTAGTCTTATTTATAACCTTGAAACTTCGATACAAGAAATACTGTATCGAAAAACATCAATGCATAGATGGTAAATGAGACTGAACATCGATGGTAAACATCGATGTTTTACTACTGAAACATCTATGAATCCCGAAATTGAAAGTTAGGCAATATGTTATACATTAATAAATTCTGCAAATGATTTTGAGACAGATCAAAGACAATATATGAGCGATATTAAAAATGAAGAAAGATACTAACAATTATAATCACTGACATTTTGTTCCTAGAAACATGAGTAGTACCTATGAAAACTGAAGAAAGATCCAACAATAATAATCATTGAAATTTAGTTCCTTGTACGTCACAGCGGTCACAGTAAAGAAAGTATTGTAAATGCAAAAAATCCAATGAGAGTTCAATAGATCAATAGAAATATATATTTTGACCTTTCCTGAAACAATTTTAACCAGTTTTGTCATACCTAATGTCTGTATGTACGTAGTACGTATGTAACATAACACAAAAACTATCAGGCGTATAAGTGATGTACAAATTGGAATTAACAATCAAAGTCTTCCTGTAATTTTTACTTTAACATCTTCTTGTATAACATAATTTATATGTATATCCTGCACACATAATACACAGAAATTATCATTCTCCTCAAATATTCAATATTTCTTTAAACACAAAAATCCATTTTAACGTTATTTTCATATAATAAACACAGATATTATTGTCTTACAATTTTTTCCACTTAATGTTTCAAAGCAACCGCTATCAGTTTAAACCTTACCGCTTCATAAAAACTATCGTCTAAACTCCCTTATCTGCCACAAACAGGTGAGATGGCATGGTGTCAATGTCTAATATCTGTAAACATCGAGGAGATATGACAACGCCGGTATTACGGCCAGTGAATATGGCGTACACCATTGTAATGACTCGATTTTCAGTTCCTTTCGAGCATAAAACTCATAATAAGCCTAGAAAACAATACCAACCAATATACTGAAAATTAGCGGACGCTTGGAGTTTATACGCACATGCACTTTTGAGTTTACGTAGTAAACAAAACTGATTCCGCATGATTTCAAATGAGTCATGATTTATGTCATAGAAATTATGTATATTTTTTATGTTATGTTTGTATATATGAACCCTACAACATGAAATGAATCCCAAGTTATAGTTACTTTAGTTGAAAAATCTGTAGTTTTCTTCATAAGGCTGGGGTATGATTCTGTACAATATATTCATAACCATAGATCATTTAGAAACAATGGTTCAGTACTAAATTAACAGCCGACATACAGTGTCATAAAGTTTGCACCATATGTATAACATTTTCATTATTAAATACTGTATATAAATGGAAAAAAAATCACATAAAGTTTGCAAAATGATTTTTATTACCAATACATTAATCTATATAATTTTCATTCGCATTATCAAATTTCTATATTTTCAAACGGTTTACAGGGGAAAACAAAAAATAGAACAAAATAACTAGCAAAAATCATGATTATTTTCGAAAAACATCAATAAACTTTTAAAAATTATAAATTATTTTTCTTCTTCTCTAAAAACATAAGATTAGATGAGGACCATAATAATTGTGGGTAACTGGATAGAAATTGGCTCTTATTAAAAGGGTACTTGAAGAATATACAAATGGGTTGAAAAATAAATATTCACAGGTTACACTAAATAAACATATTTAACTACTTAAAGATCTTATTTTACATGACGCATTTTAACAAAACTTACAATGACATTTTTATATAAACTTCAAATAAATACTAAAGTGACATTTTGTGATAACAACTGACTATAGATTGAAATGTGATATTAAATTTGAACATACAGGCCCCCGTTGATTCCACATTCATTCTTAAGCTAAACGAAAACATGCAGTAGTACTACGATGTAAAGGAGGAACGAGTATTGTGTAGTTTATTTAAAAACATAAGTAATTACTAATAATGATTTACATTCCGAAACTAGAGGACACAATTTTGTTATATTTCTGGTGTAAATTCCAGATTGAGTTTTAATTTTAACCAATCTAACTTTGGTATCTTTGGCTGGTAATAGTTCTATGACCCTAGCTAATGGCGATTGTAAAGGTTTTGTATTTTCGTCTTTTACTAATACAATGTCATTGAGTTTAATATTCTCTTGGTGAGTGTACCACTTAGGTCTATTTTGTAATTGATTTAAATAATCCAATAGTAGATAATTCATCGAAAGTAAATTTTGAGTCACCAATTAGTCTATGAAGATGAAGATTTAGTTGCACTTTCCCAATTACCTCCCCAATGTGAACTTTGAGGTGGAATAAATCTCCATTTGATTTCTTCAAGGGTTAAAAATTGTCGAATTTGTTCTGTAGTTTCGTTTTTTTTTGAAAAATAAATAAAGTTCACGTAATTGATTATTACTACCCAAAAAATGGCTGCCATTATTACTATAAATAATATGTGGAGGGCCTCTTCGTGCTATGGAACGTTTTAAACAGAGCAAAAAAGCTTCTGTGAATAAATCTGATACTAATTCTATGTGGACTGCTTTGGTGACCATGCAAATAAATACAGAAATGTACATTTATTGACTGGTGCTTTTTTAAGTTTAGATGATTTTATATGAAATAGTCCTCCAAAATCTACTCCTGTGCTAGAATTGGGTCTCGTAGGTTCTGCTGTCACTAATGGTAAATCACATTACTTGAGAAAAAGGTTGTGCTTTGAATCTACGACAAATCTTACAGTTATAAGAGATTCTTCTAACTTCCCGTAAGCCGCCAAGAGGCTAGAATCTGAGGCGAAAATGGGATAGGACTGTTTGTGCATCTCCATGTCCGAGGTTTAGATGTTCTTTATGTAAAATAAGACTAAGTCTATTCTTAGAGGGCAATAATATTGAGCTATCAGACCACAAGTTGATACTGGAAAAGTAGAACTTATTTTGAAATGCGATGATAATTTTCTGTAATAATTGGGATAGAAGTAAACAGCTACAAAGTTCTAGCCGGGGTAAAGTGGTCGTTTTTATAGGTACTATACGGCTTTTAGAAGCTACTAAACGATAACTTACTGTGTTATCTGTGTAAATGACTCGAAAATATATACAAGCACCATACGCACTCATACTACTATCACATTACCCGTGAATTTCAATAGATACATAATAGGGATTGTTTAACAGATATCGAGGATGTTTAAAATTTTTCAAAACATGGATTTTATTATAAAAGTTTGTCCATTCATAGAGGAGTCCTAGCGAAGCGAGAGATCATCGTCCCAATGTAGCTTGTTCGTCCAAAGCTTCTACATAATGATTTTTGCCACTACAATGAATGGACCTATAAATCCTACTTAATCATACATTTGTGCGATTTTTGCCAATATTAGTAGTAGTAATATTATTTAAATGGGGTATATTAGGAATAAAAATTGAAAAGCAATCAATATCCGGTTTCCAAATAATTCCTAGAACTTTATTAATGATATTAGGAGTAACGTATTGAGCTTGCTGGGATAAGTTACCTAGTTTATCTAAAAATGCCCGAGAATTCGAATTTCATTTATGGAGAGGAAAACTAGCTGAGTGTAACAAAGTTATTAATTGATTATTCGAAATGTTTAAATCTTCAAGTGAGTCTGTTCCAGACAGAATATCATCAACATATGTTTGTTCTAACAAATTTAATGCGGGATTGGAAGTAGCCAACAGATTTAATACTCGAGTAGCTAGGAATGATGAACTGTTTATGCCATACCTAACTGTCAGTAATTCAATGCATTGTAGGGGTTCTTTAGGGGAGTTTCTCCATAGAATATTTTGCAAGACTGTATGTGAGGGGTTTATTCTAGTTTGCCTATACATTTTTTGAATATCACTTGTTAAAGCATATTGAAAACCTCTAAATCTACAGAAAATATCAAACAGTTCTGGCTGTACTGTATATCCTTTATGCATAGTGTCATTTAAAGAAATACCAACAGATGTCTTTCCACTACCATTAAATACTACTTTCAATTTAGTTGTGGAGTGGTCATTTCTAATTACAGGATAATGATATAAGTATTTATTTTCTGACCTTTCATTTTTAAGTTAAGGGGAATTATCTGACCATGTTCTAGTGATATGTATTCATCAATAAATGGCTTATAATATAAGAATAGGTCAGAATTTTCAAAAAATTTCTTTTCTAAAGATAAAAATTGTCTTTGTCTAAGACAGCTTTTTGACACAAATGACAACTATGTGATCTTCATTTACTAACTCTAAATGAGTGTGACTAAAACAATGTACATAGAGTTTGTCGCTTTTCACAGAATCAAGTTTTTCGTTGTGAGATAAGTTATTGAATTTAAAACAGATATAGACTGAATGATTATCTAAGCTACAGAATATGCACGTTTTTCTACGTATTTGATTATGTGGTAGATTAATAAGCTGATGTATCATCCTAGAAGCTTTATGAGCTGAGGATATATTAGTAGAAGAACTATGATATATGTCAGATATAAACAGCGGGATTCTAAAAACGTTATAAGTTCATCGAGAGTGGGGAAATGAGTAGTGCTGAGTTTTAGCCATTTATCAATTTCATAAGTTTTTCTTGTACTCATGTCAAGTTTCTGTAGCAAAATAAAAATAAGTATTAAGTCCCACTCTTTAACAGGTACTTTTAGATTTTTTAAGGCTTCAGTATTTTGTTTTATTTTAATAAGAATTCCCTAAATGAACTGTGCGCGATTTTTATTAACTGAGGAATTTCTATAATTTTTTTAATATGAGCAAAAATTGTTAACACATTATAATCGTATCTCTGTTTTCAAGTGTCTCATGCTAATTTTAAGCTATCATCAACTAGATGCAAATTTTCTATTAGCTTAAGGGGCTCGTTTACAAGATAACTTTTCAAATAAATAAATTTCTGTACATCGTCATTATCTAAAATAAGCGTTTCATAAATTTGAAAAAACGATTTCCATTCTGTAAAAATTGGCACTGGTATTTGTGGTAATTTCACTCAGGAGGTACTGTTCGATAAGTTTTGTACAACAATTTGTTGTGATTGACAATACGGAGTAATACTGTGTTTCAAATTCTTCGTAATCTTCCGATTCATCTGAACCTACTGTGACAATTGTTGATTGAACTACTTTATATTCTACAAAAGCTTTTAATAGATCTTCTTCTCTAGTAAGTAGTAAATTTAAAACAGTCAGTTTCAGTTTGAGAATATCTTTTTAGCCAGTTATCTATGTGAGTCACGATAGATTTCTGTGAAGCGCGCTTATGACAAAGTGACGTTATATCAGACATTTTTAATACAGAGCTATGATTACCTGCAAATTATCTATAGTGGAACAATATCAGTCTTTTATCTTACTTGTTATTCGTCTCGAAGACCATGAATAATAACTGGCTCTTATTAAAAGGGTCCAACTGTAACAAACTTATGTTACTGGATAATATCTCTTCGTTACAGTCGCCAGTTTACTTGAAGAATATACAGATTAGTTGAAAAATAAATATTCACAGATTACACTAAATAAATATACTCGTATTTAACTACTTAAAGATCTTATTTTACATGACGCATTTTTACAAAACTTCAATAATAATGTCATTTTTATATAAACTTCAAAAAAATACTGTAGTAACATTTTGTGATTACAGCTGACTAAATGTGAAATTAAATTTGAACAGGTAACATTTATTTATAGCAAATAATAAATACAATAAGATCAACCCAGAGAGACCAACATACTTAATCTGGATTGATAATAACTGGAATTTTCACAGCATTCTTACAAAACAGAACCATGCACTTCATAGTTTCAAGTAATTAAACTGCAGCAAGTTTTGAATAATGGGCACTTTTATCACTAATCAAAAACACCTTCAAACGGTCGCGAAAGAATAATCCTTGGAGTACGAACTCACTACAGTAATAAAATTCGAAAATATTTTAAAAACAAATTTAACGATTTCCAATAAACATAAAAATGATTAAAACCGTACCTGTGCAAGTGGCTTGCCAGCTATGATGACGCCTATTACTTAATACAGTAATTCAGGGTTGCCAACTTAAGAAAATTAAATACCTTATCTTATTGATATTTTCATTTCCGTGAAAATATTCAACAAAATTACCACTAATTCTTTGATTAATATATTGTATTTTACTACACCCAAAAAATGATGCTGATGGTTGGTTAAACACTCCTTTTTTCATGTATATTGATATGATTTATTCGATTTCATCCTTATAGCAACAAAAAAATGTTAGATTTGTCAACAGCATGTTCGCAATGCGCGAACTTCGAAGTGCATGCACATCCATTATTTTGTTCACGCGCATCTCTATTGGGATTTAAAAAGATGACGATTATGCCATCTGCCGGGTAAAAACACAACAATGTGATGATAAAAAGTATTAGTTTTGCATTATCAGCGTTTTTAATTGTTTTTTCAAACTGTAATATGCGCTGTGTCTTGCTGTATTTACACAAGAAGAGGTAAATGAAACATATAATGGTTGGTAGCATAGTTTTGCGGGTTGACTTCGAAATTTCAGGATTACTAATGCAGTTTAATTTACTAAATTTATTTTTAGTATGAATATATAAGTTATAAAGATAAACTGGCAAATTATTAGGTTGACAAATTTTTATGTAGATACCAGAAGCTATCCAGTAATAATATAATTACATTACAGCTAAATTTAATTAAAATACCTATATAATTAAGGATATTGAAACCTAATACTCACAGCGTGTAACATTATTAATAGTATACAATCCTAATTTAAATTAATACCTAAAAACATATTTTGTTAAATAAATAAGAAATAAAACGGAAAGCAGTGATAATATTTATATGTATGATACCTTTATTAAGTTTGATAAACACAAAAAAAAATATTTACTAATTTTATGCACAGTTATGTTAATTTGAAACTTCTTTTACTACCTATTTCCAACTCTTGTGCAAGAGTTAACTCAGTTATTACGGTTTTCTTATTGTTGTTTGCTTGAGATTGAGATTACAAATATGAACTTATTATTGAATCATAATTGTTCCGTCTCTAAACTATTTCAAGAGCCTTGAACAAATGATCTTCATAAAAAGCACTAGTGACTGTTTACAAAGTGCACAGTTAAAACCTCTATATTCACGATTGTAAAACATTCGTGTTGCTTAAGACTTCTAGAATAAGTAAAATTCTTTTCACAAATAGTGCATACAAAATTATTATTGTCCATTTTTTAACAAAATATATGTCTAGCTGCAGCCAAAACTGCGATTTTTAAATTAAATTTCTATACAACACCTCAACAAAATGAACTTTAACAAACCCATTGAATGAACCATAAATAAACAAAACAAATATCTCTACTCTAATGTGAATAAAATAAAATTAATTATGAATCACAGAACAACCCCAGGTATCATCACAAATTTCGAACAAAGACTATGCAACCATCCGTACACACATGGCTATCTGGCCTCTCATTGTTGGATGCCGCCTTCGATTTAGCCTCTTGTCTTATACATGCTCAATATCCGTTATAAATGCCTGACATTTATCGGTCACTATATTTGTGTCTTAGAGGTATTTTATAATTTCAAAACGTTCAAATTTTTGTCAATTAGCCTCTACAAAGCTGTTTTATGAATTCTTTTTATAATACTATACTTTTTTACCGCATCCGCATACCTAATAATTCAATAGATAATATCAAGTTAGGCAATATATTATACATTATATAATTAAATTTTGCAAACGCTATTTTGATATAGCAATATTTTATAAATCAATTGATTCAGAGGCAGACAACATAGTTAAGAAATACATTTTGTACATGTATAAAAACATCAGTTAGGTATATTAAAACTGAGAAAAGGGCTAAGAACAATATTGATACGCAGTGTATCTTTTCATAAATTAAATTAGTTAATAATCGTTATATGATTTGTAGGATACTCCTAGACCTCCTAACTTTTGTGATAAATGAAAGAATGAGCTCATAGGTATCATCTACTTTATGGACAATAACTAACCCTATACTTATATCGATCTTGCATTTTTATACAGCAAAGTAATTTGTTTGAGGAAATCGAATGTTTGAAGGCGATCATTGTATAAATGTAGATAATATATTTAATATTCGAATCTAGGAATGAAAAAAGAAATGTAAAATAGATACCTATAACAAACGTCATGGTTATTTTAATATTTCTTAGAACCAAAATCACATAGATAAAAGGCACGGTAGTTACAGATTTTATTTATTTATAATTGATACTGATTTTATCAATATATTTCAAAACTTTTAGATACATCTTTTTTCAATATAATTTATATAAATTAATTCAAAGGAACTCAAACATTCCAACTCCATATAATTTCTTTTTTATTGAGATATCTACCGTTATCTATGAACACGAGAAAACATCGTAAACAGTGATCAAACTCAATTCTTGGACTCTTGGCAACAGCGCAGCAAACGGTATAGGTTCCCCTTATTTAGCTGGCCCCCACTACCACACCAATTTGAAGTCAAAATAAAGTTTTCATATCTTTGTGGAATTCCCAATGTGCGTTTAACATCCACACCCGGTAACGGTAACATCCAGAGAGAAGCGTTATAATCCATTAGAACATAAAATCGGAAGCGCTAGCATACGAACGAGAAATATATATATATATATATATATATATATATATATATATATCGGTTTTAAAACGTCTTTCGACGTTGTCCGATGTCTAACTTCCATCTCTTCCTATCGTCCCATTGGCCCTCTCTCAGGTCTCGTGAGCTCATCGCCTTCGCTATTCCTTCTTTCCATGTTTTCCTAGGTCTTCCGCGTTTTCGACGATTAGGCGGCATCCAGTTCATTACTTTCTTGAGAAGTCTTTTCTCTTCCATCCTCTGAACATGCCCGTACCACACTAATTGTTTTCTCTCGATGTCCGTTATTAAGGAGCCTTCTATCCCCATTTGGAGACGTACGTCCTCATTTCGTATTCTTTGTCTTCTGCTGATTCCTAACGATCTTCTGAATACATCCATTTCTACAGCTTCTAATCGTCTTTTGTTGTTTTCTGTTATTCGCCACGTTTCTGACCCATATAATAGGCTGCTCTTTATGAGGGTTTCGTAGATATTATATTTTCTATGTTTTCCGATTTCCTTACTCCAAAATATCCCATTTAAACACCCAATTATCCGTCTAGCTTGTGTGATACGTTTCTTTGTCGTCCTTCCCTGTTATGTCGAAAGTTACACCTAAATATGTATATTAATCGCAAGCCTCAATTTCCTCTTTTTCCAGTTCTATGTTCATCTTCTCTTGTGCTATAGGTAAATATTTAGTTTTTTGGGTATTAAGTTGCAAACCCCATTTTTCGTATTCTTCCTGCAGTTTACGTGTCATATATTCTAAATCATCTTTGTCATTTGCTATTAAGACGATCATCCGCAAACTGTAAGGTATATAGACAGACACCGCCAAGGTCAACACCCATTCCCTTACACTTTCTCTTCCACAGGTTTAGTGCTCGGGCTACATAGATTTTAAATAGTGTGGGTGAGACACAGCATCCCTGGCGTAGTCCTTTATTTACTATAAATTCTGGTGACAATTTATTGCCTACTTTTACTTGTGATATCGTTTGGTCGTAGAGATTTTTCAAGGCTTTTATTAGGGTATGACTAATATTAGTTTCTTGTAGGACTTTCCATAACTTATTTACAGGAACCGTATCATATGCTTTTTGGAGGTCAATAAACATGAGATGTACATCCTGATTGGTACCCATTTTTTTTCTATCATCTGTTTTAAGCAAAAAACGTTGTCTGTGCAGGTTCTTCCAGCTCTAAAACCCGATTGCTCCTCTTCTTCTTGTTCCCTGTATTCAGATTCTATTAAATCTCGAAGGATTCTTTCATATAAGCGGCTCATGGTACTAGTAACAGATATACCCCTATAGTTTGCACAGTCAAGTTTGTTTCCCTTCTTATGAATAGACGAAATGTAGGCGATTTTCCATTCTTTTGGTATAGGAGCGCCATTTAAAAATTGATTCATGCACCATGTTATTGCTTCAAAAAGTTTATTCGTTCCGTTCTTAAGTAACTCGGCCGGAATGTCTCCTGGTCCTGATGCTCTATAGTTTTTCAAGTGTTTTATAGCTTCCTTCACTTTATCATTATCGATTTTAATCATTTCGCCTTCAATAACAACATCCGTCGGTGTGGTTATCATATATTCGTCTCTATTTTCTGTCAGGAGCGTCTCGTAAAGTTGTTTCCATTTGTTGATAGAGATTAATTGTAAATTTGTGTCTTTCTTTTCTGTTGTTTTCACTCTGTTTATAAACTTCCATGTTTCTGTACATTTTTTGCCTCCTAAATAGGTATTTATTTCTTGGCATTTTTGGTTTCACATGTCCCTTTTTGTTTGATTTACTGTTCTCCTCGTCGTTCTCTTCAGTTCTAGGTATTTATCTCGGTCATCTGGTTGTTTGGTACTTAACCATTTCCCGTAAGCTTCCTTCTTTTGTTTTGCAAGTGTTTCTATCTCTTCATTTATCCACAATTTACTACTACTAGTTTTATATCTTTCTCCTAGGGATTCCTCTGCTGCTTCATGCATACTGGCAATTATATTATCATAAACAATTTCTACAGTTTGGTCAGCTGCTAAACTCAATAGTCTGCTATCTAGTCTGCGTTGGTACAGCATTTTAGTACTTTCATTTATTAGGCTGTCTAAGTTGTAGTGTTTGGGTGTTATTTTTATTATGTCCTCTGTTTCGACATCAATATTGGGTTTTGTTCTCGTGCGTCTGTATGGTGAGAATATTTTTGATTTGACTATATAATGATCTGAGTCGCATGTTACACCTCTGTACACTCGTACATCATTTATTTTTATCGTAGAGGCTTGTCTAATAATAATGTAGTCTATGACTGATCTTAAGTTTCTTGTAATTTGTATCCATGAATATGTATGAATGTCCTTATGTTTATAGAATCCGTTTGCTATTTTTAGTTTGTTATTTTCGCAAATTTCTATTATTCTTTCTCCATTATTGTTTCTAGTCAGTTCCCCATATGGGCCTACTATTTTGCGCTGTAGTTCTCTTCCGACTCTTCCATTTAGGTCTCCCATTAAGATGATCTCTCTTAGGTTTCCAATTTTGATAAGTTCATCGTTAATTTTTTCAAAAAATTCCTCCTCTATGTTATTGGGTTCGTCATCGGAAATACCATATACTCCCAAGATTGTAACAGATTTTTGATTTAAAACTAGGTTTACTCGTAGTAAGAACCAAGAGAAAAGTTTTGCTGCGAATTTGCAATAAATTTATTAAAAATATTATTTATTGCGCATGCACGATCGACTTTTATTCTCTCTTCTCTGTCAGTAAAATCGTCAAATCTTAGAGCACATAGTAATGTTTCAAATCTCCTTTTGGACATGGTGCATCTAAACACGTCCCTTCCTGTCCCGTCCGTTGCAAAAAGGGAGTTTAGACTTTCGTTTCCAGATTTAAAAACTTCAGTATATACCAGCAGACCAAGAAATGCTTTCAATTCAATAATATCAATATCTCTCAAGGTCTGGTGGGAGTTGTCTTTATATTTTTCCCTAAATTGGGCAAGTTTCATATTCGTGTAATAAACAATTTCATTCAACATGTCAGAAGAGAACAGCAAATTCCACACTTCTGGATTTTTAGGATCTTCTAACCTTTTAGCAGGTCCACGCAAGCCGGGGAGGACCACTATCAAGTTATGCTTTCGTGTTCTTACATTTTGTGGCGGTGGTTGTTTAGACCTAGAAAAAAATTATAATATATAGTGAAAATACGCATGCAATAGGACTACATAAAAAAGAAATAAATAATGTATACCAACCATTTAGTTTTTTTGGCCTTTTCTCGCCCATAATAGAAGTCCTCTTGTGCTTCTGATGAAGGTTGCACAGAAGGTTCAGTAAATTCGCTATCATCTTTTTTACCTGCAGATACCTCTGAGTCAGTACTGTGGTCACTTTCAATCACATATTCCGGATCACTATCTTCCATTTCGGTGTCATCTGCATCTAATTGGTCCAAACACCACTGCTCAAACATCGGATTATCCGGATGCATACGTGATGATCCAGGACGTTGTGACATTTCGAAAATAAGCGCCCACTTTTCCGATTATGGATATTTCTTATGCCTAATTTCGCTAACAATAACACTATGGTGCGGTATCACATACCGCGCGTAACGAAAACTTATTTAGATCCGATACGTCCAACTAGCAGGCCAACACTGATGTTACTGACTTGCAGAAGCAACAGTTTCTGAGAGGTACACGAAGGCCCAGATCCGTATTTAAAATTTTTAAGACAATAACAGATATCTAAATAATGCAGCGGTATGTGATACCGCACCGTAGCGGTTGCGGGTTAAGGTTCTTGAAGCGTATGCAATTGGTCTTTCCGAACGAATTGGACCTTGAGATAATACTGCGCCCAATGCTACGTTTGAAGCATCCGTGGTTATAATAAAGGGCTTAGAAAAGTCTGAAAACTGAAGTATAGGTGAATTGCTTAATAGATTTTTACAATTGTTAAAAGCTGAGACAAAATTTTGATCGTGTTTGACTTTAGCATTCTTTTCCAGACATAAGGTTAACGGTTTGGTTATTTTAGCAAAATATTTGATGTATCATCTATAATAGCCGAACAGTCCTAAAAAGATTTTGATTTCCTTTTGAGTTTTTGGTATTGGATAATTTTTCATTGCACTTATCTTCAGGATTTGGCTTTACTCCGTCTGGTGTAATAACATGCCCTAAGTACGCGACTTCTTTTCTTAGAAAATTAGATTTATCAAGTCGGATTTTAAAATTTGATCGTCGTGATCGGCAATACTGTAGTCTTTCTACGTGTTATTGCAAGGATGTAGAGTAGATTAGAATGTCGTCTAAGTACACTAAACAAATTTTGTTATTTAAACCTCGTAAAATGTTATCCATAATTCTTTGGAATGTAGAAGGAGATTAACGTAGTCCCATTGGCATAGGTTTAAATTCCCAATGTCCGTTTTGAGTTGAAAATGCTGTCTTCGGAATGTCCTCTTCATACATTTGGATTTGGTAGAATCCGCTAGCTAGGCCTAGAGTTCTAAAATATTGACTTTTGCCTAATTTGTCTAAAATTTCCGTGAAGTTTGGTAATAGATATTTATCAGGTATGTCTTCTCCGTTCAATTTGCGGTAGTCTATTAATAAACGGAGTTTTCTTTATTTGATTTGTCTATTTTCTTCGGTACAAACACAGAGGAGCAGAGTACGGAGAATTGGAAGGCTGAGTAATACCTTTATCAAGCATTTTGTCTATTTGTGGGTTGACTTCGTCTTTATAAATTTCGGGGTGACGATATGTAATAGTAAACATTGGGGTCTCGTCTGTTGAATCTATTTCGTGTTTTATTTGATTAGTGAAAGAGAGCGGTATCTCTTTACAAATAAAAATGTCACGATAGTCATAACATAATTTTTTCATAACGTCTCTTTCTTCTGGATTGCAATGATTTAGATCAATATTTTTTGAATGGGTCTTCAAAATATGGTCATGTTCTTCACTAATTTTATAATCAGTTTCCATTTTTCCAATGAAATTAATGTCATTTATATAGAGAATTTCAATAACGATTGGTTCGAAAAATTCGATTTTTTCTGATTTAGTGTTAGAGTTTATGATCGCAGTAAGAGCAAAGTAATTTTATATATTTACTACAGCGACGGGCATCTCAATATGAGGTGCAAACTTTTTATATTCTAAAAGTCCGGTGCCTTGTTTCATTTTTACTGGTATTTTAACTTTCTGTTGAATTCTAGGCGGTATAATTAAGTGATATGTTTCATATTTAGGATTTTGAATATTCGATATTTCATTCTCAATTTCGTATATTATTGGAGTTACGACAAATTTTGATTTCATATCTATTGAGGCTTTCAATTGTTTCAATAAATCAATGCCTATTTATCCGTCATATTTATTGCTAAAGTTGAAGAGATAGAATTTATGATATTCTAAAACTGTAAAAATTTTTAAAATTGGTATTTCGATTACTTAGTCATATTTTATAATATGAGCACATTGTATTTGAAAATCTTCTCTAAAAATTTCATTTGGATAACATCGATAAGCTAAATCAGGTTTAATTAAACTACGAGTACTACATGTATCTATTAAAAAATTTGCCTTTAGTTCGGAGATGTGAATATGTGGTAAATTTGCTCTGGATATATTTAGAGTTATCAGGAGAAATTGTTCTGTGAGGCTTCTCGTTGAAAATTTTCATTTGGGTCTTGAGAAATTTGATAAGGATCATCGAGTTGATATTGATTAGAATTGTAATATTCTGGATGTGTTTCATCGGTTTCATATGGATTAAAATAATCAGAATTTTGGACATCATGGGTTTGGTATGAGCATTCACCTTGTATTTGATTCTCAAACGGGTTATCAAGTTCATAATTTTAATAATTTACTTCAGATGCAAATAGTTCTGTGGACGTAAATTTTCTCTGAGGTGCTAAAATGGTATTACCCGATGATGTGTCTATTGGAGTAGGTTTACATGGTTTGTTGTAATTTGATTCATTTCTGCTTTGATTTGAGGGTGCACTCAATATCTGGCTTTGCCTGGGTTGATTAGAACATGGTTGTCTCTGAGTTTGAAAATTATTATTGTTCCTCCAGTGGGGTTGTAAATTGTGGATGAAAGGACGATTGAAATTATCAAAATTCTGTTGTGGTTGCGAGAATTGATTACTAGATATACCTGGATTTGAATTTCGATTAATTGGAATAATGGGATGAGAAGGTGGCGAATTGAAATGTTGGTAATTAGCATTGCTATTCTGGAAAATATATATATACATAAAATTCTCTTCTTCTATTACTAAAAACATAGCTACTTCTAAACTATTTGGGTTTCTTGAACGTATATTATTTTGCAATTGACCAGTTAAACCTCTAATAAAAGTTTTAAGTGCCAAATCGTTCTAATTTTGGATTTTAATAGTTTTTTTCTGCAACTGGATAATTTGAAGCGTTTAATTTGGAAATTACTAAGCTACGTGCTTCCTGACATCGCATACCGAAATTGTATAGTGTCTCATTTTGTAATGGTTTCAAAACAATTAAATCTTGCACTAAACAATCGATATTTCTCTGATCTCCGAAACATAATTGAAGAGTTTGTTTTATTCCTGCCCATGTTCGTAATTCAGTTCTTGAACCTATAAGCATTAAAGCTCTACCTACTAATTTACTTAACAGTACGCGTAATATAAAACTATTTACTTGTGGATTTGTTGCATCGAAAAATTGAGAAATTAGTGTACCATAAATATCAAGAAAAAGATTTAAAGTAGTAGTATCCATATATAATTTTAATAATTGATAGTTCGGATTAGCCATTGCTTCAATTTCTGGTATATTACTTTTTTCTTCCAAAATTATACTAGAATTATATAAATCTGCTAATTCTTCTACAATTGAGTCATTCATCAACTAATCTAAATTATATTACTTATGTTTGAAAAAATGTTTTACTTTTCTAAAAGTATATAAAACGTAGGTATATAAAAGCGAAAGTTTATTTGAAAAAGGAAAATGGAATGCTTTTCAACGTACTATGAAGAAAATGTTCATTCTTACCAGGATCTGGGCGATGTGGTCCCTCTTCCCTGGATTGGATTCTTGAACTCAACTTAAATCCACAAAAATAACACTCAGTTCAAGATTGCAAATAAACAGTAGATACGGACGGTATCACGATTTTTGTTGAACCGATTTGCAATCCTACTGACTGCGCCAATTAAATTCGTAGTTTATCAAAACAATTTTTTTAAAAATAACCTTCATTTCTACAAACTAAAATGAGACTTTACAACTAGGAGGTTATATAAAATCTGAATGAGATAATGAAAAACGTTATGAAGAAAACAATCCGTGGGATTGGAATTCAGCAATCTAGCGGTGTCCTATTACCATATGCGTTCCCATAACTGAAGACTAAGATTAAGTGATTTCACTGAAGATTGCAGATTCATGATTTATGATGTGTTATATGATTGAATCTGTGAACCTGTTAAAGAATAACACAAATCATACTTGATTAATATGGACAGAAGAAATATGACCCACGAATAGTTTTACTATAGAGAGTCACGATGATTTCGAAAACCGCATACACGATTTTACTTACTTTTATTATATTTTCGTAATATGCCCGATGTTATGGTATTCACGAATTTGTCATAATTAAAGATAGTGTTACTTCAAATAGATAATCTCTCAATTTTTTTCGTTTGAACAATTTTTAAATACTGGATATGTTTTATACCTCCGGTTATCTTGATGATCAATTTACGCCGAAGTTAACGTTATACATTAAAGTGATATTATTGGATAAACACTTTTAGTTTGACAATTTTTATCCTATTATAAATCTCAATATCAAAGTTTCTATTATTGTAATCATAGTCTTCTTAATTCATTATTTTCACTTCGATGAATATAATGTGAGTTAAGGTATGATTAAGGTAATTGCGTTTAGATATAGAGATCATAACAAGTGAAACATTATAGGGATTTTAGAACAAAACTGATTTTTTCAAAAAACAAAATTCATTCTATTTCTAGTGAGGCAGAAAATCTGGCAGCGATATTGATCACAAACCAAAATTTTGAAAAATCGTGCAAACCATCTTCGAAATAATTGAGGCTATCCATGTATGAGATTAACTTTGTGTAGATAATTCCTACATACCTACGACTTCTATATTTCTTCAATTAGACAGACTTTGATGGTCAACAATTTTTTATTCTTCCATAGAAACATTATTATACTGTGTAGTACTGTAGACTATACAAGTAAGCCTCCGGAGGGTATTAGTGCGGAAAAGTTAGTTTTAATCTTTAAAACCGTTAATTTTGTTTTCGGAATTTTCCTTACTCCAAAATAGAATTGTACATAGCTGAAATACACAATTTTTGCTGAAGCGGAACTGCAATATATTTGGCTATAAACAGTTGAGATGGGGTGAATTGAATGAAACACCCCGTAATACACATTTCCTTCCACGTCTTTCCCCGTAACTTTCCGGGTTGTGAAACCTAGTAGGTTAAGTTCACTTTGATGTTCTTGATCTAATATGCGAGAACGGAATTTCTTATTATTAATTTTCCTCTCTTCTCTTTTGATTCTTATACGTTTGAAAATTTTTATATTTCCATTCAGACTGAGAATTCGGAATGTCGATTATGGATAAAATACTCATCCAAAATATCGATATTCTTGTTACAGATGAGGACATTTTATCAGATTCTTGTTAAATATCTTACACAGGTAAATTCTGAAATGTATTGTTTGTTGGAATAACGTCTTTTCTCTACGATTGAATACATAGAATATTAGTACTCTCATCGAATTTTTCCCACAATCATTTAATGTTGGTTCAGGTTGAGTATACCTATGTATTCGAGTTCTAAAAATTAAGATCGACTTTTTTCAAGTTATCATCACAAAACGAGCACTGAAGTTATAACTCATTGAAACCTAAATGTACGGCTAGTTGGTGAAATTTCTATTCAAAACAATAGAGTGTACATTTTGTACAACATCACAAATTCAATTGGATCCAATAAGGAGAATTGTATAGTCGTTGAAACTTTCGCGACTACTTTGGCGACTTTAGTTAGGTACTGGAACTTGTTTAGACATTTTTTTGTTAGTTATAAAGACGGTGACTTACTGAACTTAGCCACAAAACCGTTCTTATTGCCAATTAAAATCCGTGGTCGTTTATTACGGTATACTTTCCTCATAATAATTTGTTCATATTAAATTAACAGATATTCTCTCCTTGGAAATGTTTGGTTCACAATTATTCCAATTGTATAGAGTCTTTTGTATATATTCCACTGAATCATATAGTCATTTCCAGATCTACTGTCATTGTTTTTAGGTGATGAGTATAATATAGATGTATATAGGAGTGTCTAAAACAAGAATTTTCAGATAGAAAGAATTATTACTAGAATTATGGAGAAGAGAGGAATAAACCACATTATGACTTTGTCTCAACAAAGTAACATTTACCATATCGCTACGTGCCAGATTCCTACTAGTCACGAAGCTATAACGAGCCCACCTTATTCGAGACATATATTACTCTCCCGCACTAGTGCGAGAAAGTGACACTATCAAAACTAAAATGCGTGCTGGAAAGTGGGTAAAAACACGAGGGCGTAGTAAACAGTATCATTGTTTTAATATCTAAATACGTTATACAAGCATACAAGGGTTTTAGTTAATCGTGAGTATAAAATTTTTGAAAACAGACACGCGGCTAGAGGATATTTTCAACGTTGATACATTTTAAAGTATATAGATGCAACAACATATTTTTTTTATCTTTTCCTTGTCTGCGGAGGCATCAAATTCAATCACGTTTAATCGAAATCCAAATTTTGTCAGTAACTTTTATATAACGTTGTCCTCACTATCACTGCTGCTAGCATAATACGAGAATATATCAAACCATTACAAACAATCTGAGTATATTTGTGATTGGAAGAAAAAGGCAGTATCCAAGTTCTGCGAAATTTAAAGAACCAAAAACCCAGTTACAATATTTTTTGGAGTTGAGCGTTCTTTGCTCTAGAAACAATGAATTAAGTTCTGATAACATATATCTTCAGCATAATTTGAATACCTATTGAAATATTACAATACGATTGATTGAAATATAATTTAACAAAAAATTAATTTCTCAAAAAAAATATATTTTTGGATATTAAAATAACCAGTGGATAAAATTAAACGAATTTTATTGTTCCAGGTATGTTCTTAACTGAAGTTCTAAATATGACATTGGCTTTCCAAATAAACCAATGGTTATGAGTAAATACCGAATGGTGACAAAACGGTAAGGTATCAAATATATCAAAGTGACAAATGTATAAAATTCGGAAAATTCCACGTTCATTAAATTTGAACTAATAATCTGAGGTGTTTGAATGTCATCTATTGAACTGAAAATTCTCGTTAGACAATAGATAATAATTATTGAATCATTAATCATTATTGTGCAAATAAGACATATTCATAAATATATATATATATATATATATATATATATATATATATATAGACGTCACTAAATTCCAGACTCTAAAATCTGTAAGTTAACCATTTGTTATTGTGTGCAATTGTTTATTAAATAAATTTTGTAGTATCTCCTGATGAAGCTACCAAACGGTGGCGAAATATTGAGCATAGGATAATAGTTCCATTTCATTTCACTGACCGCATACCCGATAATTCCCCCTCTATATATATATATATATATATATATATATATATATATATATATATATTGAACTAAGAATTAGTGAAGAGAATAAGACACGAATGTATGAAATTTGCAGCTTTGTCAAGTAACAGGTGGAGATTACTTCTTTCAAACAGATAAGAATTATCTTTTCTAGTGGTAATAATATGAGAAAAATATATATCTCCTATTGAATCGAACACCTATGATATCAGTTTATCCACATAACTAAAGAAATACATATGTAATATTGAAATTATTCACCTTAGATTCCAGAATGTAAACAACAGTCTTTCATAAATTTTAATCATGTCCTTAGTAAATTATAAATTCACTTTCTTGTCAACAGCATAAATAACAAATTGTATCTAGTATTTAGAATATCCAGCATTGAATCTGAAAAGAACATAAATTATTATCAGACAATAATAAATAGAATATTTGATAACAATATACGAATAAAATTGTAATGTTAAGCTAAAAGACATAGCAGAAGTGTCAATTAAAGCTTCATGTCAGTTGGCAAAGGACACTGATAGCAGAAATATATTCAACCATAGAATTATTTATGTCTATGAACTATTGATTATTTGAAAAACAATGACGATATTTGAAAAATATGATGACTGTATTAAATGAAAGGCCAAGTTTAAATTAGATAAATATGGAATAATGAATAAGAATTTAATTGAAAGGCATTATAAAAGGTTTTTTAAACGTTTGAGATTGTATATGTATTGATATTGGAATTTAAAGTCCGATAGATATAATTTTTGTTTATTGAAATGAGGTATATTTTTGAAGTATTTCATATGTAAATAGGTGTAAGGAATTATTTGGAAATTTTACATGAACAGTAAATAACAATAGGAACATACAAAGACATTAAACGACGTATCAAACATTAGATAAAACAGATTGTATTATATCTAGTAAGTTGTTAGTGTTTTGTTTAAAAATAACAAAACTAGCAACAAAAGTTTGTTGATTTGAGAAACAAAAGGTTAGTGAGGTGATGCTAAAGGAAATACACGTATGTAATCAATTTTTATAAACTTTATGTAAATTATTTGGAAATTATTAGAAATAAGAGTCAAAACATATTGCAAACCTTGAATAACAACATATTAAACATTTTGAGAAGAAAATATCATCAAATATTCGTCAGTAGAGTATGGGTGCCTTGCGCCTGAGAACTTTTTGTGACGTCACATGACCACGCCCTCTGACCTTGACCTATTTTTGGGGGTTTGGCCCGGGCAAATTACCAAAATTTGTTGGGTCAAAGGTCAATGACCTTTCGTGACCTTGACTAACTTTTCGTGACCTTGACCTAGTTTGGGGGGATTTCGGCCCAGGTCAAAGGTCAATGACCTAACATAGCGTAGGAACTTTTGTGACGTCACATGACCATGCCCTATGACGTAACATGACCACGCCATATGACGTCACATTGTCTATGTGCCGTAGGTGCGTTCCGTCGTATGTGTCATCCGTCAAATGTCTCATCTGTCATATGTGACGTGTGTGCCGTATGGCCATCCGTCAAATGTCTCATCTGTCATATGTGACGTGTGTGCCGTATGTGCGTTCCGTCGTATGTGTCATCCGTCAAATCGTTGCCATCTATCGTCGTCGTCGTCAACCTACATTATCCAACAGGTGTCGGTAATACAGTTACCTTGTCTTGCCATCTGTTGTCGTCGTCGTCAACCTACATTATCCAACAGGTGTCGGTGATACAGTCACCTTGTCTTGCCATCTGTCGTTGTCGTCGTCAACCTACATTATCCAACAGGTGTCGGTAATACAGTTACCTTGTCTTGCCATCTGTCGTCGTCGTCGTCAACCTACATTATCCCACAGGTGTCGGTAATACAGTTACCTTGTCTTGTCATCTGTTGTCGTCGTCATCGCCATAACGGCACTAACATCTATCTATTTGTTATTCACCAGGGTGCCAAAACGGCCGTGTGTAGCTGGAGTAGCCAAGCTACTTTTTCCGTATACTGCGCATGTTTTCCGTTACGGACAGGCCGTAAAAGACACATTTCAACGTTCTGCGCACGTACTAAAGGCATTTCCCCATATCTCTGTTATTATTTGTCGGATTGGAGTCTAATAAACGCCATTGTGATAGATAGAGCATATTTATATATAGGATGTAGTCATAAATATGCCATAAGGGCACTGTTAGATTCTTATCGTATACAGGATGTGCAAAAAAAATGCCATTAGGGCACTAACGTATATCTCTGCTATTATTATTGGTCGGATTGAAGTCGAATGAACGCCGTTATGATTGATTTATCATTATCGTATACAGGATGTGCAAAAAAGATTCCATTAGGGCACTAAAACGATCAATAACTACATGCACATAATATTAATTTCGCATTATAATGATAAATATAAAAGTGAACAATATACGGTGGAGTGAAAAAAATTGAAGGAAAAATATTATTGAATTTTAAACAGCATGCCTTCGTACAAATGAATCATATAGGTAAGAAAACCACATTACTTTGCTTTATAAGGGCACTTTGTTATTATTAATCAGATTAATTTTGAATAAACGGTATTATGTTAGGTACGTCACTACGACGATGTGTAGTCGTAAAATATTATACAGGGTGTAGTCGTAAAAATATTAGGGTGTAGAGGTATACAGGGTTGTAAAAGAAGCAAACCCCGCAAGGATGAGTCAAGTCGGGGCATCCTTGTCTCTGGTTGGTCAGCGTCCTGGTGTCTGATTGGACTCGTTCTCTGGTTGGTTAGCGTCCTCGTGTCTGATTGGCCAAACTACATAATCCACCAGATGTTGACAATGCAGTTACCTTACCATCTATCGTCGTCAACCTACATTATCCACCAGGTGTCGGTAATACAGTTACCTTGTCTTGCCATCTGTCGTCGTCAACCTACATGGTCCACCACGTGTCCTTAATACAGTTAACCTTGTGTCATCTATCTCGCCGTGACGTCACCGGAAGGTCGAATGGCGATAACCTAACATAGCAAACCCACGAAATCTTGTGTAGCGGAAGTAAACCCAAATTATTATCGGATTGGACTCGTTCTCTGGTTGGTTGGTATGCGTCCTCGTGTCTGATTGGCCAAACTACATAATCCACCAGATGTCGACAATACAGTCACCTTGCCACCTATCGTCGTCAACCTACATTATCCACCAGGTGTCGGTAATACAGTTACCTTGTCTTGCTATCTATCGTCGTCAGCCTACATTATCCACCCGATATACAACTACTCTATTGGAAATTTCCATGTAGAAGGCTATACTTCTTTAGAAGATTGCATAACTCTGCTACAAGATAGTAAATTGTACTTCCAGAATTCTCTGCTATACTCTGTGTCGATTGCGAAAAAGTGGGCAAAGTTGTCAAAAGTCTGCAAAACAGTTGCTGTCTTGTGTTTAACAATATGCTGCAATATGTTTATTGGAGTAACAACAATACAATAAAGTTGACGGGAACACAAATAAATTTACTACTAAAAAGAAATCGACGCAAAGAAGAAGGTTATAAATTACATTCTCTCTGCATGCACCTTTAATAGCCTCCCCTGTTAACCATATAGAAATTGTAGAAGAAGAGAGGAGAACAGAGACAATGTTCGAATTATACAAAAGTGTTACAATATAGCTGGAGGGACTTACTTGTCTAGAGCCAGCACCCCAATACCATAAACAATAAAAAACAAATATATATTTTTTAAGTGTTCACAACAACAATAGAGCAGTTCTTATTGCAGATGGTTATGTTACAATACTTTATAATAAATGTATGGAGATAATATGTTTGCCTACAGAAGAAACGTTTTTTTTAACATTTACTACGAATGGTATTACGTCTTACCAAGATAAAAAATATTTATAATTTTGTATAACAGAGTGAGGTGGAATGTATCGGGAGAATTGTAACGTAATTGTAAATAATAATAATAGAACAGTTGGCATAGATTGCCTTACTTGGCTCACCTCTAATGCAAGGATTAAAATATACAACAAATTTATTTGTCAAATAACGAATCCTGGTAGTAACAAGAGCATTGGTAACCATATAATAGTTTCGTCAACTACCCAGATAAGACTTCTCACCTAATAATTATATAGAGATCGTGGAAGATACGAATAAAAATAATGAGAAAAATGTTCGAACCTCTCAAAAATGCTATATTGAGGTTGGAGATACATTCTTTACATCCAGGAGCTCGGACGGGTATATACATGTAATATTATACCCAAAGTTCTAAGAAAGAGAGAGTGAACAAAAATAGTAAGCTAATGCCTTTCGTGCTAAAAGAAGTAACACCAATTTCCCCATATTTCTGTTTCATCTGTAAAGAAACGGAAATTAGAAATGGAGGAGAAGGAAACAGAATTAAAGAAGAAGAAAATGGAGTATTTAGAAAATACAGCTACCGGTAATAATAAATATACGTTAGTGCCCTAATGGCAGCTTTTTTTGCACATCCTGTATACGATAATAATCTAACAGTGCCCTTATGGTATATTTATGACTACATCCTGTATATAAACATGATATATCTATCACAATGGCGTTTATTAGACTCCAATCCGACAAATAATAACAGATATGGGGAAATGCCATAGGTACATGCGCAGAACGTTGAAATGTGTCTTTTACGGCCTGTCTGTAACGGAAAACATGCGCAGTATACGAGAAAAGTAGCTTCTCTACTCCAACCACCCACGGCTGTTTTGGCACCCTGGTGAATAACAAATAGATATATGTTAGTGCCGTTATGGCGATGACGACGACGACGACAGATGCCAAGAAAAGGTAACTGTATTACTGACACCTGTTGGATAATGTAGGTTGATGACGACGACGACAGATGGCAAGATAAATTAACTGTATTACCGACACCTGTTGGATAATGTAGGTTGACGACGACGACGACAGATGGCAAGACAAGGTAACTGTATTACCGACACCTGTTGGATAATGTAGGTTGACGACGATAGATGGCAAGGATTTGACGAATGACACATACGACGGAACGCACATACGTCACATATGACAGATGAGACATTTGACGGATGGCCATACGGCAATACGTCACATATGACAGATGAGACATTTGACGGATGACACATACGACGGAACGCACATACGGTACATAGACAATGTGACGTCATAGGGCGTGCTCATGTTACGTCATAGGGCGTGGTCATGTGACGTCACAAAAGTTCCCACGCTATGTTAGGTCATTGACCTTTGACCCGGGCCCCAACCTAGGCCAAGGTCACCAAAAGTGGGTCAAGGTCGCGAAAAGTCATTGACCTTTGACCTTCCAAATTTTGGCAATTGGCCTGGGCCAAACCCCCAAAAATAGGTCAAGGTCAGAGGGCGTGGTCATGTGACGTCACAAAAAGTTCCCAGGCGCAAGGCACCCATACTCTACTTTCGTCATTTATAAGAAATACATACAATTGAATTTTGAGAGGGGACGCTATGTATAAATTTTAATAAAGTAACCACATTATGGTGTTAAATACTACATAGGAACATTAATAATCGTAATTGAAACAGTATGAGCCAAATTTAACAAACGATTTAATGATATTACATCGATTTACCTGCTGTACAAATTATAGAGTTTGGTCTACAACATTGGAGAAGATCCAGTTTCATTCCAGGAGTTAACACAGGAGTAGAGTGAACAAAAACTTCCCAGTGTTGTGATCAGGTCAGTGTTTCAATAATTTATCTGGTTAACCATATAAAATTCAGACAAAAATCACTTATTTGGCCAAATTTCACTTTGATAATTTTAGATGTATAATAATATTTGGTATAAGTAATTTAGATTGTATAAGGTTTATTTAACATAAGTTTTTCTTCACAATTTATAATAATTTTCGATTTTATGTTTGTTGGTAATTATAGTAACTAAATTTGCGTAATTTGATTTCTCTTTGCATGTCATCTGCTGAATATAGGAAAAGGCTTGATACCACAGAAGTCGCATTGATGTGTTTCACATAATTTATTCACAGGTTATTGAGGAGATGATTTTAACAGGATATTTAAAAGGTGCAAATTTCATATATTTATTTGTTTAATTCAATCCGGAACCCAGCGGGAGTATAGAGTTCTCATGCTCTCCATTACACCATTAAATTGATAATCAAATAAATAAACTTACCTTGAGCTTAAATTAAATGTATCCACCTTTTTCTATTTCCAATTGATACTTACAAAGAAACATTTTTCCAAATAATTCTCAATTTATTCACTGAAATTTATTCAGATAAAACTTTTATATATACATAGTTATTTTCCAACTAATTTTAAGCTGATCTAAAAAATCATTTTGCAAGAAAAAAAAGTTATAAGACTTGGCCCAATTTATGGTATAATGCTGCAAAAATTGGGCAAAGTCTTATAAATTTTTTTCTTGCCAAATGATTTTTTAGATCAGCTTAAAATTAGTTGGAAAATAACTAGGTATATATAAAAATTTTATCTGAATAAATTTCAGTCAATAAATTGAGAATTATTTGGAAGGATGATTCTTTGTAAGTATCAATTGAAAATAGAAAAAGGTGGATACATTTAATATACGACATGGTATTTTAGGTGATTTCAAAAATTCTTGTGATTTAAACTTGTTTAGGTACTTTAATTGTTAATTAAATGGAAATTTTATTCTTTCTAAACTTGAGACGTGTACATGGCGCAAAGTTTTACTGACATCCATAGATGGCAGTTTTGGTAGTATTTCAAATATTTTTGTAGTTTATTATTTTAATTCGTTCTATTGTTCATTTAGTGATTCGTTTTCTCTACATGTGACAAGAATATATTCCTTAATCGAACATATTTTTTTCTAAGACTAGACTATCTACAAAATATTATATATACCTATATATATATATATTATTATGATATCTTGTATATTGTTGCACTCCAAATTAGTGGTGACACTTATTGTGATATCTTTATGTATGTTTAAACTTCATTTTTTATTGGCAATTCATTGTGATATCATAATTTCATTTATTTTAATATTTTATCATAACTACACAATCCTGTCGAATATTTTTATTTGTATTTTTAATCGCCAGGTTAAAATTTTGAAATTTTAGTTTAGTTTAAATGCAAATAGTGCGTTACACCCCTGTCCTTCCTATATACCTATAAGTGGTCTCGTCAACATGTCTCATATTCGCCTGTATAGTTGAATATCGAATGTTTTTCTATGGGAACGATCTCTATGTTAGTTGAAATGATAAAAGTTGTATTAAAGCGATAAGAAGAAGAAATTTTTACTGAATAAACCAAAGATTATATACAAACTGAATAAATGTAAAATATTAATGAAACGAATTACATATGTTAATTTACAATTGTTTAAAAATAATGATTTCTTATACTATATGAATGTTCATGGGTTTTTATATTGATGAGGTGAGTAATTGTCTTTAATAATATAATGTCTGTAAAATATAGATCGATCTTTCTTTGTTTATTGTTAACTTTACTTTCTTTTTTAGATGTACATCTGTTAAGTAATAAACGTTCACTGACCTTTTAAGTCCTTTAATTATTGCTTATAGTCGCACTAAAATGTCTGCTTGCAGAATGTTGTAGAACGGATTGTTGAAGTCTGGATTTCTCGCCACAAAAAATATATTCGTTCGGAAATTTCAATTCGGTGAGTATTTTAATATGTAGCAACTAGTTATTAATGTCTCTTTCATCGAAATTCTTAAATTCTCTTACTTTTTGTCATATTTCAAGTATCTTCGCCCATAAAAACCTCTCATCCTTCCAAAAAACCAACTTCATCCCCTTTTTGTTTTTTTATCAACAACCTTTTTCCTGTCTCCCTTTCACATCTCACTAGATTCTTTCTGAATGTCTATTGTTATGCAATGTTTATTTTAAACCATAAATCTAAACTTTTTAACATCGGTCTGTCAAAATTTATCAATTTACTATTACTTACTATATGATGAATAGAATAATAAATTTGATATTTACATATGTAATTCTTTGGATATATCCTTTTTAAATTACTTGTCATTTTAGATAATCCATTCATAATAATTTAATTGTAATTCCTTCCAAATATTTTTGTGGTATTCATTATTTACAATCGTGTCATTGACATTCAACTTCACAAACCGAATATGTCTCATTGAAATCATACAGCTTCAAATTTAAAATGTACTCTATTTGTTTACTAATAATTAATTCACTTTTCTCTATTTTAGATAGAAAGTCAGTTTACTATGAGTACTTTAAAAGAAATTATTATCATCATATAAATATGTATCTACAACTATGTCTAATTTATGAAAATGTTAAAGTAAATTAAAATTATATTAGAGGAGTGCAGGATACCGGTAACTTATTTAATCTTCTTTTTGTAGTTGTCATAAAATAGTGCAATTTTCCCTGAAATTCTTTGAACTTTATTCCCTTCTTCTGGTGTAGGAATAAATTCAAAGACTTTCATATTTTTTATTAGAAATTCTATATATCAATTTAATTTTATATATTTCTTCAGTATCTTAATTCTCTTTATACATCTACTTATCCTATGTTCCTATCTAAAAAAAACTATTTACAAAATCTCATTATTTCTTCATGTATGGAATCTGTACAATTGGGACACATGGAAAATTCCCCTCACGGTCCCTGTATCTGGATGAATCAATCGATAGCTGTTTACTCCAGATTCATTATCTATCTTATATGGTCCCTCGTATAGTAGTTGTAATTTTGCACAGACATTTTCCTTTTTGTTTGTAGTTCTGAGTGCTTTTAAAATTACTAATTCGTCTTTTTTAAATACTATCTTTTTCTTTATTCTGCTATTTTGTCTTTTTAAATATCTATCATGATTTTTTTTTAAGATTTTCATTTACTTCCATTAGTAAAGCATCATATGATTTTCTTCTCTCCATAATCCATGGTCTTTCTGGATATTTGTTTTTTAATATTAATGATGGAGGTTGTCGTGTTATAGTATTGGGTGTTGAATTCATATAATTCACAATATCTTCTAAATAATCTTCCCATCGGTCTTGTTCTTGGTATGTGAATAATCGTAGATATTTGATTAATTCTTTTATTGCTCTCTCAGCTGCATTTGCGTTCGGATGTCTTATACTTGTGTAGGCTGGTGTTATGTTAGATTTTTGTAACCATATTTTTAAGTTTTCATTTTGGAAATATGTTGCGTTGTCCATAATTATCCTTCTTGGTGATCCATGTTCCAGTATAAATTTTGTTAAACATCTTTTTACTGTTTTTGTGTTAGTCTTATTACATGGATATGCGAAAATATATTTTGAAAAGTTATCGATTATCACGAATACGTGTTTACTTCTTGTTCTGCTTGGAATCAAATTAGATACAAAATCTGCCGATACTATTTCCAATGGTCTATTTGTCAATATGGATTTGGGTATGTTAAAATTATGTGTATTCTTCTCCTTTCCTAATTGACATAACCTGCATGTTCTTGTAACGTTTTTTATTATATTTATATCCTTTTTACATATGTAGTTCTCTCTGAATATAAGATGTAACTTTCTTATTCCCACATGTTTATTCTTGTCGTGTAATTCTTTTACTAGTTTTTCAGCAAGTGTAGGTGATATCACATATACTTCTTGACTATTTATAATCTTATAATAAATATTATTCTTCCTTAAACACTTACGTTTTTCCTTCTCTTCTAAATTTGATTGATCTCGTATTATTTCCTCGAGTGAAAATATTCCTGCAGGTTGCCTCATAGCGTTTAACCCTATCTTATATTCATTAGTATCTTTTATTTTCTCTCCGTCCATCCTGCTTATTGCATCAGGTACTGTATTTCTCTCACCTGGTATGTATATTATATCGAATGAGTATTCTGCCAAAAGCAAACTCCATCTATGTATACGAGCATTGTTGTATTTATTTTTTAAAATAGTAGTGAGAGCTTGGTTATCCGTTTCTATTGTGAATTTGTTTCCTAATAGAAAGAATCTCAATTTTTCTACACAAAATATTATATTTGCCAGCTCAAGTTCCCCTACACTGTAATTCTTTTCTGATTTCTTCGTCAATCTTGAAACGAAAGAAATAGGTACTTCTTTGTCACCTTGTTCTTGTGTCAACACTCCAGCAAATCTTTGTTTAGAGGCATCTACTTTCAGTTTATATGGTAGTGAATAGTCGGGGTGATATATTTTTAACTCTTCCACAAAGTCGTTCTTTACCTGAATAAATGCATTTTCGTGTTCTTCATTCCATTTCCATCTTACGTTTTTCTTTATCAGTTCTACCAAAGGTATAATTTTCTCAGAAATATTTGGCATTAGTCTTTTAAAATAATTTATAACTCCTAAGAAACCTCGTAATGTTTTCAAATTGGTGGGTCGTTTATATTCCTTAATACTTTTAATTCTATCTAAGTCTATGCTTACTCCTGTCTGATCTATTTTAAAACCAAGGTATAAAACTTCTGCTTTGTAAAACTGACATTTATTGATATTTAATTTTAATCCGACTTCATCAAGTCTTCTCAGTACTATGTCTAAATGTTCGTGATGTTGATTTTCATCCTTGGAGTATATTAATATATCGTCTACATAATGTAGTACGAAATCCTCGAAATCCTCTAGTACTTTATGCAATGTTTTCACCAAAGCAGCGGTAGCAGATTGAATTCCGAAAGGTGTTACCTTGAATTGATAAACACTTCCATCCACTTTAAATCCACAATATTTTCTCGAATTTTCGTGTAATGGAATTAGCCAAAAACTGTGCTTTAAATCCAATTTGGAGAAAAGTTTAGCATTCGATATCATTCCTATTAGTGCTTCAATGGTTTGCGGCGACTCGTATTCTGGTATGGTGTGTTTATTTAGATTTCTCGCATCCAAAAATATTCTGATATCTCCATCACCTTTTTTAACAATCACAATTGGGTTTATGTACGGCGTATCACTATGTTCAATTATCTCATCTTTCAAAAGTTGTTTTATAGCTTTATTGACATCTTCTTTATATCTGTATGGTATTGGGTAAGTTTTTGTTTTGAATTCTTCCATATTTCTCACCTTCAATTGGTGTATGTAGTTTCTAGCAATCCTATTTTCCCCATTTACTAATCCTATGTATTTCTTTAATAATTCTTCCATGATTTCTCTCTTATCTTTTCTACAATTTATTACTATATTTCCACTACTTCCTTCTTTTCTCAAATTTTCCTCCATATTCCTGTCTTCCTTATTTTCCCATCCAAAGTCCTTGTTACTGTTTCTCCATTCTATTTCATCATATTTATTATATTCATTAATCATATTATGCATCCGTTTTTCTGTATTTCCACACCATTTTCTTTCTTTTCTGATATCCATACTATATTCCAATTTTCCACATATCCTCTTCTCCTTCAATCCCAAATCTTCCAATTCATCCATTACATTAATTATGTTTCCATTTCTTATTCCGCTAGGATTTACACACTCTCTTTGGAAAATATTCAATTTTACATGATTAACTTTCATTATTCCTTTTTCGTAATCTATTATAAATTTGTTTTTCTCCAGTTCATCGTTTCCTAATAAAATGTCATAATCTAAGTTTTGTACTACTAATAATTGAACTTTTATTTGCGTTTCCCCAATTTTTATGTCTGTGATGAGAGATTTATTTGTCTCCCCCAATTTTTTCGAATTTATTCCTATCAAATTTACCTTCTTCACGTTCATTACCTGTTCTTTTAAATTTAATTTATTTATTAATGAGAGTTTGACCAATGATGTCTCTGAACCGCAGTCTATTAATATTTTTACAACTACACCTTTAATTTCTCCTTCTATTATTATTAATCCATTGATTTCTTGTTCTAGGTCCACATGTAGTTTGAGGAATTCTCTTGGATGTGTGTAGCTGTACAGATTCCTTAAGACATCATTACTAATTAAAAATTTGGCTGTGGATCTATGTTTCCTTCCATCCGATTCTCTGTAGGATTAGAAGTACCACTGTTGTTCCCAATTTCTTCCTGCCAGCATCTCTCTCTCACGTTCTCATGGGATCTAGACCTATTCTGGGTCCTGACACGCGTATTATTTACGTATCTGCTTCCTTCATGTAGATTCCCTCCGGAATTCCTACGTTGTGAATTATTGTATTCGTTAGTGGTATTTCGGTTATTTTGTCTACAGTTGTCATTCTGAACATAATTATTATTATTTCTACCTCTATTATTTTGGTAGTTGTTATATCTAGGATAATTAGATAAATGATTGGAATTACGATTTCCGTTATTGTTACTATCATTTGAGAAATTTCCATTGTAATTATTATTGTAGTTGTTACTATTACTTCTAAAATTATTGTTATTGTTATTATAATTATTATTGTTGTTTCTAAAATTATTGTTATTATTTCCGTTATACCTATTATTTTTATTAAAATCATTTTCGTTATTTTGTCTTGTATTTCTGTCAATCCTTGTCAAATAATTCAATAGTTGATCAAAAGATTTAAAATTTTGAATGGCAATCGTTTCACAAATTTGATGTTTGAAGTGTCTAGATAGATAAGTGATAATTTCTTCTTCGTTTAATCTCGGCTCTAAGTGTTGAATTTGGTTGTACATTCGTAATGCATAGTTATGCATAGTAATACCTCTCTTTTCATCATATTTGTTGAAATACAGTTTTTCTCTGAGATGACCCATATTTGTTTCATTCCAAAATTGCTGTATAAATTTCATCTCAAAATTATTCCAATTTTGTATTTCATCTTCTTTACATGAAAACCACAATGCAGCTTCCGCAGTCAAACTTGCTCTAATTATCTCTTTTACATCGTCAAAATGAGATATGTTCCTCAATCTGGTCTTCAAAATGTTTAAAAATGTTTTTGGATGTATGCCCTTTAAATTCCCGTTAAATTTTATAGAGTTTTCCATTGCAAGTGTAGGCATTTGTACTATCTGCATTTGTGAATTATTTTTTCTTTCATTTTCTTTCCTGTATGTTTCTAATTTCCTACTCATTTCTTCAATTTCCCGTTTCAAACTCCTTTCTGTTCTTAAATTTTCTCCTTCTGCTGCGATTAAATTCTCTTTTATTTCCTTGTTTAACTTTTCTTCAATAACATGAATATTTTTGTTGGTTTTGATTATCTCTCTTTCTATCTTCTTTGTATTTTCCATTATCTCTTTCTTCATCTCACTCTCATTTTCTTTTAGTTTTCCTATTTCAATGGATTGTGTATTTTCAGTCTCAAATAATCTTCCTATAAGAAATGATAGGAAGATTATGATCTCTTGTTTCGTTTCCCTCAAACGATTATCATTGTGTATTCTGGATTCTTCCATCTGCCTATTCACAATTTCCCATTTTTCTTCCATCTTTTCCATCCTAACCATCATATTCTTTTCCTGTATCTTAATTTCGCTGCGTATAATTTCTTTCATATTTTCCTCCATTTTCTTCATGTCGTTATGTGTATTTTCTTGCATTTCTTTCATATCTTTTCTTCTATTTTCCTCGCTTTCATCTGCTTTTTTCTGCATTTCCATTAGCATTTTTAATATTGCATTATTTTCATCGTTTTTCTTTGTAGTTTCCTTTTCTTTCCTCCTTGTATCCTGTTCCATAGTATCATGGTTATTTTCTCTTGATTCCATTTCAACTTCTGATGTTTCTTTGTCTTCTTGTTCTTTCCTTTTTATCTTCTTACCATCTCTCAATTCCATTTGATTAGTATTTTTTCCATTTTTGAATTTATAATGAACTGTTTTTTTTTGTACCTACGTTTAAAATTATACTTTTTTGTTTTTATTGGAGCTCTAATTTTATCTGAACCCCAATTTTATTCGAGCCCTAATTTTATCCGAACCCTACGTTGGGCACGCCATTTATTATGATATCTTGTATATTGTTGCACTCCAAATTAGTGGTGACACTTATTGTGATATCTTTATGTATGTTTAAACTTCATTTTTTATTGGCAATTCATTGTGATATCATAATTTCATTTATTTTAATATTTTATCATAACTACACAATCCTGTCGAATATTTTTATTTGTATTTTTAATCGCCTTGTTAAAATTTTGAAATTTTAGTTTAGTTTAAATGCAAATAGTGCGTTACACCCCTGTCCTTCCTATATACCTATAAGTGGTCTCGTCAACATGTCTCATATTCGCCTGTATAGTTGAATATCGAATGTTTTTCTATGGGAACGATCTCTATGTTAGTTGAAATGATAAAAGTTGTATTAAAGCGATAAGAAGAAGAAATTTTTACTGAATAAACCAAAGATTATATACAAACTGAATAAATGTAAAATATTAATGAAACGAATTACATATGTTAATTTACAATTGTTTAAAAATAATGATTTCTTATACTATATGAATGTTCATGGGTTTTTATATTGATGAGGTGAGTAATTGTCTTTAATAATATAATGTCTGTAAAATATAGATCGATCTTTCTTTGTTTATTGTTAACTTTACTTTCTTTTTTAGATGTACATCTGTTAAGTAATAAACGTTCACTGACCTTTTAAGTCCTTTAATTATTGCTTATAGTCGCACTAAAATGTCTGCTTGCAGAATGTTGTAGAACGGATTGTTGAAGTCTGGATTTCTCGCCACAAAAAATATATTCGTTCGGAAATTTCAATTCGGTGAGTATTTTAATATGTAGCAACTAGTTATTAATGTCTCTTTCATCGAAATTCTTAAATTCTCTTACTTTTTGTCATATTTCAAGTATCTTCGCCCATAAAAACCTCTCATCCTTCCAAAAAACCAACTTCATCCCCTTTTTGTTTTTTTATCAACAACCTTTTTCCTGTCTCCCTTTCACATCTCACTAGATTCTTTCTGAATGTCTATTGTTATGCAATGTTTATTTTAAACCATAAATCTAAACTTTTTAACATCGGTCTGTCAAAATTTATCAATTTACTATTACTTACTATATGATGAATAGAATAATAAATTTGATATTTACATATGTAATTCTTTGGATATATCCTTTTTAAATTACTTGTCATTTTAGATAATCCATTCATAATAATTTAATTGTAATTCCTTCCAAATATTTTTGTGGTATTCATTATTTACAATCGTGTCATTGACATTCAACTTCACAAACCGAATATGTCTCATTGAAATCATACAGCTTCAAATTTAAAATGTACTCTATTTGTTTACTAATAATTAATTCACTTTTCTCTATTTTAGATAGAAAGTCAGTTTACTATGAGTACTTTAAAAGAAATTATTATCATCATATAAATATGTATCTACAACTATGTCTAATTTATGAAAATGTTAAAGTAAATTAAAATTATATTAGAGGAGTGCAGGATACCGGTAACTTATTTAATCTTCTTTTTGTAGTTGTCATAAAATAGTGCAATATATATATATATATATATATATATATATATATATATATATATATATATATATATAGGTATGTATGTTTATACGAGATATGTATATATATATATATATATATATACTAGTATTATAAATGGAGGCGTACATTGTGACCCAGTTTATCTGTCAATTGTAGTTAAATTTTGAGCAAATTTTTTAGAATTCCAAAAGTTGAGATTATTTTAATAAAGTTTATAAAACTAAATTTAGATAAAAACATATAAAGTCATATTATAAAAATAATAAAACAAATAATCCAATATAAATGACAATGAAATAATTTAACTTAACGCAATATGTAACCTTAGACATAACCAAAATTTAATGGAGGAATATGAAGGTCAAACTAATAGCTTGAGAAATAAACGATGAAGCTACAGTATCTAAATCATAAAAAAGAAAAGAATTGTGAATTTTGTAATGGAAGATTCAATATTATTTATATAGTACATATAAGTTTTAAAGATCTATTTCCATATATACTCGATAGTCGAAATTCTGTAAAGTGACTCATCGCTCTTACTGTCCATAAAATCAGTTGCAGAAGCGAACTTCATGAGCGCATCATTTTTGAAGGGTTCTTAATAGTCCTAAATAAAAAATAAATAGAAAATGTTCTTGTACGCTCTGGCGTTTAAATTTGAGAGAACAGAAATACGAAATTATTATGGTAGGTATCATTATGTATATACAGGGTGTTACCAAGAATAATACACATTTTTAAGGATGAGCTATAATAAGATGTATATAAAAAAGTCGATAGTCGAAATTCTGTAAAGTGACGTCATCGGTTATCTACCGATTTAAAGTGAACTCCATGAGCGTATCATAGTTTAAGGGTGCGAATACTGAAATATCTGGAATTTCAATTTTTAACATTTGAAATAATAACTTATCACAAGTTGTTCATAAGTAAGTTAAAACAAAATAAAAAAATGTTTAAAAGTCAATTCCAACTTACTACTACTAAAACTAAAAAAAAGTTGTTTGTCAAGACCAAAATAAATTACCAATAAGTATAGGTATGTTGCGAGGTCACTTGTAAAATGTCTGACTAACTGGACTGACGACTCCTCAGAATCATCGCTTTCTCCTCCTATATCGATAATGAGTGGTTCCGTCATTACTTCTACACGTATGTCTAAATCCCAAAACTTTATTTCTTCTTTTAATACGTGTTGAATACATTTACGCCAACTCTCAGCAGTAACGGTATGCAGCGCCTCGTCAAACAGTTTCTCAACGTCAGCCATTTTGAATGTACTGTTTTTTCTCGCAACATAATTTTTCACTTGGGCCCAAACCAGCTCGATGGGGTTTAACTCACAGTGGTAGGGAGGAAGTCTAACAACTGAGACGTTGAAATCTTTCGCCATTTCATCGACAACGTACTTAATATAACTGCTTTTATGTTTCCGTACGAGAGATAATAATTCAACTTTTAGCATTGCCTCGTTGTGCGGAATGCTTTTACTCTCTAACCAATCAATTATAATCCTCTTGCGGCTAGCTGAAGTAGGTATTTGCTCCAGTCGACGAGAGTGGTATGAAGCATTATCCATAACTATCACTGAACCAGGAGTTACCTTTGTTAAAATTGATCTAAACCATGTTTCAAACCGGTTACCATCCATCTCTTCATGGTAATCGACAGTTTTTTTGGACTGAAAACTTAGTAATCCACCTTCTACAAATCCTTCCTCGCTGCCAATGTGAGTGATAATCAGTCGACGTCCTTTCCCAGAGGGAGCTTTTAAACCGGAAGAGAAACCCTCCATAAAGGCTTGTCGATTGCTTCGTATATTCATGTCTTGCCACACTTTTGACACAGTGTGGCCTTCTTTTAACCATGTTTCGTCAAGATAATATATGTGCCGTCCTTCGTTACGAAACTGTCGTATCTGTTTTAAATAATTTCTCCTCCATTCCACAATGTCATTTCGTTCAATTAAGGCACTGTTTCTACTTCTTGTTTGGTAACGAAAATTCATTAATTTTAAAGTTCGTCTCAAAACTTTATCACTGATGTTTGGTAAAGTATCATCAGCTTCTATTACCTTGCTCAATTTAGCTACCGAGGGGATTTCATTCCTAAAATAAAAAGAATGTATTTCCCTACGTATAGCATTCCGTGTTTGGTCGTCCAAAACAATTTTCTTTCTTCCCCTACTTTCCGGTTTACAGTTTTCACCTCGTTCTCTTGTCAAAGATCCGTCCCGCGATTTCTTTAGAATATTGTATATAGTACTCTCAGAAACTTTAGTTAAATAACTGCACTTAATCACAGCGTCACTAACACCCAACTGTTTGTCCATGGCACGCAGTCCTTCGTACACATTTAATATGAGGACTTTTTCTTCCCGAATTAAATTGTTACGACGCCGTTTTTTATCGCCAACACCGCTACACTCCGCCATTATTGTCACTAAATATACCGATATAAATATTACAATAAATACCAATAATAACCGATTTATCACACAAAACCACAACACAAATACTGATGTTACGCTCATGAAGAGAATAAACACCTCACATAACTGTTTACTATCACTGTCTCATTCGCGTAGCTCGATCTATCTATCTCGTTCTCAAAGCCGGAACATTGAAGCGACTCTCCAACATTGTCAAATCGGCGAGTTTTTCACAACAAACTTTGCGTTCAAGAAATATACATAAACACTTTATTTCACATTTCAAGTCAACTAATTATTATTAGTCTGCTTGAAATTTGAAATAAATATATTAAATTGGTATTGACTTAATTACATTGCATCTTTTGTACCTGAAATATTGACACAATGGATTTGAAGTGTATTTATAAAATACAGCATTTCTCTCTAGAATACATATGGCAACTGCGCTTTAACCAAAGTGTTGATTAGATAGCTCTGACTCACTTTACACAATTTCGACTATCGAGTATAGGGAAGTACAAAAACCAGAAATGTCATATTATGTTGACATACGTACCAACAAATCTGATTGAATACATGAGGGATGAATAAATAAAATTTGAAAATCATTAAGAAACTATATATGATAATTGAATGAACAAATAGTAGAATGAAAATGGAATAATTACATATATGATATATAATTGCCAAAATCATATAATTATAATTTAAGTTTACACCAATCACAGGACTTTTGAAAATTGAATTTATTAACAAGACAATTTATAGAACTGATTGTGACGTATTATGAACAATATAAAGTATAAATAATATAAAACAACATGACATTTATGTGAATAATAGAGTGATTTTGGACAAATAAGAATGACAATCAATCGTTATAAAAAATTGTATATCTAGTAGTTTATGAACATCAGCTTGAAGCAAGTTTGTTGATAAAAAAACAATTGAGTGTGGCGAGGAAGATAGAAGCATAAGCAACTCCATGTCGGGGCTCTTCAAATTTTTTGCGAAAAATTATTAAAATTAATTATTTCGGCCATTCTACAAAGTAGTTTTACATCCAGAGATCCTACCAACAAATGAAAACAAATTCCAGATCCAAAACGAGTCTTCTCTAAGTAATATGAGAAATTAGGTGATCTACAGCAGTGAGAAAGGACGCTAAAAGGTGCGGACATTTTAAGACAATCGTTTTCTCAAATAACAGGTTAGTGAATTTATTTCTTTTGGTTCCAAAGACGAACAATAAATATAAATGATCATTCAAATAACTAATAAAATAAATATCAAAGGCCATAAATAAACAATACAAAGAACAATTTTGAAAAATAATTAATATATCGTTCAATTTTATAGAGTATAACAATGATTACTTACTTGTTTTTCAATCTATACATGTAGTTTATAAGAGATTTCTAAAAACACTTGTTGTATATTTTTGGAGGTTGACTATTAATTTCAGTATGCGATAGGAGCACACCATAGTCATCGCATAATTTTATTTCTATAATTAAATAAAAATGTGATAATAAATAAATAATTAATTATAAGTTTCAATCGGAACATTCTTATCCATATTTTCATTGAATAAATATATAAAAGCATATGGTGATTTTTCAATTTATTTCAATCGCCCATGAATCCAACTAAGATTAGGAGTATATATTTTCATGCCCAAATATCAAAATTGATCAGTAGCCGAAGGTACATTAAATAAGGTAAGTTCTATAAACGAATAATAAGGTATAAATAGTAAAGTAATTATAAATAAACAATAAATAAAGGAATAAATATGATTATTAATTCAATTGTCGACCCAACGTAGGGCTATAATAAAAGAATTTGATATAATTGGCCCCAACGTGGGGCAAATAATAAATAAATAATAAAAAAGAAAAATCATATATATATATATATATAAACTTTTTCTATGCTGTCAATACTGTCAATAACAACACGGACGTAAAGAAAATCTATTTATAATTGAGCTTTTGAACCAAATTATAGAACGAAATAATTTAAACTAACTAAAGATAATCTAAACATACGAATTCGTTACGAGAAAGCTACTGTGTGAGTGAAACGCGTCAAGTAGTTGAAATTGAAGATTAGTTCAAATATAATGGAGTTTTAAACAAATTATATTGTTTTATTTCATCGTTATATTTATTTATTTATTTAAACGGAAAACCCCCACTACAAAATACAACAGCATACAATATGGTTATGTTTACATTTAACTAACTTATGTAAGTAACACAACATGATAATATCATAGCAAGCATATATATACAATCACTTCAAAGGAACCTTAGTAAAGTACTCTTAAAGACTTGGAATGAGCCATTAAAAACATCCAATCTATCCTCTCTATTTAAAAATTCTAGAGATCTGTCTATGAATGAATGTCTACCATAATTAGTTCTGTGAAAACTGATGGAAAATAATTTACAATGCCGCAGCGCTCTTTGTGGAACTTCAAGATATATTTATATTTCAGGCAGCAAGGATGAACATGATGCAATACCATTTAGTATTTAATAAATCAGAGAAATGTCAAACATAAGCTTTCTTTTATCCAGAGTAAGCAATTTTAGTTCATGTAAAATATGAGAATAGTCATGATCAATGAGATTCAAATTAAATCTATAATTACAATATCTCAAGAATTTGTTTTGTAATCTTTCGAGTAATAACTTATAAACAATATAAATATTGAGGCGTCCAAATAACTGTTCCATATTCCAGTTGAGATCTGACCAACCCAACATAAACAGACCTCACAGCTTCCAGAGATAGATCATTACAATTCCTCAAAGTAAATCCCAACATCCTTTGAGACCCAACCACCAACGGATTGATATGCTCACCAAAACTTAAGTGAGAGTCAAAAAGTATTCCCAAATCCTTAGCCAATTCTTTACTCATCAACAATTGACCATCTATTGAATACGAGAATGGGATCATAGTTTCCTTTTTCCTAAAAGAGATCTTAAAGCATTTTTCAACATTCAAATCCAACAAGTTTACCCGACACCATTCAGACAGATTATCTAGCTTCCTTTGAATTAAACCAATATCGATGTCATACCAAACCACTAAGAATAATTTGAGATCATCAGCGAACATTGAAAACTCACACTCCTTTATATCATCTTTGAGATCATTAACAAACAGGCTAAACAACAACGGAGAACAGTGCCCCCCCCCCCGAGGGACCCCAGAGCTTACACCAATCACTCTTGACAAAAAATTCCCAATTTTTACCTTCGAATTTCTCCTACTAAGAATACTGAACACCCAGTTCGCTAGTTTGTCTGAAAAACCTAAATTTTTTAATTCCTCAATCAACAAGTGATTAACTCTGACGATAGCTTAGGAAAAATCAGTATATATGGCATCAACCTGATCGCCTCTCTCTAAGGCAGCAGACAGCTTACCATTGTATATAAGAATATTGGCTACCGTAAATAGACCCCCCCCCCTAAAGTCGTGCTGCTCATTAATTATAATCTCTTAACACTGCCAATTCAAACAGTTATACATCAAACTATCAAAAACATTTGGGATTGAAGACTGTATAGATACACTGCGATAATTTTTAATATCACTTCTTGAACCTGATTTAAATATCGGGGAAACAAAACTTTCCTTCCAACTATCAGGAAACATATCTGAAGATAAAGATAAATGAAATAGCTGACACAAAGGCAGCATTAAGGATATCTTACCCTGTTTCGAGACCAAATTTGGAATACCATCAGGACCAATCATTCAACGAAGAGATGCTTTGTTTCAATAAGTTGTTAATATAATTTATCAGATTGTAATACAAGTAATTGTTACATCCCTCATTCTAAAACAAATGTAACTACTCTTCTTACCTGCTAAATTTTGTATCGGTTATGAACCAAATTTTAGAGGCCTATTCTCTAATCAGTAACAATGTCGTTCATAGACGTTCGGAATTGCATTGAAATAACCAATGGAATGCTCAAAGGTGTGCAATACGATCCTGCATTTGTGTCAAGAATTATATATGCTTGTGTTATGCTCCACAACATTATTATAAAAAGGATTATACCTTCTTCATCTTCTTCGGCATTTTCCCATATTATGAGTTCGCTGTTATTTCCATCCACAGTTTCCTTATGTTCCAATCTCCTTCTTTCGGAATATACAAATTGATGAATATCTAATTTTATAGGAAGATGACAACAATTTTGTCGATGAAGATGATATTGGCCGATTGGACGATGCTCATTTATTAAATAGGGTTAATAATATAGTTTGGAATCAAATTATAAATAATCTCTTTAATTGAGCAAGACTTATTGTATATTCTAATACAATAATTGAAGAACAATTTTCTTAAGATTCTTGTGTTATGGCTCTTACATGGTACCATTTATAAGAATGAAAATAAAAAAAAATCAATGATTTAAATAATAATTCCAGAAAATTCACAATTTTCATTTTAATACGATAATGTACGATAAATTCAAATTAACACTTTTATAGGAAGATAATTGGAATTGTTTTAGTGAATTATTTTTTTTGTTATTTTACTAAACATAACGACAATGCAAGTTTTTTAAAACCTTACATAGGACAACTTTTTATTCGAAGTGATAGAGTAGTACTCTTCAAGGCAGAGTAGTAGAAAATAATTTAACAACTTAGGAAGTACTACTCTATCAATTCCAATAAAAAAATTGGTCTGTCGGGTTTCAAAGAACTTGCACTGTATACGATTTTTCCCAATAACACTGATTAAAGTATATGTAACAGTTTGAAACAGAAAGTGAAATAATACTTGACTCAGGTGGCTGTAACTCTGCAAGTGAGTATTAAACTGAATTGCAAACAACTTTTTAATGTGCAATTTTTTGATATTTTCAAAAATAAAAGTACTTTCCTCTTGAGCTATATTGATATTTTTTGACCAATCTTGTTTACTACTAATAAATATTGATATTAGGTTATTGCGTTTTAGGATTTAGAACATGTAGAAATGAAGAATAACTCAATAACTAAAATCAATACCAAAAAAGTTGACACCAACTTACGGACAGGGGGGGCACACTGTGGGCAATTTAAGAATATGAATCAAAGTCCAACAAAAAATCATAATCAAGATACTTTACTGGAAGATTGAATTAACGCAGGTTTAGCATTTTTTCCTCTATCACCCTCCTTTCTTTGACATTTTTCGCAATTTCTTTCAGGATTGTTATTTTTTCACTTTCATCATTACAATTACTTTATTTTAGAGTCTTGCACCCCAGTACTAGACGTTTTTCTTTCTTCGATGGTCTTTTAAGTGACTCTTCAACCGAGTGTTCAACTAGTTGATTCTTAGGAATCCTTCTTTGATTTAAGGACTCTTCCTCTGACTCTTCTCTAATTTCTTCATTATTTGGTATGTCTGAAATTTTAAAATTTAAGAGGATATAACCAAATTTAAAAAATCACGTAATTCATACCTAATCCTATTTCATGAATATAGAATATGCCGTTGAATACCACCCAACCTGTAACATCTAGTAATGGTTCTTCAGTATCTCATAAATGTTTAATAGGATACCCCATGATTCCTGTTTCTTTTGTGATAATTCTCTTCTTTCTTGTATTTGCTTTAACTTGACACTTCCTGTCAGTGAATGTCTGAAATTGGTAAAAATTATAACAAAAAACATATGTTATTACTGCTTTTATGGATAATACTAATAAAAAAAGAAAATCAAGTATTGTACATACCCTTTTCTATTCTGCTGAATCCTTAATAGAACCACCTAAAATATTTAATTTGTCTGAAAGCTGTTTCTCTATGTTTTTAATAATAACAGGGCTTATAGCATCAAATTTGTTATTCCTAAACGGTTCATTTTTGTATTCAATTCATCCAAATACATTATACATTGTGCCTATATTGTCTTGGTGTTTTAACTTTGTCTTTATCCATAATAAAAATTACGTAAGTGAATAAAAAGCTTATTTAACCAAACATCTATAAACTAATAAATCGGTAATCTTTTGCTACCTAGCAGAATATGTCAAAAATATACCAACCCTTATAAAATTGTAAAAATATTATCGTTATGTTTTGTCTTTAGAATTTAACGCAACGATATTACAGAATCTACTCTGAAAAATTATCCTAACATAATCATCGTTACCGTAACGACAAGTTACAGAATAGACTTGTTTTTTTGCACTAAATACACTTCATTAAAATGTTCCAAATGAGTAAATTATTATTATTTGTGTATGCCTCTTCAATTTGGGTTTGTAGAATAAATTTTTATAGAAGAAATTGATAAACATATTTGAAAAGCTTGTTTATATTTATTTTTGACATAACAAAATGACAATTGACATTTATATTGTAACGTCAACTGACGCTGATGTGAGGGACGATACAATTCGATGATTTTAGGAACGGTGATCGAGAATATCATTTTTAGGAACTATTCGCAAATAGAGCATTCACAGCCTTGCGTATGCATGACGTTGGGAACGACGACAAGAATAACGAGATTCAGGATATCAGGGTGAATGACATTTAATCATCGACCACCACACCTGCAATAAATGAATCACCGGTAGCGACATTGATTCTTTTAGCGAAATATCGAAACCACACATGAAAAACCTTAAACTTTAGAAATATTTTTACAAAAGTTACAACTTTTATTTTTTAGAACTGAATATCTTTTTAATAAATACATGGAAAATTATCATTGATGCTGCAAATGGAAGATTATATATGAATTATATGGCAAATATATGCATACTTTGCCTGTAGATAATATACTTTTTAATTAATTAAAAAAAATAGAATTGCGGGGAGAGGGAAAAGACGAAATTTTCGGTATAAGTGGGTCTGTCGTCTAGCGCAAAAATATTTAAAAGAGGGCGGAGTCGAGACGTGACATGGCGCGAGTGACGAGCAGTCACTCTTGATATAATTATATATATATATATATTATATATATATATATATATATATATATATATATATATATATATATATATATATGTTTCCCTGCTGAAATCCGTTATTTTGTGTTTTCCCATGTTTCGATTAACATCTTTGCTCCCAAATTTCACATCCTTATTTGGTTATGCCCTGCTGAAGAGGCAAAATGAGCCAGAAACATGCATGTCCACGGTTACCACTCTTTTTGAGTAGCCCTTTATTTAACGTGAATTACCCATGAATCTCTTTGTTGTTGTTATATATATATATATAAATATATATATATAAATATATATATAAATATATATAAATATATATATATATATATATATATATATATATTTATATATTGTATATTTTGTATTCTTGGGATTGAACACCATTTTTAAAGACATATAACTAGTAGTTAATACATTTTTATTTAACGTTTCGGTCTTTCCATGACCTTCATCAGAAATAAAATTTTTGTTAAAACTAAAGGAAATGGTACAAGTTACAAAAAAAATCTTAATAGCAAAACAAATAAATTTTACCTTCGACAGAACGTTCATTTAATTATTCAATATATTTTTTATAGCTGTTTAGGACGTATCACATAACAGAATACAACTCACACACAAAAAAAACGAACATTTTAAAAATATGACAGTCATTGATGAAAATTTGTATTGGAATACGAGTATTTGTTCTATACAATAAAAGCAGGCGTAACGAAGTTTTAATTTGTTTGTCGTTTTTGTGTTGACTGGTATTGCAAAGGATTTTTTATTTATATAGGGTGTGGTAATAAATTTATTATATTTGGAATGTGCCACGTGTTTCTAAATATTTCTAAGATTTTATAATGTTATTATAAATTTTACTAAGGTTTTTTGTGTCAGTCTTTAAATTTACGGAACCGGTTTTTCTTTGTATTTCTATCATTTCTAGAACTTCGCGTTTTTTTATGTGGTTTTCACTTCGAAGAATTTTTGTATTTTCGAAATCAAATTCGTGTTGGTTCTCTGAAACATGGATAGTGAGTGCCGTTTTGTTTCGTTTGTCATATTTGTGACTATTTACTCTGTTTTTCAAATACTGACTTGTTTGTCCGATGTAGACCCCTTCACAGTTTTTACATGGTATTTCATAGACTATGTTGCTTTTTTTTCTTTTGAGATTGAACTTTTTAGATAAGTGTAATTGGTTTTCAGTAGGTTGTACCCTTTATGAGCAACATGTATGTTGTGGTGCGAAAATGACAATGAAACAAACCAATTCCTCACTTTGCCATATATACCAAATTTATCAGAAAACCTAAAAAAGACATTTTCGCACCAGAACATACATGTTGCTCATAAAGGGTACAACCTACTGAAAACCAATTACTTATCTAAAAAGTTCAATCTCAAAAGGAAAAAAGAGCAACATAGTCTATGAAATACCATGTAAAAACTGTGAAGGGGTCTACATCGGACAAACAAGTCAGTATTTGAAAAACAGAGTAAATAGTCACAAATATGACAAACGAAACAAAACGGCACTCACTATCCATGTTTCAGAGAACCAACACGAATTTGATTTCGAAAATACAAAAATTCTTCGAAGTGAAAACCACACAAAAAAACGCGAAGTTCTACAAATTTTAGAAATACAAAAAAAAACCAGTTCCGTAAATTTAAAGACTGACACAAAAAACCTTAGTAAAATTTATAATAACATTATAAAATCTTAGAAATATTGAGAAACACGTGGCACATTCCAAATATAATAAATTTATTACCACACCCTATATAAATAAAAAATCCTTTGCAATACCAGTCAACACAAAAACGACAAACAAATTAAAACCTCGTTACGCCTGCTTTTATTGTATAGAACAAATACTCGTATTCCAATACAAATTTTCATCAATGACTGTCATATTTTTAAAATGTTCGTTTTGTTTGTGTGTGAGTTGTATTCTGTTATGTGATACGTCCTAAACAGCTATAAAAAATATATTGAATAATTAAATGAACGTTCTGTCGAAGGTAATATTTATTTGTTTTGCTATTAAGATTCTTTTTGTAACTTGTACCATTTCTTTTAGTTTTAACAAAAATTTTATTTGTGATGAAGGTCATGGAAAGACCGAAACGTTAAATAAAAATGTATTAACTTCTAGTTATATGTATTTAAAAATGGTCTTCAATCCCAAGAATACAAAATAAACTCTCTCTCTCTCTCTCTCTATATATATATATATATATATATATATATATATATATATATATATAAAAAGAAGATGTAGGAATATCACGTGATATGTTAACAACAACAACAAATAGATTCATGGGTAGTTCACGCAAAATAAGGGCTACAGAAATAGAGTGGTAACCGTGGACATGCATGTTTCTGGCTCATTTTGCCTCTTCAGCACGGCATAACCAAATAAGGATATGAAATTGCTCCTAAATTTCACATCCTTATTTGGTTATGCCGTGATGAAGAGGCAAAATGAGCCAGTAACATGCATTTCCACGGTTACCACTCTACCACTCTATTTCAGTAGCCCTTATTTTGCGTGTATTACCCATGAATCGCTTTGTTGTTATATATATATATATATATATATATATATATAAATAGAAAAACCAATTTATTTGGGAGAAGCAGCAAAACGAACGTGTACTCTTATAACATTATATTTCCAATATTTCGACAATGAATATTGTCATCATGAGGGAGCTACAATATAACTAAATACTTAAAAGTTTTGAATAAATGAAAAAACCCAACCTTACTTACAATGTTAGCGAGGTTGTACGTATTGATGGAAAATATCCAAAACTTCAAGCACATTCATCAACCATAACAGCACAAAAATATGTAAATGGATACCACAAACATATAATTAAAATCATTCACAATTTGAAAATGTAAATGCCGACAAATTGAACGTCGAGCATGTGCTTCTTAGCAACATTACACATTAACAAAATTAAGTCTTCTTCTTCTTCTTCGAGTTATTGGCTTGCAAGCTTAGTGCATTCGCCAGCACATTTTTTTTATATTGCATGAGTCTTCCTCGTAGCAATGATGCAATACGGTTTGCACAACTATATGTTTACACACATAAATACGCTTACATATGTATATATTATTTTTTTTGTTTCAATACTATTTTCGTTGTATTAATTGTTTTACACACTATTTCTATTTTCACTGGTAACGGAGTGTTATTAACAGATAGGGTAATGCACTTTTCTCGCTTCAGGGCAACGGTGGAGCATTCCACTAGTTCAGGGAGTTGCCTCTGAAAACGGATTTTTTGGGAGGGTGAAGGGAATTAGATAAGGATGTTATTATTTAAGATTCATCTTTGAGTTATTTGAAAATTAATAAGATTTTTCTTAATGTTCGTTTTATTTATATTTAAGAACCGTATTATTAACTTAACTTGCTCGTAATTTATGTTTTTGAGTATTTTTTTCATGCTTGATGTGTCTGTGACCCCTGTTTTTTATAGTTCTTGTTTTAGATTCCAATTATTTGTTTTGTTTATTGGGCAATCAAGAAAAATATGGTCTATTGTTTCTTCCTGTCCGCATTCACACCAAGGCTGCTCTATTATTTTAAGTCTATATAGATGACAACCATATATACCATGCCCTGTTCTCATTCGGATGATATTTGTTAAGTGTCTTCGGTCTATGTATGGGATGGTTTTAAACCAGGGTGGTTTGATTGAATTTTCTTGTACCAGCTTCCTTTTTTGTTAAATAATGATTTCCACCATTTGTTATGTCTATTTTCAATCGTTTGTTTTAGTTTAGTGATTAGCTCATCATTCTGTATTGGTATGTTTGCTGGGATGTTCAAAGAGCACCCTATTTTTGCAAGGCCATCAACCTGTTCATTCTCCTGAATTCCTGAGTGTCCCGGTATCCATTATAATCTATAGTTACCCCCAGATGAATTTGTCTCAATTATCATTTGCTTAGTAATTAGAGAGGTATAATCAGCTTTACTATTTAGACCTATTCTGATTAAAGTTTGGATGGCACTTAAAGAGTCTGTGAAGATAATGCAGTTTTTTTAATTTTTTTCTATACAAATACTTATTCCTCTATTGATTGCTGCTATTTCTGCATTGCAAATATTGGTAAGTGAAGGTGATTTGGATGAAAAAGCGAAGTTAATTTTAGGGATGTATAGTCCAAAGCCTGTCTTACAGTTAGGCTGATCATTACTTCATTTTGATGCGTCTGTGAACACAAAGTGATTGTCTATGTTTAGATTTTCTGTTTCTGCTTTAAATAGATTGTTTTCGTTTGTGTTATCTTTGGTTATATTTAACTTCACAATTGGTATTTTGGTATTCATTATTTCTAGATTAAAAGAAAAGCAGGGTAGTTTTTCTGAACTTTGGATTTGTTTCTGGTATGGTTCAATCATACTAACCTGAATTGAAATTACTATAATTTCTTATCTCTTTTATAAGTTCAATTAGTGGGTGATTTGAAAATCTACAAATGCCTGACAAAAAATTGACTGCTAACCACCTCCTTCTGAATTCTAAAGATAGTTTTGCGGTTTCAGCTAGTAAAACATTTGTTGGGGTGGATCTCATGCACCCAAGGGTCAACCTTCGAGTTCAAACTTGAATTGTGTCTAGTTTTTTTAGTAGCACCTTACTTGATGGTTTGATGAAAATACTTCCGAAATCTAAATGTGATCTGACTAAACCATAATAGGCTAATAAAAGAATTTGAGGGTCTGATCCCCACCACGTCCTACCGAATGATCTCATGATATTGATACCTTTAATTTCTTTGCCGATAATATTTTCTATATGCTATGACCAGTTTAGATCGTGTGACATGATCAACCCAAGGTATTTTATTTTCTTTTTGTATGGAATTACTTGATTATTAATGTATAATGGGGGGAAAATGGGATAGAATTTATCATTTTCGAACCATATAGCTTCGCATTTATTAATTGATAGTTGAAAATTTTGCTCATTGAAACAATCATTTAAATCCTGCAATATGACATTTGACTCATTTTTTATTTGTTCTGGATTTATTTCTTTACTGGCTAAAACCAAGTCGTCTGCATATGATAAAAGCATAACATTGTTGGGAATGAGTGTGTATATTGAATGAATGTAAATATTGAATAGTAGTGGGCCTAATGGCGAACCTTGTAGTAGCCCCTGAGTGGTTATTGCTGGTTCTGTTTAATTTCCATCTATATCCTTAACTAGTAATATTCTATTGTTCAGAAGGTTGAATACTGAGTTGATGAGCTCCATAGGTAATTCAAGTTTACACATTATTTTATACGGTTTCAATATGTTAACATTATCATATGCTGCTTTTATATCTAATAAAACTACTAGTGTTGGTTTATTTTCTGATAAAGCTTTCTGAATATAAGAAAGGAGCATTGTTTGGTTGTTTTGAATTCCTATCCCCCTCCTGAAACCTGACTGACTAGAATTGAAAATACTTTTATTTTCTGTGTGCCACTCTAATCGATTTTTGATGATGTTTTCAAATATTTTCCCTACACACGATGATAGTGCAATTGCTCTGTAACTTTCTACTTCTTTGCAATCTTTTAATGGCTTTAAAAAGGGTATGATTATGTTGGTTTTCCAAGATTCCGGAATTTCTGATCTTCTTAATACATTATTATATATTTTCAATAATAATAATTTTCCGTTATTTGGTAGATTTTTAATCATAGAGTATGTTATATTATCTATTCCCGGGGCTGTATCCTTTTTCTTTGCTAAGCATTGATTCAATTCATTAATTGTGAATAACACAGGTTGTGCTGTATGTGTAATATAATTGAAATTCGGGTCCATTTGACAAATTGCTAGCTTTTGCGATATGTTTTCGCGCATTTCTTTGTTTGGTAATTTTTTTGATGATTGATAATTACAATTGTGAAATTTTTTAACGGAAGACCATACTTGAGTTATGTTACTATTACGATTCAAAGACCCACAAAACTCTTTAAATCTCTTTTCCTTTTTATGTTTAAGAAATTTTCTCGTTGATGCAATTACCTTTTTAGCATTTATGTAATTCTCTATGGTATAATTCTGTTTAAAACGGTTTAGTGCTTGTTTTCTTTCATTTACTTTGGTGCTCCATTCTTGATCCCACCATATGTATCCTGGTTTTGATACTTTATGTGTCCTGTTTGGGATTGTCACATCTGCCGCATCATTTATTATATTTATGAGCTGGTTATAATTTATATTTGTCTCACTGACTGCATTGTTGATAAATGTATAATATTCTTCCCAATCTGCCTTTCTGATGTTTCTACTGGTTCTATTATTATTGACATCATATGGAAAATGGTCACTGAACCCAACGTCATCATGTATCTTCCATTCACATTTATGTGCTATGCTAGTAGATACCAATGTCTAGTCCACTGCGCTTATCCTTTCTCCTGGCGGGGTAAATCTGGTTGGTGAGCCATCATTAAGTATAACTAAATTTTTATCGTCTACAAAGTTGATTATATTGTTACCACTTATATTGCACCATTCGCTTCCCCAAGCAGTGTGATGAGCATTGAAGTCACCTATCATTACTATTTCACCTTGTAGAGGTTCTATTAGTTGTTTTAATATTTGATAACCTCAATTATGAGAAGGATGCGAATAGATATTAACTATATTCAATTTATCAATTTTTCGATAATATATCTAAATTTGTTAGCTTTATTTTTTTCATTGGACTTAATAAACGTGTATTTTAATTTTTTTGTTAATCAAAGTTGCAATACGAGTTCCACTCTCTACATCATTCCTTAATATTTCATAATTTTTATTAAAACTATGCTTTGGTTTTATAAAAGTTTCATTAAGAGCAATTATGTCGGGATTTTTTTCTCTCATTAGAGATGTTAGGTTGCTATAGTTTGAGTTGACACTTCTAATGTTCCATTGAATTATTTTGTAGTTAATTACTCTATCCGTTTGTTTTTTTTTATTAATTAAAAGTTGGACTGTCAAAATCCTGTGATTTGGCCAGTTCAAAATAGGTAGGCAATGTTTTGGTTATACTTTAGTAAATTCGTGAAAATTGAGCCATTGTCTGTTGGCCCTTGTCTTCCATTTGGCGTGTTTAGCATGTTGTTATGTGATGATTTATCATATGTTATTGCCATTTTCTTAGGGGTGGGTTTACTAAGAGAATTAGCGTATGATTTTTTTGACCTGATTAGGCTACTGCTAGCCACCATTCTACGTTGGCTTACAGTAACAGCGTTGTCCCCAGCGGTGTTTTTTGTTGGTAATGTTGGCTATTTATGTCTTGAAAAACTTAAATCATTTGTTTTTACTGAACTTTCAGGTAAATATTTTTTTGGATTCAACAGGTTAGCTTCATAATAAGAAGTATTTTCATAACTCATTGTTTTTTTATGTTTGTTTGTCTTTCTTATTCTGGGCATTTTTTATTTGTAGGACCATGATCTGTGGCTTTGCAGTAGAAGCAGAAAGTTTGATTACATTTTACATCCGTATTATCCTCATTATTCTCGTGTTGCCACTACAATTAATACATTTTACTTCACCCTCACACTGATTCTTGGTGTGACCATATGCCAGGCAGCGATAACATTGTGTTACCCGAGCTACATACGGTATAATATGAATGGCTAGATAATAAAATTTGATTTCCCTGGGTAAAGTGATTCCCTCGAACGTAAATAAAACTGTTCCCGATGGTACATAATCTACCGATCCATTCTCCTTATTTGTTTTTCTACTTAACCTCTTAACTTCAAGAATTTTGTAATTAGTCTCGCACATTGACATCAAACATATTTCCAAAAAAATTGGATTTACATCCCTAGCAATTCCCTTACATGTTACTTGATTTCTGGGGATATATATTTTATAAACCTCCTTTTCCTTATTTAACTGATTTTCTTTTACAAAATTATTAGCCGTTTGGGCAGATAAAAAATTAACGGCTAATTTATTTTTGCCCTTCACTTTAACATCTATGATGTCTTTTAGATTTAAATTGAAAATGTCCCGGGCTATTTTTAGATGATTATACCTCCCAATTTGATGACCTTTTTCTATTCCCTCAATAATTACGCTGAATGGACCTATTGAATTGCTTTTATGAAAAATCGTCAAAAAACTGGATTTTTATTTTTTGTTTTCGCCTTTTTTATTTAATTTATCGTTATTGTTATCTATAGACATGATTTCTTCCTCAAAATTAGTTGATTGAATATCGGGAGATCGACCTCCTCCTGGGTCCCCCATCATTTCGTTAATGTATAGAACAAAAGAAAAAACTATGCAGACAAACTAATTATCGAAAAGAAACCAAATTTTGTATTTTGGTACAAGAATTCATTATTACCAGAGCGCTTTCGGTTCAATGATAAACCATCATCAGTGCCCCCGGTAAAAGTAAGAAAATTGATCTTACATTCTAGATATAAAATGAAAGGTTGAGAAGGGCCTAAAGCCAAATAGATACAATTCACTCACATGGTCAGGGTGTACTCCAAATCCTCACCAATTAGAAGATACATAAAATGGATTAAAATATAGTGCTTGAAACACAGTCACTATTTAATTAAAATAATAATAAAAAGCACATACAACCCATTGTATAATGAATGAATCCCTAAAATACGGGATAAAATATAACTCAATACATTATTTGTGAGCCAGCTGTTTGACATTTGACAACAATTGTAGAAGATCAGTTGAAAATGAACAATTTTTGAAGGTGTTAATTAGTAAGGTAGGCTAACAACTGCCGGTGCTCTGATGACGTCATGAGAATCATAGAAGCAAAAGTTGACAAAAGCTTGAAAGATTAGTAAATTTATTTAGCAATTACGTTCTTATGATCTCCTCAGAGAAACAAATGTGTGAAGGTAAAATGAAAAACAACTTTAATGAAAAAGTGACTCACAATCAGACCAAAATAATCCGGCCTGCACACCACCCCACCCCGGAATCCCAATCAGGGAAGCGACCCAAAAGTCTCCAAAGGATAAACAACTACTCCTCGAACTATTTGCTCCGACAGGCATTGTATTACATCCCTCCAGCAACAAACCGGCCGATCCCCTGGAAGAGGCCCCGAAGAAGAGAGGTGCAGAAGCATGAAACCTCCCGCCATGGAAGTTGGAAATGTAGCTCGAGTTATGGTGTTGTGGTCACGTGTTGTATTAGTCCCAACTGATCTGAACTATTGTCATCATTAAGTAGAATCTCACCATCAAAAAGTTTTCTATGTATGGGGGTAAAATTTCTGTCAAACTCTGTCTGTACATTAAGGCACTTATTGTTTTTATCGACCTCCTTCATGATTTCCATATCCTCGTACAAATCAAGTTTTAAAAAATGTTTGGTTGTTATGTTATGTAAGAGTGTTAACCCGCTCTCGTGATCGATATTGTGGTTGTTAAATTTCAAGTGATGTCCAAATACGGATTTCTCCGGAGTTTTTTCATGTTCAGTAACTCTAGTTTTTTGGGATCTACAAGTCCTACCAATGTAGGTGGCATCACAATCAGAACAAGAGAGCTTGTAAACGCCACTCCTCTGTAATTTATGTAATTTTTTGTCCTTGGCATTGACCAGACACGAACTCAAACTGTTTTTAACATAAAAGAAATTTGAGTGTCGGGAAAATATTTTTCGATGCAAAGACTCAATTTGTTGCACAAGCTGTGGTCAACAAAAGGAAGACTCACATACTTGCTGGTGGCATCAGCAAGCGCAGGGTGGGCAGTATGAATTAGCAACTTTCCCTTCCTCCGCCTGATGACATCGTCAACAATAGTTGGCTCATAACCATTATTAACAGCTATTTGTTTTAGTATATTGTATTCTTCATTGTAATTATCAGCTGACAAAGGGATGGTTTGTGAACGGTGTACATAGCTGTTGAAGGTCGCTAGTTTGTGCTTCATGGGGTGGAAAGAACTAGAGTTAATGACGTTGTCAGTCTGAGTGGGTTTCCGGTAAAAGCCAAATTCAAATTTGTTGTTTGTTCTATTAATACGTAGGTCCAGAGTTTGACAGAAATTTTACCCATATACATAGAAAACTTTTTGATGGTGAGATCCTACTTAATGATGACAATAGTTCAGATCAGTTGGGACTAATACAACACGTGACCACAACACCATAACTCGAGCTACATTTCCAACTTCCATGGCGGGAGGTTTCGTGTTTCTGCACCTCTCTTCTTCGGGGCCTCTTCCAGGGGATCGGCCAGTTTGTTGCTGGAGGGATGTGATACAATGCCTGTCGGAGCAAATAGCTCGAGGAGTAGTTGTTTATCCTTTGGAGATTTTCGGGTCGCTTCCCTGATAGGGATTCCGGGGTGGGGTGGTGTGCAGGCTGGATTATTCTTGTCTGATTGTGAGTCACTTTTTCATTAAAGTTGTTTTTCATTTTTCCTTCACACATTTGTTTCTCTGAGGAGGTCATAAGAACGTTATTTACTAATCTTTCAAATTTTGGCCACTTTTGCTTCTATGATTCTCATGACGTCATCAGAGCACCGGCAGTTGTTAGCCTACCTTACTCAAATAATGTATTGAGTTATATTTTATACCCTGTTTTAGGGATTCATTTATTGTACAATGGGTAGTATGTGCTTTTTATTATTATTTTAATTAAATAGTGACTGTGTTCCAAGCACTATATTTTAATTCATTTTATGTATCTTCTAATTTGTGAGTATTTGGAGTACACCCTGACCATGTGAGTGAATTGTATCTATTTGGCTTTAGGCCCTTCTAAACCTTTTATTTTATATCTAGAATGTAAGATCAATTTTCTTACTTTTACAGGGGGCACTGATGATGATTTATCATTGAACCGAAAGCGCTCTGGTGATAATAAATTCTTGTACCAAAATACAAAATTTGGTTTCTTTTCGATAATTGTTTTTCTCTGGTACACTCAGCTGACTTCACTCATTTAGAAAAACTAATGTTCACACTTTTTATTTTTCGTAATTATTAACCTGCAATTATCTAAATATATTTATACCTAACTAAAGTGATAAAGTTGTTAGATTTATAAGAAGAATAAAGTTAGTAATGTTACCAGTGATTTTTTGAAATAATTTTTTCCGTCGCCGAGCACACAACACACAACTGTCATCGTTGAAAGTTCGACATCGAAACCCAACAAAAGAAAGTTAAGTAAACTGTCATGTCAACAGTTCGATCATGACTACCAACTGAAAAGTTGTGAGAAACGTTTGTATTTGTACCACTCCAACAAATAAACATATTATTTGCTCATTATATAGGGTGAGCGAAAAAATCATATTTCACTATTATTACAATTATTTAATTTGAAAAAGGAAAAAGTTATTATTATTATTATCAAAAATTATTATTGTGATTATTTTAACATCAATATTATTATTATACAAAAATTAACGGCAATTATACAAAGACAAACAACATATTATGAGGCTGATGACTAACAACTTCACTAATCCATAAAAAGCTAGTCACTTATTAAATAACAGCCTCAATTCAGAAAAATATCGAACGAATGTGATCTAAACAGAATCAAATGAACATTCCTGTACAGCTGTGTAATTCTTATCTAACATCAGCAAATATGAATATATTTCACGAAGATGATCAAGATCAGTTTTTTCATTCATACAGTTATTAGATTGAAATATGAATGCCATTTCCAGGAATCTACGCTTAGATAACTTTCCCTCCTTAGCCAATACTTTCACTGCCTCGTAGTTCATGTTATGACCTTCCCAGAAAACGTGTTCACCCAGTGCGCACCTCTCTGGATGTAATCTAATGTCACTCTTATGTGAGGAGACACGGTCCTTAAGAAGCCTACCAGTCTGGCCAATATATTCAAGATTACAATTAGAATAAGGAATGCAGTAAACTAATTTGGAAAGATGTGAAAGTGGAGTCTTGTCTTTGGTTTTAGTGAACAAAGAATTAATAGTCAGAACTGTTCTATGAGCAATCCTAACATTACCAACCTTGCTGAAGATACGAGTAAGCTTGGGAGTAACCTCAGCAATATAAGGTAAAGAGACAAATAAGTGATCAGCGGGAGCAACATCAACCATGTTATCAGTATTATTATTATTATTAATACCAACATCCCAATTCTCAACATTATTATTATTATCAAAATTATTATTATTATTCAAGTTATTATTGGAAATATGATCCACAATATGGTTGAGGACAAGATTATTGTCCTGAGAATGACTGACAGTTGGTGTGCCATACAAAATCTTGTTCAATAAGGGAACAGGATAAGAGTTTTGACAAATAATGTCGTGGAGAATCCTTAGGTTCTTATTGTGGGAGGAAGGATCGGAGATTTGAAGAACTCGATGTTTCATTTGCCTAACTAAGTTAATTTTTGTGATAGGACAAATAGTTTATATCACAATCGATAAGTATGGTGTTAGTAGAAGTACGATAAAATCTCGTGTCTAAAAAAGGAACACTAGAATTATCGTCCACTTTTTCAATCGTAAACTGTATGTATTGGTCGTAACTATTGAAAACATTCTAAGTTTCTGTTAACTGTGAACGAGGAAGGGAAAGAATTATGTCATCAACATATTTTTTAATAAAGGGAACATTGAAAGGGAGGACGTTCAAGACACTGTCAAGCACATCATCCATCACGAAACGTGCCAAAGTTGGGCTTATTTTTGCTCCCATTGGGGTGCCAAAAGTTTGTCTATAAATTTGGTTGTTGAAAGAAAAATATGTATTCTCAAAAAGAAAAGCCAACAAGTTGATAAAGTTACTCTCACTAATACTGCAAAAATTAGTAATATTAAACCAATTATTATGGACAGCTCTAATACAAGCAATAAGATAAACATTACTGAAAAGTGACACTACATCGAAACTGGCCAAAACATAGTCTTCAGGAAGATGAAAATCATTATATAAAAGAGAGAGGTCAAAAGAGTCTTTAATATAGTACTGATTTTCACAATCATAAGCCCTCGTCAGTATGCCAATCAAGTAAGCAGCTAAAAACTCTGAAGGATTGTCATTAGAAGCAATTATCGGTCTCATTGATAAAACAGGTTTGTGAATTTCAGTTAATGCATAGAATTTTGGAATAACCCCTGTATAAGATGTAAGTTTTTTCTTTGTAACAGCATCGATCTGCCTAGAATTATGGAGTTTCTTTATTAATGAGTTACATTTTGTTTGAATTTGGAGAAAGGGATCTCTTTCAACCAATTCGTATGACGAAGAACTAATTATATAATCAGAAGAGAGCTCAAAATATTGATCCCTGTTCATAATCACAGTGACATTACCCTTGTCGGACCTAGTAACGAGCAGGTTAAGATTATACTTAAGAAATTGTCTAGCTTCTCTGTATCTGTGAAGGTTTGAAGGGTGGGTGGCCCCACAGCACTTAGGCCACAATTGGCCCATTGTGCATCCTTCTGAGGTTCAAAACTTCCTTCTAGCTCGTCATCCAGCCTACTTCCTTGAAGTAGGCGATAACGTCGCCTGAATTTAGTTCCCTCATATTGGCGTATGTTAGCCTGTGCTCGCCGAATACTTGAAACCTAAATTGAGAGAGTGTCTGACATTCGCAAAGAATGTGTTCGACAGTCTCATCTTCTTGTTCACATCCTCTACAGAGTGGGGTGTTAGATAGCCCCAGTCTGTGAAGGTGTTTTCGTAGGTGGCAGTGACCAGTCAGAATTCCCGTGGTTGTTCGTAGGTTCCGCCTGTTCATAGTCACGTATTTTTGGATACTTTGCTATCCGGATACTGTAGCAGCTCCTTGGCAAGCCTGCAGCCTTCTGCGTCGTCCCATCTACCCTTTAACTTATTAAGGGAGTGTTCCTTTAATAGATCGGCCGTTGCTGACGCCAATAGACCAATGAAAGTGCCAGGTCCCAAGAGTTTTTGGGAGGCTGCCTTCCTGGCTAGCGAGTCGGCAATCGGTTTCCTTTCGATTTCTCATGGCCCTTGATCCAACCTAAAGTGACCTTGTTGTTGCTACCGGCTTCGATCAAGGCCATGTGACATTCTAGTACTAGGCCTGATGTAATACGTGGTCTGTTCAGGGCTAATGGTGTTTGTCTACTGTCCGTAAGGATGTATATATTATTAACTGTGGTTTTCCTTGTGGTAATCTCTTTAGCAGCGATGCAGATAGCAGTGAGCTCTGTTTGAGCAACACCTTCATTGCAGCCCATTGCCCATTCTATGTTTAGATTCAGGGATCTGCAAAAAATACCACATCCTGAGCCTACATTGTATTTAGACCCATCTGTGAAGATGCGGATTGCGCCTTCTTCCAATAGGTCTCGTGAGTTGTTTTTGAAGATTACCTTGTAGGGCCTGTTGAAGGCATATCGCGGTAAAATCGAGTCCGTATTGGCCTGCAGCAGTGGGATCTCCTTGAGGGCCTCATGCCACAAGTCACGTCTCAGTTTACCGGATCCTACATCAGGTTGTATACCAGTAGAGCGCAGACGTGCCATGGTCATCAAAACAACCTCCTTGATGTATATGTAAAGGGGAGTGAGACCGAGGATTACCTCCATAGCTCTTGTTGGTGTGGTTCTCATGCCTCCTGTTATGTTGAGGCATGCTGTTCTTTGGATTTCGTCCAGTTTACGGACGACTGTCAGCTGGTTTGCCTTAGCTCCCCAGGCAATCGCACCGTACGATAGCATAGGTCTGATGATGGCAGTGTAGATCCAGGCAGCAACCTTAGGTGACATTCCCCAGGTGCGGCCGATGGTTCTACGACACTGCTTATAAGAAATATATGCTTTTTTAACTCTGTTTTGTAAGTGGGAGTTCCACGTTAACTTATTGTCAAAGGTGACCCCTAAATATTTCACCTCTGAAGAGGAATTAAGTTTGGTATCTAGGAGCTTTGGGGCTTGATGTTTTGCAAGCTTCCTTTTTTTCGTGAAGAGGACCATCTCAGTCTTTTTTGGATTTATTTATAGCGAATGGTCTCTGCACCATTGTTCTATGATATTGAGGGCCTCCTGCATTAAAGCGCAGAGTGTCTCCTCGAATCTTCCTGTTAGCAGAATCACTAGATCATCTGCGTATGCTATTGTGTAGTAGTTGTTATCATTGAGGTGACTGACCAAGGAGTCTAAGACCATGTTCCATAGTAGAGGTGAGAGCACCCCTCCCTGTGGACAACCTTTTACAACCAAGCCTCTGATGGTTACATCATCTACACTGATTTTGATTGCTCCTTTCGAGAGCATGTTATATATCCAGCCATTTATGGTTTGGGGGATATTCTTATTGGAAAGTGCATTTGTTATTTTAGGAAAAGTGGTTCTATCAAATGCGCCTTCTATGTCTATGAATACACCCAGGGTGGACTCCTTATTTTCCAACGATTTCTCGATGCGGCCCGCCACGAGATAAAGAGCCGAATCCGTGGATCTCCCTGGAGTGTATGCATGTTGATTTGGATGCAGTGGATTTCGTGTTATCACCACATCTCTTATGTATCGTTCGCACAGCCCCTATAAAGTCTTCATTGTAAACGATGTGAGGCTAATGGGTCGATATGCTTTTGGGATGGAATAGTCCATTTTTCCTGGTTTTGGTATGAACACGACTTCCTCCAACCTTTTGGAATATACCTCAGTGCTAGTGAGGATCTGAGGATTCCTACCAGGTGCGACATTAGTTCATCCAGGCCCCACTGAAGTAGGGCTGGATAAATGCCGTCCGTTCCCGGGGATTTAAAGAGGGAGAAGCCTTAGATGGCCCACCTCAGTCTGTCCGCGTCGACGATCTGTCGTGATATACGCCAGTCATCGTCCGTCGGGTAGTGATTCGCCTCATCCTCCCAGGCCGCCGTATTTGTGGTTATGGAGTCAGGGAAGTGAGTTGACATCAATAATTGAAGACTTTCCTTTAGGTTGGCAGTTTTAGTGCCATCCTCTCTGGTTAGTATACCGATATGACGGTGGGGATCTTTTGAGAGGGCTTTTTGGAGTCTAGCTGCTTGGGGGAAATCCTCGATTTCCTCGCAGTAGATTCTCCATGCCACTCTTTGCTTTTGTCTGATGACTTTTTTATACTCTTTGAGGTGAGACTTGTATGAGTTCCAATCCTCTTTGAGTTTTGTTCTTTTAGCCTTATTGAAAGATTTCCTCGCCGTCCCCCTGAGCTGGTCAATCTCATGGCACCACCACGAAGTGGAGGTTCCATCGAGATCGATCCGCCTGAGTGGGCAAGACATCTTGTAGGCATTAAAAATGGAGTTTTGAATTGTTTCATAATAACTTTCCAAATCTCCTTTATTGTTGGGCAACACATCCTCAACTCCTCGCAGATCCCCTTTCAAACAGTGGGCATATTTTGTCCTATCCGTTTTCCTGGGGTCGCGAGTCATTGTGGAGGTTGTGAGCGCAAGTTTTATTTCGAATTTTATCCAGCGGTGGTCCGACATTGAAATATCGTCGGATACATGCCAGCCGGAGATTTTTTTCGAAGTATTAATAGTAGATAGGGTAATATCTATTCGCGTTTGACTACGAGAGTTAATAAAAGTTGGTTCAGTACCTCTATTTAGAAGGCAAAGATTCTTGTTAGTTATATAATCATAAAAAGACTCACCTCTAGTGTTAATATCTTTGCTGCCCCAGCTTACGTGGTGAGAGTTTGAATCGCAGCCTATTACCAGTTCAAGCTTCTGGGTGAGACAGTGTTCCACAAGGTCCTCCAGCTCCTTAGTTGGTGGTGGTTTAGCTGCGTCTGAGGGGAGGTATGCGGATGCCAGTATTAACACTTTCTTTTGTCTTTTTTGTGCATATTCAACCTTCACTACCGTTAGGTCGGAGGACGAAAAATGCGTCAGTGGGTAGGTCTTAAAATTTCTAGGGACGTATAAGGCCGTCCTAGGTTGCTGATTGCTTGGAAAGCTGAAAATTAAACCTTTTGGATTATTTAGACCCATGATTTTGGTTTGTCTTATCCAGGGTTCTTGGATAAGTGCTATTGTGTCCTGCATCACATCCAGGTGGCGGCAAAGTGTTGCCGAAGCCACCTTTTTGTGTTGAAGGTTGCACTGTATGAATGTTACCTTTTCATTGTCCATCTCGGCTTGATAGTGGTGAGATGGATATTTCTTTTAGGCCATCTCCACTTTCTCACTTGAAGGTGTGTTGACGTCGCCTGTGTCCTGGCTTAGAGCTGTTAGTTCTGCCAGGAGAGTGTCGGTCGCCATCTTGGAGGATGGTTCGACAGTCTCCGCAGAAGCAACAGCTTCTTGGAGTTCCTCGGGTGGGAGAGGGGGGTCCGTGCTCGATCCCTTCCGTTCCGGGTCCAGTTTCTTGGTTTTAACAATTAATGAGGTGAACGCGTAGCTCATCCTTATTGATCGTTTTTTTAGGGCACCCATTTCCTCGTCTCTTACAGCAAAGACTAATAGGTGTCCTTTGGGGTTGACCTTTGCTTCGTGGTGGAAGGAAAACCATGCATCAACTCGAAGGTCTGGGTTTTGTTTGTCTAGCTTTTGAATACAACTGTTTACAAAATTATGTAAGAAATCTTGACGACTGAACATAGTTGGTGATGACATTCGTAGAACGTGCAATAATAGCATTCTTCATGGTAGAATCAGTAATTCTTGATGTTACAGAATCCACATAAGCTAATCGATTTTTTATAGTAAGATGCTTACCAATTGTAGGCTCGATACTAAACTTATGACCTTAAGCAAGGAACTCAAGAATATCATCCGGAACAGGAACATCAGATAAATTTTTAAAATTTTTAATCCAACCTGGCTGTGTATTCAGGATGACATTCCTCTCCTTAGTAAATAAGTTATTGATTTTAATATTTCTATTGATTCTAATATTTCTATTTCTATTTCTTATTCTGAAAAAGATCTTATTAAATATTATGAGTTGATAACCTGAAAACTCTGCAAACATATGTTAACTTGAAAATCTGATAATGTCAGACTTAAGAAATTCTAGCTATCAAAGTTTACCAGTTTTGTTCCTAACCTTGTGATGAGTCTTCTTGATTCATTGCTGAAAGCTGTGTCCTGTCTAAGTAAGAGATTGTCAATGTGTGCAGTAGAGTGTTTAATATGTTCAAGTAAAATTCCTAATGTTCTACATCTCAGTAAGAAACATTTGCGGTTTAATTCCTTGGCCATTTTGATTTTAATCCGTGACCATTGTTTCATCTTTTTGACTGTTAATATGCCATAAGTAGCCGGGATATCTTGATAATAGCCCATTATCTATTTAAAGAAAGTGGAAAGTAGTATTTTGCTGACTAGTTAGAAACAAAATCGAAAAACCAATTCATTTGGGAGAAGTAGCAAAACGAACGTGTACTCTTATAACATTATATTTCCAATATTTCAACAATGAATATTGTCATCATCAGGGAGCTACGATATAATTAAATACTCAAAAGTTTTGAATAAATGAAAAAAAACCCAACCTTACTTACAATGTTAGCGAGGTTGTACGTATTGATGGAAAATATCCAAAACTTCAAGCACATTCATCAACCATAACAGCACAAAAATATGTAAATGAATACCACAAACATATAATTGAAATCATTTAAAATTTGAAAATGTAAATGCCGACAAATTGAAGGTCGAGCATGTGCTTCTTAGCAGCATTACACATTAACAAAAGGAAGTTAAATACACTGTCATGTAAAAAGTTCGATCATGACTACCAACTGGAAAGTTGTGAGAAACGTTTGTATTTCTACCACTCCAACAAATAAACATATTATTTGCTCATTATATAGGGTGAGCGAATGAAATATATTTTACTATTATTTCAATAATTTAAGTTGAAAAAGGAAAAAATTATTATCATTATTATCAAAAATTATTATTGTAATTATTATAACATCAATATTATTATTATTCAAAAATTAACAGCAATTATACAAAGACAGACAACAGATTATGAGGCTGATGACTAACAACCTCACTAGTCCATAAAAAGCTAATCAATTGTTAAATAACAGCCTCAATTCATAAAAATATCAAACGAATGTGATCTGAACAGAATCAAATGAACATTCCTGTACAGCTGTGTAATTCTTATCTAACATCAGCAAATATGAATATATTTTACTAAGATGATTGAGATCAGTTTTTTATACTTACAGTGATTAGATTGAAATATGAATGCCATTTCCAAGAATGTATGCTTATATAACTTTCCCTCCTTAGCCAATACTCTCACTGCCTCGTAGTTCATGTTATGACCTTCCCTGAAAACATGTTTAGGAATTGCGCAGCTCTCTGGATGCAATCTACTGTCACTTTTATGTGAGGAGACACGGTCCTTAAGAAGTCTACCAGTCTGGCCAATATATTCAAGATTACAGTTAGAACAAGGAATGCAGTAAACTAATTTGGAAAGATGTAAAAGTGGAGTCTTGTCTTTGACTTTAGTGAACAAAGAATTAATAGTCAGAACTGTTCTATAAGCAATCCTAACACTACCAACCTTGCTTAAGATACGAGTGAGCTTGTGAGAGATATAAGGTAAAGAGACAAATAAGTGATCAGCGGGAGCGACATCAACCATGTTATCATTATTATTATTATTATTAATTCCAACATCCAAATTCTCAACATTATTAATATTATCAAAATTATTATTATTATTCAACACATAATCCACATCAGCTAATAGATTTTTTATAGTAAGATGCTTACCAATTGTAGGTTTGATACTAAAATTAGGACCTGAAGAAAGCAACTTGAGAATCTACAATTGGTAAGCATTTTACTATAAAAAATATATTAGCTTATGTGGATTCTGTAACATCAAGAATTACTGATTCTACCATGAAGAATGCTATTATTGCACGTCCTACGAATGTCATCACCAACTATGTTCAGTCGTCAAGATTCCGTACATCATTTTGTCAATTGTTGTATTCAAACGCTAGACAATTTCTTGAGCATAATCTTAATCTGCTGGATGACGAGCTAGAAGGAAGTTTTGAACCTCAGAAGGATGCACAATGGGCCAACTTTGGCCTAAGTGCTGTGTGGCCACCCACCCTTCAAACCTTCACAGATACAGAGAAGCTAGACAATTTCTTAAGCATAATCTTAACCTCCTCGTCACTAGGTCCGACAAGGGTAATGTCACTGTGATTATGAACAGATATCAATATTTTGAGCTCACTTCTGATTATATTAATAGTTCTTCGTCATACGAATTGGTTCAGAGAGATCCCTTTCTCCAAATTCAAACAAAATGTAACTCATTAATAAAGAAACTTCATAATTCTAGTCAGATCGATGCTGTTACAAAGGAAAAACTTACATCTTATACAGGGGTCATTCCAAAATTCTATGCATCACCTAAAATTGACAAACCTGTTTCATCAATGAGACCGATAATTGCTTCTAATGACAGTCCTTCAGAGTTTTTAGCTGCTTACTTGACTGATATACTGACGAGGGCTTATGATTGTGAAAATCAGTACTATATTAAAGACTCTTTTGACCTCTCGACCTCTCTCTTGAATATAATAATTTTCAACTTACTGAAGACTATGTTTTGGCTAGTTTCGATGTAGTGTCACTTTTCAGTAATGTTTATCTTAATGCTTGTATTAGAGCTGTCCATAATAATTGGTTCAATATTAGTAATTTTTGCAGTATTAGTGAGAGTAACTTCATCAACTTGTTGATTTTTCTTTTTGAGAATACATATTTTTCTTTCAACAACCAAATTTATAGACAAACTTTTGGCACCCCTATGGGAGCAAAAATAAGCCCAACTTTGGCACGTTACGTGATGGATGATGTGCTTGACAGTGTCTTGAACGTCCTTCCTTTCAATGTTCCCTTTATTAAAAAATATGTTGATGACATAATTCTTCCCCTTCCTCGTTCACAGGTAACAGAAACTTAGAATGTTTTCAATAGTTACGACCAATACATACAGTTTACGATTGAAAAAGGGGACGATAATTCTAGTGTTCCTTTTTTAGACACAAGATTTTATCGTACTTCTAGTAACACCATTCTCATCGATTGTTAAAGAAAACCCATGAGTTCGGGTAGATATATAAACTATTTGTCTTATCACAGGCAGTCTACAAAAATTAACTTAGTTAGGCAAATGAAACATCGAGTTCTTCAAATCTCCGATCCTTCCTTCCACCATAAGAACCTAAGAATTCTCCACGACATTTTCTGTCAAAACTCTTATCCTGTTCCCTTATTTAACAAGATTTTGTATGGCACACCAACTGTCAGTCATTCTCAGGACAATAATCTTGTCCTCAACCATATTGTGGATCATATTTCCAATAATAACTTGAATAATAATAATAATTTTTATAATAATAATAATGTTGAGAATTGGGATGTTGGTATTAATAATAATAATAAAAATAATAATAATAATAATAATAATAATACGACAGTGCTGGACACAATGAAACAAAAGCTCAGTGTATACGCACAAAGATTACGAAGATATAAGAAAAGTAAGGAACGCAGAGACCACAATGTGCAATTTGGGAGGAACCAGAAAATATTTTACAAAAATATCCAACAGCAGATGCCTGAGAAAAACCAAACCATACCCCCAAACGAAGAAGAGATGCAAACATTCTGGGAAAACATATGGTCAAAAGAGGAACACTTTAACAGAGACGCACTCTGGCTGAAAAAAATTGAAGATAAAGCAAATAGGATACAACCAATGGCAGAGACAATTATAACACCTGAAACGCTGAAGTTTGTGATTGATAATCTCAAAAATTGGAAATGCCCGGGAGTCGATACTATTCAGAACTTTTGGATAAAGAGAAATCACGCCTTGCATGGAAAGATGCTAGAACTGATAAACCGATTTTTGGAGGATGGAGACTCAGTACCAGAGCCATTGTGTGAGGGAAAAACACTGCTGATACCAAAAAAAAGGATGTCATCTCACCCAGCTGATTACAGACCAATTACATGCCTTAATACGTTTTACAAAGTAATAACAGCCTGCATTGCCGAAAATATTACAAAACATTGTGACTCCAACAACATCCTAGGTGAAGAACAGAAAGGTTGCAAGAAAGGGTCATTGGCGTGTAAGGAGCAGTTAATCATAGACCAGATCATAATGTCAGAAGCCATAACGAAGCAGAGAAACTTATTTACAACCTTTATAGATTACCGCAAGGCGTATGACTCCTGTCCCCACGACTGGCTTCTGAAAGTCCCGGAAATTTATAAAATAGATAAGAAACTGATCACCTTCCTGGAAAAGATCATGAAAAAGTGGCGCACGACCTTAAACCTGAGAACACCTCAAATAGCTTACACCACAGTAAAAATACAGATAAGAAAAGGTATATATCAAGGAGATACATTAAGTCCACTGTGGTTTTGTATGGCCCTAAACCCGCTAACGTACCTGTTAAATGACACGATGAAAGGATTTGAGATGAAGGATGAAAACGGACAAAAGCACAAGATCAGCCATCTACTCTACATGGACGATCTCAAACAATACGCAGCAACAAAGACAGGGCTTCAGTACCAACTAAAAGTAACCGAAAGTTTTTCCGAGGATATAAAGATGAGATTTGGGGTAGATAAGTGCAAAATCCAAAGTATAAACAAAGGGAAACTCAACCAAAACCTAACATATGAAACGGCCCACCAGGAAACAATAACGTCAATGAATACGGATGAGCTGTATAAATACTTAGGGATGAACCAGAGAAAAACTATCGAGCATACGCTGATTAAACAACAACTTAGGAGCGAGTTTCAGAAAAGAGTGAGAAGGGTATTGAAAACATCTTTGAATTCCAAGAACACTACCATCGCCATCAACACATACGCCTTAGCAGTCATCACTTATTCTATGGGAGTTGTGAAATGGAGCAATACAGACCTGGAAGATATGGACAGATGGATCAGAATTCAACTGACCAAGTCTAGAAGCCGTCACCCGAAAAGTGCTGTGGAAAGAGTTTATATACCCCGCAAAGAAGGTGGATTGGGCATAGTAAACCTCTATGACATGAACATTCGTCAAATTAAATCAATGAGAAGCTATTTCCATAGGAAAGCAAGGATTTCCGTTCTTCATAATATAGTATGCTCTCAAGATGATAAATACACCCCATTGAACCTAACTAATAACTGTGACATTCACCCAACATCTGTACAAGAAAGACGAGAAGCATGGCAGAGGAAAGCACTGCATGGAAGACATCCTACTATCCTAGCCGCAGAGGGTACAGATAAAAAGTGGTCGAATCACTACTTACGAACAGGATACCTTTTTCCTGAAATTGAAGGGTTCATGATAGCCATACAGGATCAGGTTGTACCAACTAGGAACTATCTCAAATATATTATTAAAGATCCAACCGTGATAGATGACACTTGTAGAATGTGTGGCAGGATGGGGGAAACCATCCAACATATAACTGGAGGATGCAGCTCCCTCGCCGCATCTGAGTACAAGAAACGCCACGATCAAACAGGTAAGATAGTACACCATGCTCTGGCTTCTAAATATAACTTGATACCCGGAACAGAGAAACTCACCTATAAGTATACACCAGCAAGCATCCTAGAAAACGTCCACTACAAATTATACTGGGATAGAACAATATTTACTGATATCGGACAAATGAAGCAAACCGGGCGGATGTGGTTCTTTGGAGCCTGAGAGAAAAACAGGTATGTATTATCGACTTCGCAGTTGTGAATGATAACAACATGGAAAACACAATCAACCTAAAGCTTCGAAAATATGATGACCTCGCTCAGTATATCAAAGAGCAGTGGAAAGTAGACCAAGTTACTATCCTACCCATGGTCCTATCCACAACAGGCATTGTACCACGGCAGCTTGGTAAGGCTGTGGATACTCTTAAAATCAGTCCATCTGCAATTGGAAAGATGCAGAAAACAGCTATTCTTGGCACTTGCACCATTGTAAGGAAAGTACTGGGAAAATAACGCTAAAAAGTGGAAGGTCAAACATGCTTTGATAGATTTATATCTGTATATTTGAATAAACCACACTCAGACCAAGAGGCCTGAGTTTATGTAAAATGCCTTAAGAAGAGAACTAGTTGAAATAATAATAATAATAATAATAATAATAATAATAATAATAATAATAATAATAATAATACTGATAACATGGTTGATGTTGCTCCCGCTGATTTCTTATTTGTCTCTTCACCTTATATTGCTGAGGTTACTCCCAAGCTCACTCGTATCTTCAGCAACGTTGGAAATGTTAGGATTGCTCATAGAACAGTTCTGACTATTAATTCTTTGTTCAATAGAGTCAAAGACAAGACTCCACTTTTACATCTTTCCGAATTAGTTTACTGCATTCATTGTTATAACTGTAATCTTGAATATATTGGCCAGACTGGTAGGCTTCTTAAGGCCCGTGTCTCCTCACATAAAAGTGACAGTAGATTGCATCAAGAGAGGTGCGCACTGGGTGAACATGTTTTCAGGGAAGGTCATAACATGAACTACGAGGCAGTGAGAGTATTGGCTAAGGAGGGAAATTTATCTAAGCGTACATTCTTGGAAATGGCATTCATATTTCAATCTAATAACTGTATGAATAAAAAAACTGATCTTAATCATCTTAGTGAAATATATTCTCATTTGCTGATGTTAGATAAGAATTACACAGCTGTACAGGAATGTTCATTTGATTCTGTTTAGATCACATTCGTTTGATATTTTTCTGAATTGAGGCTTTTATTTAACAACTGATTAGCTTTTTATGGATTAGTGAGGTTGTAAGTCATCAGTCTCATAATCTGTTGTTTGATTTGTATAATTGCTGTTAATTTTTGTATAATAATAATATTGATATTGAAATAATTACAATAATAATTTTTAATATTAATAATAATATTTTTTTTTCAACTTAAATAATTGAAATAATAGTAAAATATGATTTTTTCGCTCACCCTTTATAATGAGCAAATAATATGTTTATTTGTTGGAGTGGTACAAATACAAACGTTTCTCACAACTTTTCAGTTGGTAGTCATAATCGAACTTTTGACATTACAGTTTACTTAACTTCCTTTTGTTAATGTGTAATGTTGCTAAGAAGCACATGCTCGACCTTTAATTTGTCGGCATTTACATTTTCAAATCTTAAATGATTTTAATTATATATTTGTGGTATTCATTTACATATTTTTGTGCTGTTATGGTTGATGAATGTGCTTGGAGTGTTGGATATTTTCCATCAATACGTACAACCTCGCTAACATTGTAAGTAAGGTTGGGCTCTTTTATTTATTCAAAACTTTTGAGTATTTAATTATATTGTAGCTCCCTGATGATGACAATATTCATTGTCGAAATATTGGAAATATAATGTTATAAGAGTACACGTTCGTTTTGCTACTTCTCCCAAATAAATTGGTTTTTCGATTTGGTTTCTAACTATTCAGCAAAAGACTACTTTCCACTTTCGTTAAATAGATAATGGGCTATCATCAAGACATCCAGGCTACTTATGGCACATTAACAGTCAAAAAGATGAAACAACGGTCACGGATTGAAATCAAAATGGCCAAGGAATTAAACCGCACTTGTTTCTTATTAAGATGTAGAACATTAGGAATTTTACCTGAACATATTAAACACTCTACTTCACACATTGACAATCTCTTACTTAGACAGGACACAGCTTTCAGCAATGAATCAAGAAGACTCACTACAAGGTTAGGAACAAAACCCATGAGTTCGGGTGGATACATGAACTATTTGTCCCATCACAGGCAGTCTACAAAAATTAACTTAGTTAATCAAATGAAACATCGAGTTCTTCAAATCTCCGATCCTTCCTTCCACAATAAGAACCTAAGGATTATCCACGACATTTTTTGTCAAAACTCTTATCCTGTTGCCTTATTGAACAAGATTTTCTATGGCACACCAACTGTCAGTCATTCTCAGGACAATAATCTTGTCCAAAACCATATTGTGGATCACATTTCCAATAATAACTTGAATAATAATAATATTTTTGATAATATTAATAATGTTGGGAGTATGGATGTTGGTATTAATAATAATGATAATAATAATAACATGGTTGATGCTGCTCCCGCTGATCACTTATTTGTCTCTTTACCTTATATTGCTGAGGTTACTCCCAAGCTCACTCGTATCTTCAGCAAGGTTGGTAATGTTAGGATTGCTCATAGAACAGTTCTGACTATTAATTCTTTGTTCACTAAAGTCAAAGACAAAACTCCACTTTTACATCTTTCCAAATTAGTTTACTGCATTCCTAGTTCTAAGTGTAATCTTGAATATATTGGCCAGACTGGTAGGCTTCTTAAGGACCGTGTCTCCTCACATAAGAGTGACAGTAGATTGCATCCAGAGAGGTGCGCATTGGGTGAACTTGTTTTCAGGGAAGGTCATAAAATGAATTACGAGGCAGTGAGAGTATTGGCTAAGGAGGGAAAGTTATCTAATCGTACATTCTTGGAGATGGCATTCATATTTCAATCTAATAACTGTATGAATGGAAAAACTGATCTTAATCATCTTAGTGAAATATATTCATATTTGCTGATGTTAGATTAGAATTACACAGCTGTACAGGTGTTTAAAACTCCTTTGACCTTACGCCTTCAGTGGACTGCAGCAGGCTGCCAAAGAAATTCCTTATAGTTTTTCTTTGATAGGGGCCTTCCTGTAGCTATAACAATCGAAGGACCACCGTGTTACCACGGAAAATAATAAATAAAACTACCAAAAAATGTTACTAACGATTTATGCTTTGCAAGCTCCAACAGTACATTAAAGAGAAAATTGTAAATTATGAATGTGACACACATATACGTCTGTACATAAGATGAAAATTTGCGCACATAATAATCCCGCACCAATTAATCGCTATTCAAAATAGATTATTATAAACAAAGTTAAGTGTAATCCACCTCGCATCCAACGGACCCCAGATTTGGCAACACCGCGAAAAAATTGTTGTCTGGCGGTAACCGGCAATTAAATCAATATCTTCAAATAAATATGACTATTAGTTATCTTACCAGATTTAGGCTTCATTATAATTCTAAACTAATCACTATTTATTTCTTTCAAAAACACTCTGAACCAGGAAACTACAAAGGAACCAAAATCGACGAGAGATGATTCGCATGGTGCCGCTGTGGTACTCGGACATGGAATGGCGATTTTCGGTAGTTCGCTACGCATATCGGGTCGAAGGTAGCCGAGGTAACGGCGATTCTACAATATTGGATTTGAATAGATCTAATAAATTTGGCGGGGTCGACGCACATGTTAAATGATTTTAACATACTGGGGGGGGGGGGGGAAGGTACTAGAAGAGAGAAACAACAAAGGGGAGAACAAACAAAAAAAGAAGAAGTAAACAAACCATATTCTACAAGTATAAAGTCCCTATAAAGAAACAACGGAGGTCTAGAATATTGCCCGTTGGTGTCCACACTAGCCATGGGTTATTGCCAGGAAGTACTCCGGACTCAGAAAGTAACTGTGTTAGGGGTGAACTAAGTTTCTAAAGGGAGCAGGGCTAATTTAACAATGGGGCGAGTGTATTCGCCATCACTAGTTTTTATTCTAGCAACTCGGAACTTACCGTCACGACCAGGGATAAGTTCTAAAATTCTAGCTACAGGCCAATTAAGGGGAGGTCTGTCCTCCGAAAGGACCAGAACTAAATCTCCCACAGATAGGTTTTTTTCAACCGTCTGCCACTTGGGACGGTGTTGCAATTGGTGCAAGTAATCAATTGACCAGCGCTTCCAGAATCTCTGTTGGATCTGGGTGCATTGAGTCCAAAAGGACAATCTATTAGGAGGAGTCTCACTGATGTCTTCTTCGGGAAAGGCCGTCAAGGGGCAACCAATTAGAAAATGACCCGGGGTCAATGGTAACAAATCATTAGGATCGTTGGATAGGGCGTACAACGGACGGCTATTTAAAATGGCCTCAATTTGAATGAGAATGGTGGCAGTCTCTTCGTAAGTGAAGATAGACGTGCCTAATAATCTAACCAAATGGGATTTGGCGCTCTTAACAGCGGCCTCCCATAGACCTCCCCAGTGGGGTGAGCGTGAAGGAATAAATTTCCAAGAAATTTCGGTTGAAGTAAGATAACTTGAGATTTTTTCAAGAGTGTCATTAGATCTGAGAAAATCTGCGAGATCTCTCAATTGATTTCGGGCACCAATAAAATTCGTGCCTCTGTCACTATAAATAACCTTGGGGTTACCTCTACGACCAATAAATCTTTTTAAACATGCTATAAAACCATCAGTCGTTAAGCTAGTGACCAATTCGATGTGTATGGCTTTAGTCACCATACACACAAAAATAGCTATATAGGCTTTGAGCAAAGGGGCCTTACGAAGTCTTGAGGATCGTAATGAGATAGGTCCAGCAAAGTCAACACCAACTTTGAAAAAAGCTCTAGTTGGTTGAACACGATCAGCTGGTAATGGGGACATGATTTGTGAAGAAAACTGAGCATGAAACCGATAGCAAGTAATGCATTTGGAGAGAATTTTCTTGATGGTACGTACTCCACCAAGAGGCCAATAAATTTGACGAAGGTTCGCTAAAACATTTTGTGGACCACTATGCCCAAGTCTACGGTGTTCACTTTCTACTAATCTAGTGACATTAGAAGGAAGTAACATTGGGAACTTCTTATCAAAGTTGAGTTCGGCATTCTGAAGTCTGCCACCTACACGTATAATTCTATTATTGTCTAGGAAAAGATTGAGCGGTAGGAGTGATTTGTTTACAAGGGGCTTGTTTTGAGATAGATTTTCTATTTCTCTAGAGAAATGCTCTTTCTGAGTTTGAAGTATAATAAAATCCAAGGAAACTTGAAGTTCCTCTACGGATAGAGGTCCAGTAACTTTGTCGCTGACTCTGCGACAATTGTTAATGAACCGAAATAGATAAGCAATGGATCCACGCAGTTTTTGGAATTGAGGAAACTCTGGGAACCATTCCTTTAAGGGATTAACCGGAGATTTGAGAGAAGCTATATTTACCTTTTTAACTTCGGGCAATACATCAACAATAGAAAATGTATCTAATGAATTATAGTCTTCAATTTGACATAAAAATTCAGGACCATGTAGCCAGAAGGGCTGAACATCCTTGGAAAAAGTTCCTCGTGAAAGAATGTCAGCTGGGTTCAAATGAGATCTAATGTGTCTCCAGGTTGAACCTGCCCTATTCTGTTGAATAGTGAGAACACGCCGAGCCACAAAAGGAGTGAATTTACTCGCCTTGTGTTTCACCCAAGAAAGGGAAACCAGGGAGTCAGACCATAAGTTTATGGATTGGAAAGAATAACATGAAGAGAAAATGTTTTTTATTCGGACAACTAAATTAGACAAAAGAACCATAGAATTGAGCTCTAGTTTAGGAATGGTCAATTTAGCCTTCAACGGACTAACTCTAGACTTAGATGCAACAAGTGAAGAAGAAATAGAGTGATCCGAATAAGAGGCTACTAAATATATACAACAACCATAAGCTACTTGGCTGGCATCACAAAAACCATGCAAAGAGACATGAATTAACTTTTTATTTTGCGTTAGAAGTCGAGGGATTGCGAGCTGAGGTAAATCGGAAAGATTTTTGACAAACATGTTCCATTGCTTAAGAATATTGACGTCTTTTATAGGAGTATCCCAGTCTAGCTGAAGTTGCCAGAGAGATTGCATTATAAGTTTCCCAAGTACGATTAGAGGGTTTACTATACCCAAAGGGTCAAAAGTACTAGCGATAATGGACAAAACGCTTCGTTTTGTCAAACAAGGCAGGTCAGGCAGGGCTGAACCACTAATTTGGAGTAAATCAAGGGAAGAATTCCATTTTATGCCAAGAATCTTACAAGGAGAATTTTCCAAATTTAAATCCAATTCTAAGTTAGGATCAAGAGAGAGAGACTGGAGGAATTTTAACGAGTTTGAATGCCACTTGTGCAGTTTAAACCCATGTTTACTAAGTACTGTGCTTAATTGAAAATAAAGAGTTTCTAATTCGTCATGATTGTTGACTCCACTAAGAATGTCATCCATGTAGGTTTGCGAAAGCAGGGCTTTCTGAGCTAGAGGAAAAGATGTATTATTTAAAGCGATGTCTTTGAGGACTCTAGTCGCTAGGTATGGGGCACAGTTTTGGCCGAAACTAAGCCGAGAAAGTTCTATGCATTGATATGCATCTGCAGGACTGTCACGCCAAAGCACATTTTGCAAGTGACGATGAGCAGGGTTTATCTCAATCATCCGGTACATCATTTGGATGTCCGCACATAAAACATAGCGAAAGGATCTAAAGCGACAAAGTATGTCGAATAAATTGTCTTGGACTTGATACCCTTTATAAGTAAGATCGTTGAGAGAGACCCCAGTGTCAGATCGACACGAGTAGTCGAAAACTATTCTACATTTAGAGGAAACAGATGAAGAGCGTATAACTGCTCTATGAGGAACAAAGTTTTTAATCTCATTAGTGAGATTACAAAACAACGAAAGCGGTACCACTCTAGCATGGTCTAAATAAATATAATCAGTCAAGACTTGCTTGTATGTTTCAAAAAAATCGGCATTTTTTTCGAACTTTTTCTCCAAGTGATTGAAACGACGCTTGGCTATCGAAAGTGAATGACCTAATTTTTTACTAGGATCTACTATCAAAGGCATGTCTACTTGATACCTTCCAGACGGTAAAATTTTGGTAGTTTGAAGAAAAATATTTTCTACTAGTTCATCTTCAAAGGAATGACCCTCTGAATCAGGAATGTCCTCGATTTTCCAAAACTTCTCAATTAATTCGTCAATACTCGGAGCATCAACTAAATTTTCACTTTCTACTGTTAAAAAGGAAAGAGCAAAATTAGTTTTATTGCATTTGTCTACGCGCATTTCTGGAACAGGGCCAGCTACTACATAACCTAGATGAGTGTTCATAAGCGTGGGCATGTTATCCCCCATCCTGAAGATTTCATCTTTTAGAAGACAGAAGTACACATCCGCCCCTACCAATATTTGAATTTCCCCAGGTTCAAAAAACAAAGGGTCAGCTAAATCCAATTTAACATGATCTGGTAAACAAATTTTATCGGGCGGTATAACAAATTGAGGTAATTTATTGGTAATTTGATCAATGACAGAGCAAGTTATATTAAAAACCTTGAAGGGTTCCACCAAAGAGCTAAAAACAACATCTATGACATTATTACTATGGGTACATCTATTATTACCAAGACCAGAAATATTTACCACGTGAGATCTATAAGGAGTACCTAAAGAATCAGCAAGGGATCTTTTGATTATACTCATTTGACTTGCAGAGTCGAGAAGCAAACGAACTGTTATAGTTTTCCCATTTTTACAATGTACATTTACCATAGCAGTGGGTAACAACACAATCTTATCAAACAAACTAGTTGCTGCCAGCGAAGATTGCTGGACACTGGAAGAGGAGACAACATGATCTACTTCCGAATTGTTCCTTACAATGGAATTGCATTGAGAAGAATCTCTGTTTACAACATTTGCAACTCTATTCATGTTGGAGCTCGGTCCAGGATCCGGAGAACTTCCAGAGTTACGAGCGGGAGGAGCACTTCTATTTGAAGAACTGCTACTATTAGCAGAACGAGAATTAGAATTAAATTCAAAATGAAGGAGAGAGTGATGAGACTTACTGCAACTCAAGCAACGATGAAGAGATTTGCAGCTAGCAATTAAATGCTGAGAACTTAAACAGTTTAAACATAATTTGTTTGTTTTTGCAACTTTATGCCTGTCAACGGGTGAAAGAGCTAAGAATTTACTACAGCGATATAATAAATGTGAGGTGTCTGAACAGAGTACACAACCAGACCTATTGGATTGAGATGAAGAAGATTGGATATGGGGTTTATCACCAAAACTAGTATGCAAAGTGACACGAGGTTTACTATCCTGTGGTTTGGATTCCTTTTTATGTCCAGAGTCAAATAAATTTAAGTTTTCTAACACACTATAGCGTCTTTTAATAAACTCAAAAAATTCATGAGTATTTACTAATTCCATTGGTTTTCTTTCGTTTTCAAATTCTCGTCTAGTAATGAAATCTAATTTTTGTTCTAAAAGAAAGACCACCAGAGTCTCGAACATAAGTTCTGATTCTAAATTCAGATTTCTTATTTGTTCTAGTGTCTTTTTGGATGCGACGTAGAAATCTCTTAAACTAGCCGCATTACTCTTAACTATAGGTTTTTGATCCAACAATGATGAGAATAGAGAATTTAACAATTTAGATTTATCCTCATAAGTGTTTTTTAAAATGTCCAAAGCTACCTCTAGATTCCGGTTAGTTACACTTAAACTATCTATTAATTCGAGTGGCTGGCCACGAAGCAAGCTTTTTAGATAATAAAATTTTTCGCTATCACACTGAAGTTTAGGATTTTTCAAAACTAAAGCTGAAAACAAATCAAGAAAGGACGTCCATTCTGACGCCTGACCTGTAAACGGTTTAATATTTATTTTGGGTAAAACTACATTACAATTATCACTAGAGCGAGATGTATTTTTATTAGCTTTGTCGAATAAAGAACTAAATTTTGCTATGCATAACTCGAATCTATCAGATATGAGATCCTCTGGTCCGCTGTCAGACAAAGTTTCATCCGAGGTTAAAGCTATACCTAAAATTTCAGACTGAATTTCTTGATAGTTACTATAATGTCCTATTAAACTATCTAGTTTAATTTTAAGAAGGTAAGATTCTTCTTCACCAGTAATATTAGCTAAGAATCTTTCAAACCGTGTAAGTTGGGCCTTAGCACCGGCTCGTTTATTTTTTAAATGTGATAATTGCGAAGTCATCTTTGACAAGAGTAATTAACCGGAAACTAATTATTAACACAGTAAAAACGTCAATAATCGTATACAGTACTAAAATTGTAATTACCATAAAATAAATACGACAATATACAAGAGTAATATAAGCAATGAACAAATAAATTATTCCCAAATTTTAAACGAGAACTATTAAATTTAAAGAAAAAACCATACTTTAATAACTCAGTGCTATTAGTAATTGCGAATTCCTGAGTTTCTTAAAAAAAATCAAATTTAAGGCGCTCTATTCTAGATAAAAATTAAACAGTATTTTGATTACTAAACTGAAAAATTTCTTCTTAGAATGGCAAGTCAGTTTGTGTTCCAACAACATTCATAATAGAAAAACGTTATAAAAACAAAGTCTAAAATTTCATACACAACAGAAAAAGAAAAAACATAAAGGCGCCGACATCTTATGTTCTCAAAGCTCCTTCTTTAATTTTTTCTGCTGAGCGAGGCTTCATGCAGCTGCATGTTGAAATACATATTTGCTTGTAAATTTAAAGTCCCACGTAGCACGGTGTTGCCAAACCAAGTCGTATTTCCCGATCCCTGCGGACGGCACTTCGCGCACATAAATTTTATTCTAATCACGGAAATGTAAAAATTGTTTTTCCACTAAATTTCTGCTTTTGCTTTAACGAATTTAGTCTATATTGTCTATTAGCATTTACCTAAAGCGAGTCTATAATGTTCAAAAGTTCCGGCTCGAATGATCATAAAAAACTATGTTTAAAACTCCTTTGACCTTACGCCTTCAGTGGACTGCAGCAGGCTGCCAAAGAAATTCCTTATAGTTTTTCTTTGATAGGGGCCTTCCTGTAGCTATAACAATCGAAGGACCACCGTGTTACCACGGAAAATAATAAATAAAACTACCAAAAAATGTTACTAACGATTTATGCTTTGCAAGCTCCAACAGTACATTAAAGAGAAAATTGTAAATTATGAATGTGACACACATATACGTCTGTACATAAGATGAAAATTTGCGCACATAATAATCCCGCACCAATTAATCGCTATTCAAAATAGATTATTATAAACAAAGTTAAGTGTAATCCACCTCGCATCCAACGGACCCCAGATTTGGCAACACCGCGAAAAAATTGTTGTCTGGCGGTAACCGGCAATTAAATCAATATCTTCAAATAAATATGACTATTAGTTATCTTACCAGATTTAGGCTTCATTATAATTCTAAACTAATCACTATTTATTTCTTTCAAAAACACTCTGAACCAGGAAACTACAAAGGAACCAAAATCGACGAGAGATGATTCGCATGGTGCCGCTGTGGTACTCGGACATGGAATGGCGATTTTCGGTAGTTCGCTACGCATATCGGGTCGAAGGTAGCCGAGGTAACGGCGATTCTACAATATTGGATTTGAATAGATCTAATAAATTTGGCGGGGTCGACGCACATGTTAAATGATTTTAACAACAGGAATGTTCATTTGATTCTGTTTAGATCACATTCGTTTGATATTTTTCTGAATTGAGGCTGTTATTGAACAACTGATTAGCTTTTCATGGATTAGTGAGGTTGTTAGTCATCAGCCTCATAATCTGTTGTTTGTCTTTGTATAATTGCTGTTGATTTTTGAATAATAATAATATTGATGTTAAAAAAATTACAATAATAATTTTTAATAATAATAATAATAATAGTTTTTTCCTTTTTCAACTTAAATAATTGAAATAATAGTAAAATATAATTTTTGCGTTCACCTTATATAATGTTAAAATAATATGTTCATTTGTTGGAGTGGTAGAAATACATACGTTTCTCACAACTTTTCAGTTGGTAGTCATGATCGAACTTTTGACATGACAGTTTATTTAACTTCCTTTTGTTAATGTGTAATGTTGCTAAGAAGCACATGCTCGACCTTCGATTTGTCGGAATTCACATTTTCAAATTTTAAATGATTTTGATTATATGTTTGTGGTATTCATTTACATATTTTTGTGCTGTTATGGTTGATGAATGTGCTTGAAGTTTTGGATATTTTCCATCAATACGTTCAACCTTGCTAATATTGTAAGTAGGTTGGGTTTTTTCATTTATTCAAAACTTTTAAGTATTTAATTATATTGTAGCTCCCTGATGATGACAATATTCATTGTCGAAATATTGGAAATATAATGTTATAAGAGTACACGTTCGTTTTGCTGCTTCTCCCTAATAAATTGGTTTTTCGATTTTATTTCTATCTAGTCAGCAAAAGACTACTTTCCCTTTTCTATATATATATATTTATATATATATATATATATATATATATATATATATATATATATATATATATATATATATTTATATATATATATATATTTATATATATATATATATATATATATATATATATATATTATTGTGGTTTACTATTTGTGTTTCAAAATCAATAAAATTTTAATTCAATTCGCCCGGTATATTTAAGAAATTATTTTGTTCAAGAATGCCACACAGTGCACTTACCTTTATCTCTTCTTATTATAAATTTTTATATGAGAACTCAGCTTCTCAGGATCCGGGTTCATGGGCTTTATATATATATAATAAATCTTGTTATTATTATTTTATATGCGCCAAATATTTGATATTAAAAAAAATCTGTTAAATTAAATTTTTTTATAAATCTCTGTAGTGCGGTCCTGTATACTTTATCTCAAGGAAACCTTCAGTGGTGAATGCTGTCTAAACAGTATTGCCAACTTACAAACGAAAACACTGAATCAAGATTCACAGATATATGATTCTATTTATTTAAGAGAAAAGAATTTTTATCTCGTAAAAAATCAAAAAATATATTATTTTTCCTTGCATACGATATATAAAGAAAAATAAAACTTATCTATGATGGTCTTTCACACAAAATTCATACCAATGAAATTATACGTATACGTATGCAACTTATTGTGCGTTTAAGTTTTGTTGGTAATTGTATTCAACATTTCAACAAAAAAAACATGGACGATTGTGATAAGTACATAAGATTATCGGATATAATTCAATACGTAATGTTCCTTTATATATACAAGTAAGTTTTCATTTAAAAAAAATTTATGAAATACCTTATGTTCTCCACTAATGTTCTATAGAAGAATATTCATTTTGCTTGCCTTTTAGGGATGTTCTGGAAAATTTCTTGGGAAGCTGGATTCACAGTTCATTTGAATCAACTCGTTACTGAAAAGCCTTTTAGTATTTTCTTCTGGGATTCTGTAAAGGATATTTACACTGTATACATGGAATATTTAATTCAGGAATCGTTTTATAAGGTTAGTTTCACTAGTCTTTTTGGGAAGCTGGATTCACAGTTCATTTGTATCACTTCATTACTGAAAAGTCTTTCAGTATTTTCTTCTGGGATTATGTTAAGGATATCTACACTGTATATATCAAATATTTAGTTCAGGAATCGTTTTAGAAGGTTAGTATCACTATTCACTTTTTAATATTGGCTATAAATTTTACAAGTCTTATAATTATTATGAAAGAAAAATAATGTGTTTCTTTTAGCTTTTCTTAGCACCAACGCTCTACTACTTTTCTTTTTTCAAAATCAACAACTTTATTTTTCTCCAAAACAAAAAATCTCATTCCTATATCAGCCCTCTGTTTATTGAAATCACATAAATATTTGCAACCAATCAAAATAACTCATAGTAGTTCATTTAAAAGATTTCATTTTATTATTCAAGATAGTAACTTTTTAATTATAAAACATACTTTTTAACAATTCTAAACCAACATTACCTATATATATCTTTTGCAGTTTATTAATTCTTAAAATTTTTCAGCTGTTATCGACTTTTCTCTACCCAGCTGACACATACTTCAAACAGATGTCAAAGATTTTATAACCCTTATGTTTTTATTTGGAATTTCACCTTTGGATATAATACAAGAAACATTTCTAGGGCTTCTAAATAGTTTAATGGTATCTAATGGGAATTTAAGATAATGCATAAACATTTAACGATTTCAATTGAAGAGTGGACTCATTCATTTCATAACAGGTGATGTTTTTTTTTTAAAATTTTTCTCTTAAATAGTTTGAATCCTATTATATTGGTGTCATGTATGTGTATACAAGGTACAATATAAAGTTTAAAGACATTTCATTTGTTTAATTTAGTTTAAATTTGACTCTCGAATAGTTTTTCCTTCAATAATTTTATACTCGTTAATTTTTCAAATTGTAATTAACTCGTGTTAGATATATGTACAGTGTGTAGCATTATTTTTTCACAATAATATATATATATATATATATATATATATATATATATATATATATATTTATATATATATATATATATATATATATATATATTTATATATATATATATATATATATATATATATATATATATATAGCATTTTTCAGTCGTTATATAAAAAAAAAATTTTTTTTTATATATATATATATATATATATATATATATATATATATATTATTGTATTTTCTAATAATAATAAATTGATATAAGTCGTGTTATATTGTCAAATATTCATGAAGTGATTAGTTGATTGATAAGTAGATTAATGTTGTGGTTATTGTAATTTAAATTATTATTATGCGTTACTTATTTTAATTAATTTAAATGTACGTTTTAATGGATTCCTAAAGAAACACAGATTTATAACAGATATATTTCATACATCAAATGTAACTCTCAACGTTATTAATCTGTCTATGAAACGTCATCTCAGAAGTATCTCGATGAGTATTGTCAAAATAAATAACAAACTGTCAGAGAGAGAAAAATTATGTCTTTTGGAATAATTACGAATTGACGGGAGGAGAGATCTTTTTAAGTTTAGCTCCGCAAAGTTTAGTTTAAATTGGTAATAAATTTGCAAGTTTGATATTGAGAAAGTAATTATTATAATACAAGTGAAGTCAACAACAAAGAAAAATTAGAAACATGTTAAGCGATTGAAAGTGTATTCAGAAGGAATTTTTATATATGGAAAAATTAAGAAGTCAGTAATGATGGAGATACTTAGAAGAAATTGGAATTGTGAACGGTTAGTAGACTTCTAAATTCAAAACTGTTGGATTGATTATATACTAAATAGGGAAAGTATAAGTAATAGAGTGGACTAAGAAAATTTAAATATGGACAAATATTAGTGAGATCATGGACTAAGCAGGTGTGAATACGGACAATAAAGAAAAAGTATTAGTAAAAGAATGAACTAATGAAATTCAAATGAGGACAGTAGAATACTGAATAAGTTTTTCTTTTAGATAAGTAATTTGATAGATATAGATATAACACTGAGTAAGTTTTTCTTTTAGTTTAGTGATTTAATAGATATAGGTTTTTTAATTAATTTGTTGAATTTGTAAATTTCTTAAATTGAAAAGAACAATAATTAAGTTAACTAAAGTTACTTTGCCTATTTCTATATAATAAAAAGAGCCCCACAGATCCACACTAGAGAAAGGGTCAAATAAAAAAATAAAAAAAAATATCATATTATTATTACGTGAAAATAAAGAAAATTTAAATTGATGAATATATATAAAACATTACTATATATATCAATTTTTCCATTTTTCTTGGGCATCAAGTTAACCCTAAATTCTGTATCAATTTATATTTTTATTTATTTATTTAACGTTATTGTGAAATTAACGCAACAAAATGGATTCAAAATCTAATAAATACCTGCCGATATAGCAGATATGCGTTGGGTAAAATATTTGCGATTTCATACAATACCGAAAATGAGCTACCCACACACACAAAATATTATTAGAACCGAAGCTGTTAATGCTATCACTAACCACAAAACTAAACTTCGTCATTACAAAGGTAGAACCAACAATAAAAAACAGAAAGATAAACAAAAAAAATAGAAAAAACACCCTCAGATCACGGTACTACAACCTGATAAAAGTAATAAAACTGTCATAATGAACACTACAGATTATGAGACAAAAATCAATGAAATATTGATTAATACAAATATATATATATATATATATATATATATATATTTATATATATCAAAAAATTAAATCTGATCAGACAAAGTCCTTTCAAGAAAAAAATAATAAACTTGTAAATTTGCTAAAAAACTTTTAGATAATCAATCAATTGGTGCAACGGAAGCTAAGCAATTACAAACACATAATGCCATACCACCAAGAGTTTACGGTTTACCTAAATTACATAAACCTGACATACCATTATGTACGGCTAACAGTTTCTTACGTTCAATCCCCCTTTTACAAACTGTCTCTCATAAGTAATCAACAAGAATGGATTCTATATAAAAGGTTCGTTTACACTTGTGACGCGAATTCTCCAGCGTGTGGTATATGTAGCAGCCTTTTACTCTACCTCGTAATGCCTCGGAACGTCACTTCTTGAAACCTTACACTTTCTCGGGCGCCAGATTTTTAGCGTGGTTGTCTCCACGGCCCCTCGACTTCACTCGTTGAAAGTTCCAGGTAGCCTCAGATGGAGGTACGGTAAATTCCAGGGGTCTATTGCCGTCAAAATCCGGGGGGTTATTGCTAAATATAGAAACGTTCTTGCTAGTCCTGGAATGAATATTATACTTCCTACCATAGGGAGGTGCTAATCTATAGTAGGTCAATAAAACACAAAGGTTTATTTAGGTTTTATTATAATTATATTTTCTACCAAGCCGTTATATGTAAAAAAAACAATACTTATAAGGGAAGACAATACCCTTGTATCCCAAAAGCAAATATGTATTATTTAACTATATGTATATTAGATAAGCACTAATTAGTGACGAAGCAGGCAGGACATAAGCAAGAGTGGTTTATGATCATAAAATAGCGTACATGAAAAAAAAGAAGCGGTAAAAACAAACAACAACTATTCAAAGTTTGGTGGTCTTTTCATTCAAATGTTTTATGAGCTTTCATGCAAGGAACGGGTTAGGTGTCACTCCTATAAAAAACTATCAGATCGGGAAATATACTAAAGTTTGGGGACTTTAGATTTAAAATATCAGGAAGCCCTAGCGTTTATGTATGCCTGGCGCTCCCGGAGATTTCAATCAAAATTCTTCCTAAAAATCGGAAAAAGGTATCAAAGAACGGGAGCTAATATCAGGAAGCCTACTAAAAAGAAAAATCGGGAAATATACTAAAACTGGGGATTCTAGATTTAAAATATCAGGAAGCCCTAGCGTTTATGCATGCCTGGCTCTCCCGAAGATTTCAATCAAGATTCTCCATAAAAATCGGGAAAGGTATCAAAGAACGGGGATTCTAGATTTGAAATATCAGGAAGCCCTAGCGTTTATGTATGCCTGGCGCTCCCGGAGATTTCAATCAAGATTCTCCCTACAAAATCGGGAAAGGTATTAAAGAATGAGTACTTTAAATTTGAAATATCGGGAAGCCCTAGCGTTTATGTATGCCTGGCGCTTCAGGAGATTTCAATCAATATTCTCCCTAAATATCGGAAAATGTATCAAAGAACGGGAACTAATATCAGGAAGCCTACTTAAAAGAAAAATCGGGAAGGATACTAAAACTGGGGATTCTAGATTTGAAATATCAGGAAGTCCTAGTGTTTATGTATGCCTGGCGCTACCGGAGATTTCAATGAAGATTCTTCCTAAAAATTGAAAAAAGGTATCTAAGAACGGGAGCTAATATCAGGAAGCCTACTAAGAAGAAAAATCGGGGAAGATACTAAAACTGGGGATTCTAGATTTAAAATATCAGGAAGCCCTAGCGTTTATGTATGCCTGACGGTACTAGAGATTTTAATCAAGATTCTCCCTAAAAGTCGGAAAAGATATTAAAGTATGGGAACTAATATCAGGAAGCCTACTAAAAAGAAAAATCGGGAAAGATACTAAAACTGGGGATTATAGATTTAAAATATCAGGAAGCCCTAGCATTTATGTATGCCTGGCGCTACCGGAGGCTTCAATCAAGATTCTCCCTAAAACAATCGGAAAAGGTATCGAAGAACGGGAGCTAATATCAGAAAACCCACTGAAAAGAAAAATCGGGAGAGATACTTAAACTGGGGTTTCTAGATTTAAAATATCAGGAAGCCCTAGCGTTCATGTATGCCTGGCGCTCCTGTGGATTTCAATCAAGATTCTCCCTATAATTCGGAAAAGGTATCAAAGAACGGAAACTAATATCAGGAAGCCTACTTAAAAGAAAAATCGCGAAAGATACTAAAACTGGGGATTCTAGATTTAAAATATCAGGAAGCGTTTATGTATCCCTGGCGCTACCGGAGATTTCAATCAAGATTCTCCCTAAAAATCGGAAAAGGTATCAAAGAGCGGGAACTAATATCAGGGAGCCTACTAAGAAGAAAAATCGGGAAACATACTAAAACTGGGGATTCTAGATTTAAAATATCTATGCCTGGGGCTACCGGAGATTTCAATCAAGATTCTCCCTAAAAATTTAAAAAGGTATCTAAGAGCGGGAACTAATATCAGGAAGCCTACTAAAAAGAAAAATCGGGGAAGATACTAAAACAGGGGAGTCTAGATTTAAAATATCAGGAAGCCTTAGCGTTTATGTATGCCTGGCGCTACCGGAGATTTCAATCAAGATTCTCCCTAAAAAAATCGGAAAAGGTATTGAAGAACGGGAACTAATATCAGGAAACCTACTAAAAAGAAAAATCGGGAAGATACGAAAACTGGGGATTCTAGATTTAAAAGATCAGGAAGCCCTAGCGTTTATGTATGCCTAGCGCTACCGGAGATTTCAATCAAGATTCTCCCCAAAAAATCGGAAAAGATATCATAGAACGGAAACTAATATCACGAAACCTACTAAGAAGAAAAATCGGGGAAGATACTAAAACTGGGGATTCTAGATTTAAAATATCAGGAAGCCCTTGCGTTTATGTATGCCTGGCGCTACCGGAGATTTTAATCAAGATTCTCTCTAAAAGTCGGAAAAGGTATTCAATCAGATGAGATGTGAAATGGTTTGCCACACTCCGGTGTACAAAGATATTCCAACTTATTTTAAAATAAAAATCAACTGCATGAATATTTTTAATGTATAATTGAAAAGACCACTTATTTCCGGATTTTTATTACTTGAAGTTCTTACCTTTACAGCAACGGAATTGTCGGAAAAAACTCGGAAAGAAGTTTTCGTTAATTGGTAAAACAAAGCCAAACAACTTTTGGCGGACGGTGCACAATTTCTCGCTCCTGCTCCGGTTAGCCAGCATTTTGGTACTCCTCAATCGATTCAAAATCTACCTGCCTTCAGCCTTACTTTTTCAGCTCTCTCGATAAGTTCGACCTGCGCGCTTCTACCAATATCTATCTCGTTGCAGTGGGGAAACCAGTACATTGAAATGTTGAGTTTCAAAATCGGAATAAATATTTTCACACAGAAAAATCAATTCTCCATCGCAACCAGATAGTAAAAGAAATAAAAATATCATCGGAACTTTGAATAAGTCAACCTTCTACAAAAATTGTTTCTACCCCGAAGCCAGGGGATAAAATAAAATGTTTACGGAGATTTACAATAATTATAAATCTTATGACTAAAACAATTTATATACAGATGTTGGAATATATAACGGGTATATGTATTATGAAATGCATATATACTTTGCGACATAAACTATAAAATCATTTTTATACAGAGGCCAGAATACATAACAGGTGATATAAAATATAAAATAAATATACTCAGCCACAAAAATACAAAATGAAAATTTACTCGGCGACATAAACTATAAAATGAAAATATACTAGGTGGCTTTTACTATAAAATGATTTGTTTACAAAGGAAAGAATATATAATGGGGATATGTAATATAAATGAATATATATATATATATATATATATATATATATATATATATATATTAAAGTGAAATATTAATAACAGGAAAATGAACAAATAAAATTTTGTATATAAATGCCTATTTGCAACCAAAAAGAATCATAATGCTCATAGTTACATGATATTTAAATTCATGATAACAACAATATTGATAAACGAAACTATTAACATATAGTTGTGTGTTGCACACACGTGAGTCAATTATAAAAAGATATTATTCATTCGTAACATAAATTTTAAAAAAAAAACCAACTTCTATAATTGTATTTTCCCGATTGCTATAACTTTTGACAAACCCTGTATACGATAAAGTATTTTTTTGACGACGATTAAAAAAGCAAATAGACATGAATAGTATTATATATAAAGTGACAGCTTTATCAATATTTAGATTAAGTGTAAATAAAGTGGCATTAGTGCAATCGCGGAGATATTTTCGAACGGAGTGAATAATTGAAAAAGAACAAGACGCGGATAAATAGATTTTTTTTTAAAAACAATAACTGTTTACAAGTTAACAAAAGAGGATCGGAAAAAACAGAAGGAGGTTGTTGATTGTTGAGCGTCGAGAGAGGGTTGTGAGGTTGAAAAGGTGGTATGGAAAGATATGAGAACGAGAATAAAATAATACAATTAAGTTAAAAAAATCATAATTAAAGGACAAAATTTTGATTTTTTACTGTGACAACGTCATTGGCAATAAATGGAATGATCCAGTTTCCAGTAATTGAATATCAAATAAAAAAAAACTTTTCAATAATCGTCTTCTAGAATTTGGTGAGATAATTTAATTTTTTACTTTATTTGTTCCTGGCTATTTGGTTACGTTTTCCTCGTAGCAGAAATTACTTATATTGAAAGTAATCCGAATATAATAAACTTTAACTCCTTGTCGAATAGAGAAGCTATTACACTTTAATCATCACAAGTTTCATTGAACTGAAATGAGTGGAAACACAAGACTTTTGTTATCTTCAAACTCATGAATTTCTGTATGTATTCACAAACATTTGGTTTCTTGAATTATTACTTAGGTTAGGTATAATATTATGAACATTTCTTTTTGAATTTACCTAGTTATTTAAGAATAATCAATTTCCACTATCCTACTAATTCAATTTAATCCCAAACAACGACGAAATCACTCACTGATTTTATTATTAAGGACTAAATATATTAATAAACTTTAAAAACTATTACTTCTAAACATCCATTTTGCGATTGACAAGCTATCTGGTCATATGACGTGATTCACGCCACCATCATTCTTCTGGTTTAAAATGCTAGAGGTGGGAATTGATTGCGGGTTAACGATGATATCATGGTTACACAGTATTTATTAGTTATTTTTGTTATTTTATCATAATAATTTCACTTAAAATATTTAACTATGAGAATTATACATAGACGTTTATAAATTATCATGTAATTTGTCCAGGCTTTATCGTCAGTAAGTATTGAGGGAGAAATGTTAAGAAATACATAGAATTTTTGATTATTTATACAAAACTACATTCAAACCTCTTTGTTTTCCTTCAAGTGTTCTCAAAATCTATCAGTTTCCTGTTACTGTTCAACGCTAGTGCCGGACACACCCCTGAGATCTAAAAAAAAGGAATAAAGCTTTTGGTATTAATATTTGAACTTGCATTAGGTACGAAATCGCTCTGTTTATAATAAGCAGACCATGCGAGTTCTGGCGCCCATAATAAAAAAGGGAAATACAATGATTAACAAATTTGATATTCATAATAAATAATAGAAAATTCCACAACAATATTGCAACTTGACAATAACATAATAATTAAAAATAATCATCATCGCAATTTTTTAAAAAACCAACCTGTAACTCAAATTAAAATACAGCACAATATTTGGCGCCCAACGTGGGGCGTTCGAATTAGCGACAGGAACAGGTCATATTTGAGACATCGGAGGAATTTTGGTAAAATTTTACAATGGCAGACAAAAAAATGGACATTGACAATTTAACTGTAGAAGAACTAAAAGAACAACTAAAATCAAGAGACATGGATACAAGGGGGAGCAAACAAACATTGAAGGAGAGATTAACAGCGGCTATGCAAGAAAAAAAAACAACAGAAGAAGCAAAAGGAGATAGTTTTATAGAAGAAGTACACCATAATACTAAACAAAACCCTAACGAAAATGAAGAATTGATGAACATGATGAGGACAATAATGTCTGATATAAAAAGCACAAAAGAAGATATGAAAAGTACAAAAGAGGAGATAAAAAGTGCAAAGGAAGAAATCAATAGAAATCAATAGAAAAGTGGATAAACAAGAAGAAAAATTTACAGAACACATAATGGAAATGAGAAGACAATTTGAAGAACACAAGAAAGAACAAGAAGAAAAAACGAATAAATTGCAAGAAAGTCTAATTCAAGAAAGCATAAATAGAAAACAAGAGATAGAAGATATGGGAAACAAGATACGAGGAGAAGGAAGAGAACAGATGGAGAAGGTACGATGGAACGTTAGGAAAACCAATGAAAGAATAGAAGATGTAGAACAAGGTATACAATTGAATTTATCTATAGTAGAAGAAATGAATCTGAAAACGCAGAGGGAATTACTGAGGGAAATGGATACAAAGTTACAAAAAATTAAAGAAAATGGGAACACACATGACTTTGGAACTCTAGAGAAGGAAATAAAGGAAGATTTCAAAAAGAAAATGATGAAGTTTGAAAGAGAAATGGAATACGTGAAAAATAAAACACAACAAAATAATAATATACAAGGGGTAAATTATATATACAATCATGGTGAAAGTAATCTAAAATTCGATGGGGACATACGTAAGATACACCCAAAGATTTTCCTGAGGTGTCTCAAACATAAGCTGAAAGGTATGATAAAAGTTGAGGACTTGAAGGAGACAATAAGGTCTCATTTAAATAATCAGGCATTGCTTTGGTTTACTTGCAACGACACAAATATTATCAACTTCAATGATTTCGAGATAACTTTTCTAAAACAGTATTGGGGGGAAACAGAACAAGGTTATGTAAGGGAAAAACTGTATTTTGGTAAATTTGATATTAGGAGAAGTAACAATATGAGTAACTACGCACTCTCAATATTCTCCCAAGCACAATACTTAGAACCAATGATTTCAGAACAAGAAATCATTATATTCTTGTCTCGACACTTTAATATTAACATTACTCAAGGTATAGTCATACAAAATATTAACAATTTCCAATCATTGTTGGATTATCTAAACAGAGTACAAAGAACAATTAATAATAACGAAGGACATGACAATACGGACAACCAAAGAAATGACACCAATAGAAGGACTAACTATAATAGAAACAATGATAATTATTACAGACAAAGACCGTACAATACATGGAATAACAATCATAATAGAAATAACAATAATGACAGAAATTACAATAATGATAGAAACGATAATAACAACAGACGATACGATAGAAACAATGAAAGAAACAATAATAACAGATATACGAACTACCCTGAAAGAAGACAACAACCTAACGATAATCACCAACGAAGAGAGAGAAGGAATTCAGACGGTGACATAAGACAAACAAATAGTATTAGACGAGACACTAGAGTTAACAGAACTAACAGTTTGGAGAGAAATAGTACAACTAACAGAGATAACAATTATAATAGAGTTAACAATGATAATAATAATAATGATGTGGACAACACGTCATCTTCTGGTGCGGAACAACCGTTTTTCCACTAGAGGGTGAATATGGTAGGTTAAGTTGGTGCAGCTATATTCACCCACGCGAATTTCTCAAGGTACAGGATCAACTAGAACAAAATAATGAGACATTAATTTACATATATGGCACAGTAGAAGACAAAATGATAAAATATTGATCGATACTGGATCGGAGATATCTTTAATTAGTAAAAATTTTGTAAATAAACTCCCAACATCTAAGAAAATTTTTATTAAGGTTCCAAAAATAAATTTGATAGGCATAAATCAGAAGAAACTAACTTACTCAGATATTACGATAACTGTAGCATTAAAGTTAAAGGAGAATAGTACAATTGTACAACTGCTGGTGGTGGAAGACATAGAATGTGAACTATTATTAGGATCTGATATTTTGTATGAAATGAAAGCTACTATCAATTACGAAGAAAAATATATAATTTTTAATAAAGAAAGAATCGATTTTAATTATGAAGAAAAGAATGATGATTCGAGAAATGATGAAGAATTTGTATACGAAGAAAGTAAAAATGTTAATTTTAATAAGGAATTTAAAGATAATGTGGAGGAGATGTATTATTATGAACAGAAAGGAAAAATGAGTGGAAATATGATGTTGGATGGCAATGAGGAAATAAATTTAAATAATAATAATCAGCCTGAATGGAATTTGGATATAGACGGGAAAATAGAATGGAGAAATAAAGTAATAGGAATATTGAGAGAACATAGAAGTTTAATAAATGAAGAATCTCGAATTGCGAAAAATTATGTACACAAAATCGAACTGATACAAGATCAACTATTTCAGCAAAGGAGTTATCCGATACCTTATAAATATCAGGAAGATGTGAAGAGGACGATAAATAAATTGATAGAAGATAGGATAATAGAACACAGCACTACTTCATGCATTAATCCAGTTGTGAACTTTATTAATAATATTCCAAATATTATAACAGAGATACCACCCATTACACTATTTAGAGGAATAGAACCTGACAGGCCATGGTCAAGTGAAATGGACTATAAAAAATTAATTGAAATAGCCAGGGAAAAACAACTGAAACATGCTAACAAATATATCAAGAAAAAACTCGAAAACCTTAGAAATAAGAAAACTTTTAAAATAGGGGATCTAGTAGTCATAAAGGCATTAAGGGTACCTAATCGTAGAAAAGGATTATGTTCAAAACTACAATTACCTTATGAGGGTCCTTACTAAGTAGCCAACGACCATGGTATAAATAGCTATAAATTGATCCATCCTAATACCAAGAGAGAGCGCGGAGTCTTTAATATTTAACCAACTGCACCAGTTTAACATCAACCATTCTAAGCTAAAATAAAATATTGACGAACATTAGTAACTAATTTAAAATAGATATCAAGAATAGTTATAAATTTTATAAATTATGGTAAATTTCAATAAAACATTCTCGTCGAGTCAAGAATAGTTTTATGGAACTTTAGGGAATGTTAAAGTGAAATATTAATAACAGGAAAATGAACAAATAAAATTTTATATATGAATGCCCATTTGCAACCAAAAAGAATTATAATGGTCATAGTTACATGATATTTAAATTCATGATAAAGACAATATTGATAAACGAAACTATTAACATATAGTTGTGTGTTGCACACACGTGAGTCAATTATAAAAAGATATTATTCATTCGTAACATAAATTTTAAAAAAAACCAACTTCTATAATTGTATTTTCCCGATTGCTATAACTTTTGACAAACCCTGTATACGATGAAGTATTTTTTTTAACGACGATTAAAAAAGCAAATAGACATGAATAGTATTATATATAAAGTGACAGCTTTATCAATATTTAGATTAAGTGTAAATAAAGTGACATTAGTGCAATTGCGGAGCTATTTTCGAACGGAGTGAATAATTGAAAAAGAACAAGACGCGGATAAATAGATTTTTTTTTAAAAACAATAACTGTTTACAAGTTAACAAAAGAGGATCGGAAAAAACAGAAGGAGGTTGTTGATTGTTGAGCGTCGAGAGAGGGTTGTGAGGTTGAAAAGGTGGTATGGAAAGATATGAGAACAAGAATAAAATAATACAACTAAGTTAAAAAAATCATAATTAAAGGACAAAATTTTGATTTTTTACTGTGACAACGTCATTGGCAATAAATGGAATGATCCAGTTTCCAGTAATTGAATATCAAATAAAAAAACTTTTCATTAATCGTCTTCTAGAATTTGGTGAGATAATTTAATTTTTTACCTTATTTGTTCCTGGCTATTTGGTTACGTTTTCCTCGTAGCAGAAATTACTTATATTGAAAGTAATCCGAATATAATAAACTTTAACTCCTTGTCGAATAGAGAAGCTATTACACTTTAATCATCACAAGTTTCATTGAACTGAAATGAGTGGAAACACAAGACTTTTGTTATCTTCAAACTCATGAATTTCTGTATGTATCCACAAACATTTGGTTTCTTGAATTATTACTTAGGTTAGGTATAATATTATGAACATATCTTTTTGAATTTACCTAGTTATTTAAGAATAATCAATTTCCACTATCCTACTAATTCAATTTAATCCCAAACAACGACGAAATCACTCACTGATTTTATTATTAAGGACTAAATATATTAATAAACTTTAAAAACTATTACTTCTAAACATCCATTTTGCGATTGACAAGCTATCTGGTCATATGACGTGATTCACGCCACCATCATTCTTCTGGTTTAAAATGCTAGAGGTGGGAATTGATTGCGGGTTAACGATGATATCATGGTTACACAGTATTTATTAGTTATTTTTGTTATTTTATCATAATAATTTCACTTAAAATATTTAACTATGAGAATTATACATAGACGTTTATAAATTATTATGTAATTTGTCCAGGCTTTATCGTCAGTGAGTATTGAGGGAGAAATGTTAAGAAATACATAGAATTTTTGATTAATTATACAAAACTACATTCAAACCTCTTTGTTTTCCTTCAAGTGTTCTTAAAACCTATCAGTTTCCTGTTACTGTTCAACGCTAGTGCCGGACACACCCCTGATATCTAAAAAAAAAGGAATAAAGCTTTTGGTATTAATATTTGAACTTGCATTAGGTACGAAATCGCTCTGTTTATAATAAGCAGACCATGCGAGTTCTGGCGCCCATAATAAAAAAGGGAAATACAATGATTAACAAATTCAATATTCATAATAAATAATGGAAAGTTCCACAACAATATTGCAACTTGACAATAACATAATAATTAAAAATAATCATCATCGCAATTCTTTTAAAAAACCAACCTGTAACTCAAATTAAAATACATCACAATATATATATATATATATATATATATATATATATATATATATTTATATTTATATATATATATATATATATATATATATATACTCGGCGACATAAACTATAAAATGAAAATATACTCGGCGGCATAAACTATAAAATGATTTGTATACAAAGGAAAGAATATATAATTGGGATATGTAATATGATTTAATATATACTCGGCAACATAAACTATAAAATGAAAATATACTCGGCGGCATAAACTATAAAATGATTTGTATACAAAGGAGAGAATATATAACGCGTGCTACATAATATAAAATAAATATATACTCGGTGACATAAACTATCAAATGAAAATATACTCGCCGCCATTAACTATCCTTTACGTAACGAAAACCTTGTCACACACTTAAACGTTTTTCAGACTCTGTTGAAATACCAAACAATTATAGCATTGTCAAAACTACAATTACCTTATGAGGGTCCTTACTTAGTAGCCAACGACCATGGTATAAATAGCTATAAATTGATCCATCCTGATACCAAGAGAGAGCGCAGGGTCTTTGATATTTAACCAACTGCACCAATTTAACATCAACCATTCTTAGCTAAAATAAAATACTGACGAACATTAGTAACTAATTTAAAATAGATATCAAGAATAGTTATAAATTTTATAAATTATGGTAAATTTCAATAAAACATTCTCGTCGAGTCAAGAATAGTTTTATGGAACTTTAGGGAATGTTAAAGTGAAATATTAATAACAGGAAAATGAACAAATAAAATTTTGTATATAAATGCCCATTTAGAACCAAAAAGAATTATAATGCTCATAGTTACATGATATTCAAATTCATGATAAAGACAATATTGATAAACGAAACTATTAACATATAGTTGTGTGTTGCACACACGTGAGTCAATTATAAAAAGATATTATTCATTCGTAACATAAATTTTAAAAAAAACCAACTTCTATAATTGTATTTTCCCGATTGCTATAACTTTTGACAAACCCTGTATACGATAAAGTATTTTTTTTTTGACGACGATTAAAAAAGCAAATAGACATGAATAGTATTATATATAAAGTGGCAGCTTTATCAATATTTAGATTAAGTGTAAATAAAGTGACATTAGTGCAATTGCGGAGGTATTTTTGAACGGAGTGAATAATTGAAAAAGAACAAGACGCGGATAAATAGATTTTTTTTAAAAAACAATAACTGTTTACAAGTTAACAAAAGAGGATCGGAAAAAACAGAAGGAGGTTGTTGATTGTTGAGCGTCGAGAGAGGGTTGTGAGGTTGAAAAGGTGGTATGGAAAGATATGAGAACAAGAATAAAATAATACAACTAAGTTAAAAAAATCATAATTAAAGGACAAAATTTTGATTTTTTACTGTGACAACGTCATTTGCAATAAATGGAATGATCCAGTTTCCAGTAATTGAATATCAAATAAAAAAACTTTTCATTAATCGTCTTCTAGAATTTGGTGAGATAATTTAATTTTTTACCTTATTTGTTCCTGGCTATTTGGTTACGTTTTCCTCGTAACAGAAATTACTTATATTGAAAGTAATCCGAATATAATAAACTTTAACTCCTTGTCGAATAGAGAAGCTATTACACTTTAATCATCACAAGTTTCATTGAACTGAAATGAGTGGAAACACAAGACTTTTGTTATCTTCAAACTCATGAATTTCTGTATGTATTCACAAACATTTGGTTTCTTGAATTATTACTTAGGTTAGGTATAATATTATGAACATATCTTTTTGAATTTACCTAGTTATTTAAGAATAATCAATTTCCACTATCCTACTAATTCAATTTAATCCCAAACAACGACGAAATCACTCACTGATTTTATTATTAAGGACTAAATATATTAATAAACTTTAAAAACTATTACTTCTAAACATCCATTTTGCGATTGACAAGCTATCTGGTCATATGACGTGATTCACGCCACCATCATTCTTCTGGTTTAAAATGCTAGAGGTGGGAATTGATTGCGGGTTAACGATGATATCATGGTTACACAGTATTTATTAGTTATTTTTGTTATTTTATCATAATAATTTCACTTAAAATATTTAACTATGAGAATTAAACATAGACGTTTATAAATTATTATGTAATTTGTCCAGGCTTCATCGTCAGTAAGTATTGAGGGAGAAATGTTAAGAAATACATAGAATTTTTGATCAATTATACAAAACTACATTCAAACCTCTTTGTTTTCCTTCAAGTGTTCTCAAAACCTATCAGTTTCCTGTTACTGTTCAACGCTAGTGCCGGACACACCCCTGATATCTAAAAAAAAAAGGAATAAAGCTTTTGGTATTAATATTTGAACTTGCATTAGGTACGAAATCGCTCTGTTTATAATAAGCAGACCATGCGAGTTCTGGCGCCCATAATAAAAAAGGGAAATACAATGATTAACAAATTTAATATTCATAATAAATAATAGAAAATTCCACAACAATATTGCAACTTGACAATAACATAATAATTAAAAATAATCATCATCGCAATTCTTTTAAAAAACCAACCTGTAACTCAAATTAAAATACATCACAATATATATATATATATATATATATATATATATATATATATATATATATATATTTATATTTATATATATACGAGTATATATATATATATATATATATATATATATATATAATTATTAAAGTTGAGATAACGACCGTACTATGTTAAAGGAAACGAAAGGTAAATATTGGGTAATCGGTCTGTATAAAAAGTTAAACTCTTTTGTTCAACGTGCCTCTATATTTCGTTGTACTTCACAACTTCCTCAGGAGTATATATATATATATATATATATATATATATATATATATACTCGGCGACATAAACTATAAAATGAAAATATACTCGGCGGCATAAACTATAAAATGATTTGTATACAAAGGAAAGAATATATAATTGGGATATGTAATATGATTTAATATATACTCGGCAACATAAACTATAAAATGAAAATATACTCGGCGGCATAAACTATAAAATGATTTGTATACAAAGGAGAGAATATATAACGCGTGCTACATAATATAAAATAAATATATACTCGGTGACATAAACTATCAAATGAAAATATACTCGACGCCATTAACTATCCTTTACGTAACGAAAACCTTGTCACACACTTAAACGTTTTTCAGACTCTGTTGAAATACCAAACAATTATAGCATTGTCTCAATGTATACCAACATTCCAAACGAACTAATGACCCATATATTAAAACTTAAATGGAGATTATAAAAAACCACAACTCTCACATATGAAGAATTCATAGAAGGAATAATGCTAATACAAAACAATAACTTTTTTCAATATGAAAAAGATTTTTTTGGACAACTGTATGGGTGCACCATGGGTTTCACAATTTCATCAACTCTCGTACAAATTGTAATGGAATACCTTGAAGAAAATGTGCTTAATCAAATAAATTTTAATACATAATTTTTTAAAAGATACGTTGATGATTGATTAGCTGTCGTTCCATCCAATCAAATAAATCATATATTGACTGCTTTCCATAATTTTCATCCAAAGCTTCAATTCACAATAGGAACAGAACAAAACAATACCATAAATTTCCTGACCATGACACATTAAAACCAGAGAAAATAAAATTTCAACAAAACATTTTATTAAAGAAACATCATCATGTCGCTACTTGAATTACCACTCCCACAATTCTAATTCCCAAAAAAACAGTGTAGTCATAGGATTAGTAGATAGAGCCATCATCAATAAGTTGATGTTGAACCATAAATTGAGTGTTGACTGTAGACGTATTTTTATTTTGTCTTCGGATACATCGTATACACAGCGGAACTGTACATCACGTTTCTTATTCAAATAAAATTATAGAAAGTCGCCAATTGTGTTGTGATATATATCATTTTAAAGGTAATAGACTGAACTTTGTATATATGGAGGTGAATCTACAATCTTTTTGTATTTAAAAAAGATATTTGGTCTTTTATTGCATTTATGAAAGATTAAAATTATCGTCAAATGAACAAAAAACTCGTATAATTTATAAGCAATTAACTATTTGGAATCCGCTTTTGTCGTATGCAGTAAATTTATAAACAGTAAACTCCAGTGGCGGATCAATCAACAATGTAAACCGGAATTATAAAACAAAAAGATACTTTAATTTTCATAGTACCTAGTCTAAACAAATCCTTTGTGATAAAACTGATAATGTCGATAACTGGAGAAATAATACTAGAAGAAACAATATCAAGTAAACAGGAATTGAAATCACTCATAGAAGCAGTAGAGGTTAGATTATCCCTAAAAATCGAAGATCTGTACAGAAAACTGAATAAAGTAGAAGCAGAAAACCTTCATCTTTTGAATAAGATTGAGAACATTGAAAGGAAAGCGAAAGAAAATAATATAGTGATTTTTGGACTGGATACCAAACCCGAGGAAATAACGCCTGAATATATTTATAACGAGCTAGGGCGACTAGTAAACATTACAATAAATGAGAACGACCTGAATAATATTTACTCTTTGGGTAGGAAAGAACGAGCTCCTGTCAAAGTGGAATTTGTTCCATACTTGAAAAAAATCAGAAGTACTTAAAAACGCAAAGCATCTCAAAGGTACCACCATAAGCGTAGCCAATGACCTAACACTCATCCAGCGAGAGGAGCACAAGATTTTAAGAAAACACCTGATTCTGGCGAAAGCAAATAATCATATAAACTGCTACATACGAAGAAACAAACTATTTGTGGACGGAAAAATATATTCTCCTGAAGAATTAGAAGTAACAGAAACTACTGAAATAAACAGACCGAAATCAAATAGCGAACCTGCGACCCCGAAGCGAGATAAAGCAGTGGCAAACATTCACAAAATAACAGCTGGGCAAACATCATTTATTGCCAAAGAATTAGCAACCGGTTCCGGAAAAAAAAAAGAACAATCATTTGTGGGAGGAAAAAAAATAAATACTAAAGCACGCATAGGTTCTACGCAAAGCATCAAATAATTTATGTATGTTAATTTACTATTTTTACTTTCTGTCTTTAATAACTTCTTCAAAAATCTTATTAATGTCATCGTACTTTGTTATTATATAAAAACCAAATAAATATTGTAATGACTGTCAAATAATTTAAAACTGTTTACTGGTTGGTGCATTTACATGGATGAATATATAAGAAATTTTATGCTAGAAAAAATAACAACATATCCCCTAAATGATACAAATGAAGGAAAAGAAGTTTTGTCTGTAAATAACAAATTGAATAACTTCAAGACTCTTAATACTAATATTTGTAGTGTTTCAAAAAATATAGATGAATTGAAAATATATCATGAGGAACTTGAGACATGTTTCGAGAGCATAGTTTTAACAGAAACTTGGCGGGTCCCGGATACGTCCTTCCTCAACATGGCCAACTACACAACCCTATACAATGGAGGTAGCTATAACCAAAATGATGGTGTTATCGTCTTTGCAAAAACAAACTCATACCATTCGCATGAACATATTCAGATAAACGGAGGTATATTATTGAAAATTGTAATGGTTATGGATAAGCTGAGTTTTTGCATCTTAGCATTCTATAGATCTCCAGCAAGTCGAATTGACGACTTTCTTGACCAGCTTGGGGATATTCCAAATAAAGAAAGTAATCAACATTATTATAGCTTATTTGTAGGTGACATAAATATCGACTTGTTGAAAATAACTGAAGATTCAAGAAATTATCTCGATATGATGAGTGAGCATGGCTTTCAATCAACTATTAATACTACAACAAGAGCGAGAAATGGATCTGAATCATGTCTTGATCATATATTCATTAAAACAAAACAACAAAACTTCAATAACATATTACCTCTCACTATATCAACATCAATTACGGACCACTACATAACGTTGTTACAAATTGTACTGAATGAAACTAAAAACAAATCAATAAACAAAAAATATTTTCAAAAAGTAGACGAACAATTATTACAAAAAGCAATTAATAGTTTAAGTTGGAAAAATGAATTGTACCCAATGCATGATATCGAATCGACAACAGAAAAATTCATCAACATTATAAACACATGTGTACAAAAATCAACTCAATACTTCAGATTAAAAAATAGTCAACGTAAAAGGAAAAATTGGATAACAAAATCATTGATAAAACACATCAACCAAAAAAATCATTCATTTTTATTATGGAAAGAAAATCCAAATAATGTAAACTAGAAAAATGATTATTTAACGAAAAAAAAAAGAAACGGGAAAGAAAATAAAGACTGCCAAAGAAAATTATTATAAAAAATTAGTTGAGAAAGAACAAAATGAAAGTAAAAAACTTTGGAACACTGTTAATGAAATTTTGAATATCAAGACAGGAAGAATAATAAATAATATTAGGAATGAAAAAAATGAGATCGTCACAGATCCAAAAGATGCTGCTGATATATTTAACAACTTCTTCGCGAATGTGGGGGAAACTTTGGCAAAGAACATACGACAAAATCCCAATTACAAAAGTAAAAAATATATAAATAAAAATTCACTTTTTCTCAAACCAACGAATACTACTGAGGTTGAAAATACAATAATTAGCTTAAAAAATAAAAAGGCTCCCGGGCTCGATGGAATGAAAGCTGAAACTCTAAAGATTATTGCAAAATTCATATGTGAACCTTTGACGGACATCATAAATAAATCCTTCGAATCAGGCATATTTCCTTCGATTCTAAAGAAATCTCTTATAACTCCAATTTTCAAAAATGGGAGTACAGAAAATATTTCAAACTATAGGCCTATTTCACTTCTATCTTCAATAAGCAAAGTCTTTGAAAAAATTATAGAAACGAGACCTACGACATACCTATCAAATTATAAACTGCTGTCGACATCCCAGTATGGCTTTAGAGAAAAAAAATCTACCAATGATGCAATCCATTCCTTGACAAAAACCATCTACAAATCCTTGGATTCAAGCACTCCATCTATTGGGGCTTTTTTGGATCTAAAAAAGGCCTTCGATACTGTCGACCATTCCATACTTTTAGATACACTAGAAGATATAGGTGTAAGGGGTTTATCTCATAATTTATTCAAAAGTTATCTAACAAGCAGAACACAAAAAACTAAATCCAAAAATCATGTGAGTGAAGAGATCAACATTAAATGTGGTGTACCTCAAGGAACAGTATTGGGGCCGGTGCTATTCGTAATTTACTTAAATAATCTATTTGAACAGGAAACAATCGGAAAAATAATCAGCTTCGCGGACGATACTGTGATTTATTACAAACATGATGACTGGTATAATCTCAAAATAAATATTGAAAATGATCTTGGAAAACACAAGGACTGGTTCGACAGCAGATTACTCTCAATAAACTTTGACAAAATTGTATGCTTACCCTTCAGTAGTCATGAAACGTCTCTGCCAAAATACAATCTTAATATCCAACAAGATTTTTCAATTAAACCTGCAAAAAGAATTAAATACTTGGGTATTCACATTGACAATCACTTACGATGGAACCATCATATGGAATATTTAACTAAAAAGCTTCGGAGTATCCTATTTCGATTTAGGCAAGTAAGCCAATTTCTGAGCTTTAAACGTAAAACAATACTGTACCACAGTTTGGTTGAGTCACACCTCAATTATGGCATTATGGGCTGGGGAGGAGTTTCAAGGAACTATCTAAATGCCCTCGAAGTGTCTCGAAGGCGATTCCTCCGAATGATTCTCAACAAACATAAAAGATATTCAAGCTCACTACTCCATACTGAAACACAAATATTAGATGTTAGACAATTATACATTATTCAGATAGGATGCCATCAATATAAAAATAAATACAAACTTACCACTCAAAATCATAGATACGCGACAAGATCGAATAATCAATACTGTATACCAACAGCTCTTAAAACAATAGGTGAAAAAGGTTACTCCTACTTGGCACCTAAATTATTCGGGCAACTACCACAGAGAATTATCGATGAAACTTCTTTTAAACGCTTCAAAACCCAACATTTGTTAGAGAAACAGACAAAACAAAAATACAGAAAATGATAGAATGCTGAATCAAAAAACAGAGAAGAGTAAACTCATAAACGAAAGGTATGTCTGAAATACAATCATGTAAAAATGGATTTATATTGTTTTTAACTGCATTTTTGGTTTTTTTGATTTTTTTTAAATTTTGACACACTTGCCTATATTCACCACATACAAGTATGTACAATACTTCTGTGGATGTCTAGATGTTTATTCAATTTTATTTGTATTTTATCACTGTATTTGTTAAATTTATGAATAAACGTTATTATTATTATTATTATAATTAAATATATCTGGCTTAGATTTTTGATATCTTGTTTATCGTTTACTGCATTGTTCTCTTTCTTTATATGTATCATTTCTTTTATTGTTAGTTTTTTGTATTCAATGTAATATCCTCTTCTCTGTTTGACCTGTCCCATATCATGTACTATGATCAAAAAGGATGAATAAAGTTTTATTATTATTATTATTATTATTATTATTATTATCATTATTATTATTATTATTATTAATATTATTAAAGGGTGATTCACTCAAAATGAAAAAGTTCTACTGAAACAGAAAGGTAACCGCGGACATACATGTTTCTGGCTCACTTGCCGTCTTCAGCACTGTATAACCAAATAGGGATGTGAAATTTGGGAGCAAAGATGTTAATCGAAACATAAGAAAACACAAAACAACAGATTTCACCAGGAAAACCGAACGCTCATTTGTGCCTTCAATTGCAAGATCCCTAGTTTTCGGGCCAACAACCACGATCGACACGAAAGCGCATTAAGCCCCCCTGCCTGAACCTTCCGACCCATAGTGAATAACAAAGAAGATGTAGGAATATCGCGTGATATGATTATAACAACAACAAAGAGATTCATGTGTAATTCACGCAAAGAGAGAAAGGGCTACTGAAACAGAGTGGTAACCGCTGACATGCATGTTTCTGACTCATTTGTCGTCATCAGCACGGTATAACCAAATAAGGATGTGAAATTTGGGAGCAAAGATGTTAATCGAAACATGAAAAAACACCAAAGAACGGATTTCAACAGGGAAACCAAACACTCATTTGTGCTTTTAATTGGAAGATCCCGAGTTTTCAGGACAACAACCAAGATCGACACGAAGGCGCATGCGCACATGACCCCCCTGCCTGAACCTTCCGACCCATAGTAGATAACAAAGAAGATGTAGGAATATCGAGCGTGATATGTTTATAACAACAACAAAGAGATTCATGTGTAATTCGCGCAAAAAGGAAAAGGGCTGCTGAAACAGAGTGGTGACCGATGACATACATGTTTCTGGCTCATTTGTCGTCATCAGCATGGTATAACCAAATAAGGATGTGAAATTTGGGAGCAAAAATGTTTATCGAAACATGGGAAAACACAAAACAACGGATTTCAGCAGGTTAAACAAACGCTCATTTGTGCCTTCAATTGGAAGATCCCGAGTTTTCAGGACAACAACAAAGATCGACACAGAGGCGCATATAGCCGCCTGAACCTTCCGACCCATAGTAAATAACAAAGAAGATGTAGGAATATCGCGTAATATGTTTACAACAACAAAGAGATTCATGTGTAATTCACGCAAAAAGGAAAAGGGATGCTGAAACAGAGTGGTGACCGATGACATGCATGTTTCTGGCTCATTTACCGTTATCAGCACGGTATAACCAAATAAGGATGTGGAATTTGGGAGGAAAGATTTTAATCGAAACATGGAAAAACACAAAACAACGGATTTCAGCAGGAAAACCAAACGCTCATTTGTGCCTTCAATTGGAAAATCCCGAGTTTTCAGGACAACAACCAAGATAGACACAAAGGCGCATATAGCCCCCTTCCCTGAACCTTCCGACCTATAGTAAATAACTGAGAAGATGTAGGAATATCGCGTGATATGTTTATAACAACAGCAAAGAGATTCATGTGTAATTCACGCAAAAAGAAAATGGGCTACTACCGCTGACATGTATGTTTCTGGCTCATTTGCCGTCATCAGCACTTTATAACCAAATAAGGATGTCAAATTTGGGAGCAAATATGTTAATCGAAACATGGGAAAACACAAAACAACGAATTTCAGCAAGTAAAACAAACGCTCATTTGTGTCTTCAATTGGAAGATCCCGAGTTTTCAGGACAACACCCAAGATCGACACAGAGGCTCATATAGGCCGTCCGCCTGAGCCTTCCGACCCATAGTAAATAACAAAGAAGATGTAGGAATATCGCGTGACATGTTAACAACAACAACAAAGAGATTCATGGGTATTTCACGCAAAAAGAAAAATGGCTACTGAAACAGAGTAGTAACCGCGGACATGAATGTTTCTGGCTCATTCGCCGTCATCGGCACGGTATAACCAAATAAGGATATGAAATTTGAGAGCAATGATGTTAATCGAAACAGTGGAAAACACCAAAGAACGGATTCCAACAGGGAAACCAATCGCCCATTTGTGCCTTTAATTTCAAGATCCCGAGTTTTCAGGACAACAACCAAGATCGACAATAAGGCGAATATAGCCCCCTGCCTGAACCTTCCGACCCATAGTGAATAACAAAGAAGATGTAGGAATATCGCGTGATATGTTTATAACAACAACAAAGAGATTCATGTGTAACTCACGCAAAAAGAAAAAGGGCTACTGAATCAGATTGTTAACCGCTGACATGCATGTTTCTGGCTCATTTGCCGTCATCAGCACGGTATATCCAAATAAGGATGTGAAATTTGGGAGCAAAGATGTTAATCGAAACATAGGAGAACACAAAAGATCAGATTTCAACAGAGAAACCAAACGCTCATTTGTGCCTCCAATTGCAAGCTCCCGAGTTTTCAGGACACAACCTAGATATACACAGAGGCGCACATAGCCTCCCCCCGCCTGAACCTTCCGACCCATAGTAAATAACAAAGAAGATATAGGAATATCGCTTGATATGTTTATGACAACAAAGATATTCATGTGTAACTAACGCAAAAAAAGGGCTACTGAAACAGAGTGGTAACCGCGGAAATGCATGTTTCTGGCTCATTTGCCGTCATCAGCACGGTTTAACCAAATAAGGATGTGAAATTTGGGAGCAAAGATGATAATCGAAACATGGGAAACACAAAACAACGGATTTCAGCAGGGAAAAAAGCTCATTTGTCCTTTCAATTGGAAGATCCTGAGTTTTCAAAACAACAACAAAGATAGACACAGAGGAGCATATAGCCTCTCCCTCCCGCCTGTACCTTCCGACCAATAGTTTATAACAAAGAAGATGTAGGAATATCGCGTGATTTGTTAACAACAAAGAGATTCATGGGTTTTTCACGCAAAAAGAAAAAGGGCGTCTGAAACAGAGTGGTAACCGCGGACATGCATGTTTCTGGCTCATTTGTCGTCATCCGCACGGTATAAACAAATGAGGATGTGAAATTTGAGAGCGAAGATGTTAATAGAAACATGGGAAAACACAAAAAAACGGATTTCAACCGGGAAGCCAGACGCTCATTTGTCGCTTCAATTGGAAGTTCCCTAGTTTTCAGGACAACAACCAAGATCGACACGGAGGCGCATATAGCTCCCCCGCCTGAACCTTCCGACCCATAGTAAATACCAAAGAAGATGTAGGAGTATCGCATGATATGTTAACAACAACAAACAAAGAGATTCATGGGTGATTCACGCGAAAAAAAGGGCTACTGAAACAGAGTGGTAACCGCGGACATGCATGTTTCTGGCTCATTTTCCGTCATCAGCACGGTATAACCAAATGAGGATGTGAAATTTGGGAGTAAAGATGTTAATCGAAACATGGGAAAACACAAAACAAATGATTTTAGCAGGGAAAAACGCTCATTTGTGCTTTCAATTGGGAGATCCTGAGTTTTCAGAACAACAACCAAGATAGACACACAGGCGCATATAGCCCCCCTCCCGCCTGTACCTCCCGACCCATAGTAAATAACAAATGAGATGTAGGAATATCGCGTGATTTGTTAACAACAACAACAAGAGATTCATGGGTAATTCACGCAAAAAGAAAAAGGGCGACTGAAACAGAGTGGTAACCGCGGACAAGCATGTTTCTGGCTTATTTGCCGTCATCAGCACGGTATAACCAAATAAGGATGTGAAATTTGGGAGCAAAGATGTTAATCGAAACATGGGAAAACACAAAACAACCAATTCCAGCAGGAAAACCAAATGCTAGCTCATTTGTGCCTTCAATAGGGAGATTCCGAGTTTTCAGGACAACAACCAATATCGACACGGAGGTGCATATAGCCCCCCCGCCTGAACCTTCCGACGCATAGTAAATAACAAAGAAGATGTAGGAATATCGCGTTATATGTTAACAACAACAACAAAGAGATTAAAGGGTGATTCACGCAAAACGGAAAAGGGCTACTGAAACAGAATGGTAACCGCGGACATGCATGTTTCTGGCTCATTTGCCGTCATCAGCACGGTATAACCAAATAAGGATGTGAAACTTGGGAGCAACGATGTTAATCAAAACATAACAAAACACAAAACAACGGATTTCAGCAGGGAAACTAAACGCTCATTTGTGCCTCCAATTGCAAGATCCCGAGTTTTCAGGACAATACCCAAGATCGACACGAAGGCGCATATAGCTCCCCTGCCTGAACCTTTCGACCCATAGTAAATAACAAAGAAGATGTAGGAGTATCGCGTGATATGTTAACAACAACAACAAAGAGATTCATGGATGATTCACGCAAAAAGAAAAAGGGCTACTGAAACAGAGTGGTAACCGCGGACATGCATGTTTTTGGCTGATTTGCTGTCATCAGCACGGTATAACCAAATAAGGATGTGAAATTTGGGAGTGAAGATGTTAATCGAAACATGGGAAAACACAAAACAAAGGATTTCAGCAGGGAAAAACGCTCATTTGTGCTTTCAATTGGAAGATCCTGAGTTTTCAGAACAACAACCAAGATAGACACAGAGGCGCATATAGCCCCCCCTCCCGCCTGTACCTTCCGACCCATAGTAAATAATAAAGAAGATGTAGGAATATCGCGTGATTTGTTAACAACAACAACAAAGAGATTCATGGGTAATTCACGCAAAAAGAAAAAGGGCGACTGAATCAGAGTGGTAACCGCGGACATGCATGTTTCTGGCTCATTTGCCGTCATCCGCACGGTATAACCAAATAAGGATGTGAAATTTGGGACCAAAGATTTTAATCGAAACATGGGAATACACAAAACAACGGATTTCAGCAGGAAAACCAAAAGCTCATTTGTGCCTTCAATAGGGAGATCCCGAGTTTTCAGGACAACAACCAAGATCGACACGGAGGTTCATATAGCCCCCCTTCCCGCCTGAACCTTCCGACCCATAGTAAATAACAAAGAAGATGTAGGAATATCGCGTGATATGTTAACAACAACAACAAAGAGATTAAAGGGTGATTCATGCAAAACGGAAAAGGGCTACTGAAACAGAATGGTAACCGCGAACATGCATGTTTCTGGCTCATTTGCCGTCATCAGCACGGTATAGCCAAGTAAGGATGTGAAACTTGGGAGCAAAGATGTTAATCGAAACATAAGAAAACACAAAACAACGGATTTCAGCAGGGAAACTAAACGCTCATTTGTGCCTTCAATTGCAAGATCCCGAATTTTCAGGACAATAACCAAGATCGACACGAAGGCGCATATAGCTCCCCTGCCTGAACCTTTCGACCCATAGTAAATAAGAAAGACGATGTATGAATATCGCGTGATATGTTTATAACAACAACAAAGAGATTCATGTGTAATTCACGCAAAAAAAAGGGCTACTGAAACAGAGTGGTAATCGCTGACATGCATGTTTCTGGCTCATTTGCTGTCATCAGCATGGTATAACCAAATGAGGATGTGAAATTTGGGAGCAAAGATGTTAATCGAAACATGGGAAAACATAAAACAACGGATTTCAGCAGGTAAAACAAACTCTCATTTGTGCCCTCAATTGGAAGATCCCGAGTTTTCAGGACAACAACCCAGATCGACACAGAGGCGCATATAGCCCCCCCTCCTCCTGAACCTTCCGACCCATAGTCAATAACAACGAAAATGTAGGAATATCGCGTGATATGTTAACAACAACAACAAAGAGATTCATGGGTAATTCACGCAACAAGAAAAAGGGCTACTGAAACAGAGTGGTAACCGCGGACATGCATGTTTCTGGCTCATTTGTCGTCATCAGCACAATATAAACAAATAAGAATGTGAAATTTGAGAGCAAAGATGTTAATCGAAACATGGGAAAACACAAAAGAACGGATTTTAACCGGGAAACCAAACGCTCATTTGTGGCTTCAATTGGAAGTTCCCTAGTTTTCAGGACAACAACCGAGATCGACACGGAGGCGCATATAGCTCCCCCGCCTGAACCTCCCGACCCATAGTAAATAACAAAGAAGATGTAGTAGTATCGCGTGATATGTTAACAACAACAACAAAGAGATTCATGGGTGATTCACGCAAAAGAAAAAGGGCTACTGAAACAGAGTGGTCACCGCGTACATGTATGTTTCTGTCTCATTTGCCGTCATTAGCACGGTATAACTAAATAAGGATGTGAGCTTTGGGAGCAAAAATGTTAATCGAAACATAAGAAAACACAAAACAACGGATTTCAGCAGGGTAACGAAACGCTCATTTGTGCCTTCAATTGAAAGATCCCGAGTTTTCAGGACAACAGTAGATAACCTGTGTTGGTCTGAGCTCATCTTAGCTCATTTCTGGACCACTACGTCCAATTTTCGCCACTAGATGGAGGGGCGATTTGGGGCGCTGGTGACGTCACTGCGACAGGGTGTCGTTAATGGCACTGCGTTGGCTGGTGGTTGGCTGGGGTGACGTCTCGATGTTCCCCACGCGGTGGGGTGCCAAAACGGCCGTGGGTGCGAACTTTTCCGCATACTGCGCATTTTCTCCGTTTCAGACCGTGAAGTATTTTAGCGTTCTGCGCAGGTCCTAAAGGCACTCTGCTATGGTCAGATTTTCGGCATTATGATGTCAGCGCAACGTGACACGGTGAAACGGGGGGAGGGTGGGGGGTGTGTCGACGGGGGTGCCGACGTGGTGCACTCCTAACATCCAGAACGGGGTGTCATCGGACCAAAGAGCGTTATGACGCTCGAGCCAAAAGGGCGGTGCTAGCGAACTTTTTCCGTATACTGTGCATGTTTTCCGTCACAGACAGGCCGTAAAAGACGCATTTCAACGTTCTGCGCAGGTCCTTAAAGCCCTCTGCTATGGTCAGATTAAAAAAACGACATTATGATGGTTATTTTCAGGATGGGCTCTACCAAAACGGGGGTGTACCGTCATCGGACGAAAGGGCGGTGGTAGCGAAGCGAAGCGAAGCTACTTTTTCCCTATACTGCGATGTTCTCCGTTACGGACAGGCCGTAAAGAACGCATTTCAACGTTATGGGCAGGTCCTAAAGCTATTGGCCCATATCTCTGCTATTATTGCTCAGATTTTCATACAAGATGAGGGCACATCTCTGTTATTAATCAGTCGAATAAACGTTATTACGACGATACAGTTGGTCAACGATGTCATAAGTGCTGCTATTATTGATCTGAGGTGATCCACGTGGTCAGGTTTTTTATAATTGTACTCCCCTGGTTCGTTCCAATCGTAGCCGGGTGATTTTTAAAATGTTTGCCACGGGGTCTCTACAATATCTACGAATTCAGGTGTGACCGAAAGGGCAGTTAACGAAAAACGTCGAAAAATATAAGGAAAAATAATGTAAAAAAACATCCTGTATTTTAAATAAACATTATTTGTTGCAAAATGCGTAGATTAAATATATTATTCATTCAAAGATTAATTGTCTAGGCTAGAGGTCAGAGTTCACGTTGAAGCAAATTATGCTGTTTCATTAAAAATAACAATAAGTCTTTCATTATTATCTCGGAAGCAAATATTGTAAATTAAGTCTGTGTGCTGAATATCAAATGGGATTGAGACACGTTTTTCTGATAGAGAGCTGGAACAACATATTCAGGATGGATTAAAAAACTTGACAAATGATGTAATTAACTGTCTCAACCCTTACATCAGGTAGGCATCAAATGAAATGTAACTTCTGTCATTCTGACGATGATATTGATTTATCGAAACAATTGTCAATTTTTTAGAATTTTCAACAATTTTTATTATATTGTGGAATTAACTAGAAACAGTGAGTTACATTTGAAACACAAATGATGTATTAACAAAGCTATAAGAACGTGATGGTGATTTTTTCATCAGTATCACAATGACTTCAGACGAGTACGGAAGGAAACTAGAAGAGTTCTGTGAACGTGTCCGTCAGTTGAGTAGAGATATAACTTTCTACGAAGAAAAAACTATAGTATTAAAGCATTTGGAGAATCTGAGTTTGTGGGATAAAGTTTGCCAGAGACTTGTGCCAGGAAACAACTCTAAAAATGTCACGACTATCATTATTCATTCTGACAGCTGTTTTGAATGATGTCCTCTATACAAACGTACCCATTGATAACAAAATTCCAAAGATATGCTTCGATGATGCAAGAAAAAACTGTAGTCAATCTACATGGACAATAATGAAATATAAAGTAGTGAATAATGGGCTACTACCAGTATTTTACAGAGAGATACCAGAAGAACTCAAGAGGAAAGTGAATGGCAAGCTATACCGAAGACAGATGTCAACATACGAAATGAAATTTATAGAATGTCTTCAATACTATATTTGATATTGGCAACAATAATCATTTCAATAATTAATTTTTTCATAAAAACTGTGAAAAAGTATAGATCATCTTGTAGTATATGAGAAAATGAATAATTCGAGTTTTAATAAAACTCAATAATTAGTAATTATATTTATTGAAATTTCTACTTAGGTAATACAACATATGTAAACCATTGCTGTAATTGATCAACGTTTCGTTGGGTGCACATGAATTTTTCATTGGCGTGGTTAGGACAATACGTAATGGTGGGCTGAAAGTTGTTAGTAGTCAAGGATGAGTCATCATACAACGAAGTTTTTATACACAATAAAGTTCTGCCTTTTTAGTTTTTCTAGAAACAAAAGAAATAGGTACCTCGATATTATTTTGTACTTGAGTGAGAACTCCTGCAAATCAATCTATAGATGCGTCAGATCTTAATGTCAAATGTATATTATATTGAGGATGATAGAGTTGTATATTTTGCAAAAACGTTTGTTTTATTTTATTGAATGCCAATTCTCGTCCGTCATTCCTCTTCCATTTCACATTTTTACATAGTAGTTCTATTTAAGGTAATTCTAAAGTTGTTAAATCTGGAATTAATCTTTTAAAATATTGAATGGTTCCCATGAAACCACGTAGTGATTTTACATTTATTGGCCTAGGAAAATTTTGAATAATTTTAGTTCGTTCATGATCAATTGTGATACCTGTAGTGTCTAAAATGTATCCTAAATATTTTATTTTTGCTTTAAACAAATGGCATTTGTCAATGTTTATTTTAAGACCTGCTTGTTCAGGTGTTTTTAATATTATATTGATATGTTCTAGGTGCTGTTCATAGCTGTTGGAGAAAATTACAATATCATCAACATAATGCAACGTAAATTCTTGATATCAGTGTAATATTTTATTAAGAGTTTTCAATAGTGCACTAGTACTAGAATTGAGACCGAATGGAGTGACTTTAAATTGGTATACAACACCATTTATAATAAAACCAGTATGATTTCTACTGCCTGGACGGAAAGGAATAAGCCAAAATGAGTGTAAAATATCTAGCTGACTATAAACCTTTGTATTTGTAATTCTACCTAAAATGGCTTCAATTGTTTGAGGACTTTCATACTCAGGAGTAGTACATTGATCCAAATTTCGCGCATCTAAACAAATTCTAATGTTATCTTTTGGATTTTTCTTTTGAACAATTACTATAGGATTAATAAAAGATGTATTACTGTACTCTATAATGTTATCAAATAATAATTTTTCGATAGCTTTATTGACTTGAGGCCTAAGTTTATAAGGAATAGAATAGGTTTTGCTTTTAAAATTCTCAATATTTTTGTTGATTTTTATTTTATGAACGTATTCTTCTGCGACTCTTGCTTCTTCCTTGACTAAACCTTCATACTTTACCAATAACTTAATAATATCATCTCGATAACCATCATCACAATTAATTTCTATCCCATTAATATAATTTATTATTACTTCATTTTTCCTATTACCATTATTTCCATATCCATAACCATACTTCTAATCTTCATAAAATCCATTCACATAACCATATTTCTTATCTTTAAAATTCTTTAATTTTATATTTTCTGTTTCTTTTGTAAGCTCCATACTACATTCTTCTTCTGTCTTCTGTACTTATTTTTCTTCCCCATCTTTATAAAATTGTATTTCTATTCCTTTAAAACTAACCGTTTCTTTCTCATAATCGATAATTGCCTCATTTTTATCAAGTTCAACAGAACCTATTAATACATCAGATTCTATATGATCAACAATTAATAATTGCATGCTAATGCTACTATCTAAAATATTAAACAGTACTACTACCGCTTTATTTACATTCCTTAATTTTTTTGAATTTATTCCTACTAAATTTACCTTAGGAATTCTAATAATATTTTTCTGTAAAATTGGCAATTGTTCCACTATTCTCTTATGAATAAGTTATGCAGCTGACCCGGTGTCCACTACCGATAAAATTGTTTCAGTGTTCATTTGACCTTTTATTAAAATTAATTTATTATTTGTTTTTAGGTCTGATATGACCTCCAGTAGAAATTCTTTGGCATGAGAGTAGACATATCCTATTTCGTGTACACCATGACTCACTGAAAATTTTGGTTGGTTTGTGGAAACTCAAATGAACGATTTATGGACTCTGAAGATCTAGTTCGTTCTAAACTTTCAAGTTGTTCATTATTCTCAGAATTTTGCTCGCGGTCATGACTCCGTGTTCGTTGCATATAATTTACCCTTCTGGTATTTTCGTGGTTTTGAAAGTTTTGATTTCCTCTCATGTCCCCATCAGAATTTTGTCTTTCTTTATGATAATTCTCATTTTGATTTGAATTAGAATTATAATATCTCTGATTTTGTTGATTAATGCGGTGATTGTAGGTATTATTAGAATTAGGATCATAATTACGATTATTATTGTACTTATTATTGTTAGTAGGATGATTAGAGAAGTGTTTATTGTTATTATTATTATTGTTTTGTCTGTTGTTAGAATTTTAATTATTGCTATTATTTCTATTGTTAATATATTTATTGTTATTGTAATTTGTATTTTGGTTTTTGTGATTAAATAAATTGGAATTTTTTTGAGTTTCTCTGTTTGGTGTATTCGTTTTAATTACATTTCTTTCAATACGATTTAAGTAGTTGGTTAGTTGCTCGAAAGATTTAATATTTTGAATGGCTATAGTTTCGGCTATCGTAGGTTTGAAATGCCTAAATATTAAAATGATAAGCTCCGCTTCTCCTATATGTGGCTCTAAAAATTGTGCTTTGCGAAAATAGGCTTGAAGCATAATTATATATACTAGAGTTTTGTTGTGATCAAACTTACCAGAGTTTCTTTCGCGAAACAAGGATTGATTACTTTCTCCTCAATATGTTCTGAGAAAAAGTGCTTCAATTTCATTAAAACTGTTTATGTGATTTTCATAGCCATTCAACCAAGTCAGAGCCTGATCTGTTAAATTGCTGCGAACAAACTCCTTTAAATCGTCAAAATTATTAAAATGTTTACCTCTGTTTTTCAGAGTTCTCAGAAATACCTTGGGATGTAATTGTTCATTTGAGCCAGAGAATTTATTGGTGTTACCACTAGAATTACCAAGAATGGAATATAATTGGTTTAAACATGGTATACAATTAGAATTATTGGAAAGAGAGGCTTCCTGCTTTAATTCTTCCATTTGTTTCTGTATTTTCTTTTCCATGTTATTTTGTAATTCTTGTTCTTTTATCTTCACGTACCATTGTTTCCTCTCTTTATAATCGTTTCCTCGATGGTACCAATTTTGATCTTTTATATTTTTCTCAAAAATTTCATTTATTCTTTGTTGATTTTCTTTTATTTTTTTTTCTAGTTCCATTTTTAACTGAAATTGATTCTGTTTTGTTATTATCATGTTTTCTTTGAACCCTAATCCGATATTCTTTTCCAATTCTTCCAAATTCTTTTCATTTGTTATGACCCTTCTTGCGAATTCATCCCATTTTCTTTTAGCTGTTTCAGTAATTTCTTCTTTGGCCTACTCCGTTTTGTTCATTTGTTCCTGAATTTGTGTATTTACTTTCTTTTCCATTTCTTCCCACTGTTTTTCTTGTAATTTCTATTTCTCATCAATTTTCTCCATTCTGTTGTCTATTTTTGTTTAAATTCTTGCTTTTTCTGTTCCATTTTCTTGTCTAAATCTTGTCTATTAACCGTTGTTCCATTTTATTAAATTGTTCTGTGTTCTGTTGATTTTGTTCTGCACTGATTGTTAACAATAATTGTGTTATTGCCTCCATAGTTATGGGTTTATTTTCTTTTGGTTTCGCTTCTTTTTGTTTTTCTGTAGCTTTTTCTTCATCCTTTTTGTCTTCTTGTCCCTTTTCTTCTGCTTTTGTGTGTATTTCAAACTCATAGATTTCTGGGTCTTGATTTTCCTGTATCGAGGCTTCTCTAAGACGGTCCTGTAAGGTTAGTTTTATACCTACCGTATTTTCAAGCTGTTCTTTTAATTCGCTTATTCTTAAATTATTTAGCTTTTTAGATTCCATTTTTAGTTTTGTGGTTTTTTTATTTTAAATTACTGTATTTCTAACTCTCACTGTGCCTCTAATTGTCCTTAAAATAAACGCCCCACGTTGGGCGCCAATTATGTTAATATTTTTAATCTGTGTATTTAAATATTATATTTAATAAGTTTTTTATTATATATGTTAATTCGATTTACCTCGTATATTACTCTGGGTCTTGATTGAGTACTCACCTCGGCTATAGCTCACCCAGACAACATTATATATTCTATAAATATCCGTGGAATATTCATTTTGGCATATTGGAATATTCTCTGAAAATGCCAAGAATATCTTTATGCTTTTTGGAATATTCCTAGAAAGTGAAAATGGGAATATCCTAAATATTCAGAGAATATTCCCAAATGAATATTCTTCTTCGTATTATATATAAGCTAGGATTATTCCGAGAATATTCAGAAAAGCATTATCTAAGAATGTTCTTCAATGAATGTTTCCAGAATATTCAATATATACTATGAATATTCATGGTAGATTCATTTGGAATTTTGTAGAATTATTTCAAATTGTATATTCATGGGATATTCTTTGTATATTCAGAATATTGCAGAAATATCCTCAGAATGTTCAGAACCATACATTAAATGGGGGGAGAGGGGAGGGTTAGTATATAGGATTCATTTAAATGCACTTTTCCAAATTTCTGTAAATTAATAAATTTTCATAACTGATGGAATTCTCTACCCGACTGGTGGCTTCTAAAGTGAATAGAGTGGCACATGTACAAATTGCATTCAGAACATGAGTCCAATAACATTAGTGCTTAACTCTGGTTACACCTAAGAAAAAAATATATTTTAACTACCTAAGCATAATAAAATAAAATTCAATATAAAATTGTCCAAATTTTTATAAGACAAACATAAACTTTATAACTCTCTAAAAACTTTTAAAACCTATAAATATTCAACTATAACTTTCATTTTATCGTTTTTAACCCAAAACGACAGAGCTTCACAAAATATATAAAGCATTAATCTATTTGTTGAACATCAGTTTCGTAAAATTAAATATTTATAGACACTTACATTCTCTTGTGAGAAATGAAAAATAAAGAAAAAACAAAATTGACCAAATACTTGTTTCTATCAAAAAATATAGAGTTAATCTTTTAAATTTTGTAAATATTTATAGGGCACACACACTGCGAGTTTTTAGCTATACCCAAATGGATAAAACTGTCCGGTTAAGGCTACATAACTAAGGTATAACTGAAAAACATCCTTATTGTTGACATTTTGCAATCAGATATATCAATTTACCCGTTCGGGTAAGGCTGTGTTAAAAGCTGGCAGCATATGGATTCATAAACTTGCGTTATATCATCACAGTCACTAGACTGTATTGCGACGGCCTGAGATGAATGTGCCGGTCGCTGTAATGGTGTGGTATCTGCAATTATAAAAGTATTTGTAGTAATCATTTGTAGTAATTTTACAAATATGAGTATAAAAAATATCGATATTTTCTGAAATTTGTCACTTTGCAGAATACATTACATTGACACTGGTATTCTGTACTGTCGCTTAAATACCAAAGAATATGGTGATTAATTATTGTATGCTCTTCTCATGTAAGTTTTTACCAGCCTCAAGTTCTTAAGATAATTTACTTGTTTAAATGAATGTTGACTTAGTTTTATAAACCGATATAAATGTTTTAATTTTTTTGTTTTCATTATGTTAACACTAGGATATTCCCTTATACAAATTTCAAGAAGGTATTAGTCCCGTCAAAAAGTATTAATTAATTATGCGGCCAGATGACAAAAAATAAATATCAAAAACAGCTGATTATAATGTCTACTTAAATTTAATATTTACCAGACTGAGTAACTATTTTTGTTGGTGGATCATTTAATAAAATGTGACCTTTGCATTTTAACCATGGAAATAGGGTAGGCACAGCTAGCTGAAACAAATGCTTGGGATATCCTCCTTTGGAAATAAATTTTTCCTGATAGTGAAGTTCACACAACCTATAATTCTATTGTAAAGAATCTGTAGTCTTTCCGAACAAATATGCACAGTTACAATCTTCCAACCACAAGTGTGCCCTACAAAGTAAATAAATGTAGTTATTCACATGTCTATATTAACCACTAATATATTATTCAACATATTTTAAGCAGAACAGGGCTCGTCAGCAGAAAGCTTATTGTAGTACATATTATTATTTCATGTTATTAAAGGCAGAGAGACCAAAAACATAGAGAATTACACAACTTACGATGCATAGGTGCATGTAAAATATTGAAAAAGTAATATATATATATATTATATTGCATATAGAAACAATTACTCTCACCTCACAGGGTCTTTGGGAAATCTCCTGTTCTTGAGTGACATCCACGAACTGCACAAGTTATTCATCCCATAACAAATACAAAAATTTCTCACTAAGAGTTCCACTAGTCACGATATTGTTGAAAACAAAATCAAAATAAACTTTAACTAAAGCACAATCCACTCCAGTTCATAGGTTGATATTAGATAAAACCAATATTCTATTATCTATGGATAGAACGGAAGAGAAACGAACCTATTGACACTTGACTTTGAGCATGCCAGACTTAAGCCCATCACACATGATATTAGAAATTAACCAATAAACGTGTGTACAGAGAACGCCAGTTGCATTTTAATTAGCTGGCGGCTTTTTGTTGACGTGATTGGGTACCTGTCTTGATTTGGCTTTACGCTGAATGTTATAATTATCATTTATATCTTTGTTCTCTTTTTATCACACGACGATATGACGAATAACATTATATCCACACCGTATCAACCATTTATGTAGTGTTCATATCAAGGATATTTTTATATCTTTTTCTTTATCTTATAATCACTATCTGAACTTCAATGAGTTTAATACATGGTTTAATTTGATATATTATATTTATTATTTGTATGAAGGTGATTTTAACTACTTACACCTATGCGTAGGGTTGAATATCCGGTTAAATGTTTGAACTATAACTTTCGTCCCATGTGAAAAATAATATTAATTTTCTTTAATCATAAGTAAATATGCTTAAAAGAATATGCAGGGAATATTCAGTTTGGTAATATTCTTAATTGGATATTTTAAGAATATTCAATTTGATAATATTCTAAAATGAATATTTTAAGAATATTCATCAGGCTTGTTCTGTGAATATCCCCTAAGGAATATTAATAGAATATTCAAAAATAATATTAATATTATGAGTATATTCTTAGTTGATTCGGAATATTCTTATGCTTTTTGGTATATTTAAATATTATTCTATGAATATCCCATGCTGTCTGGGCAATAGATGACATGAACTGTTTTATACGGCATTGAGAATGATAATATTTTTATTATTAATTTGGAAACAAACAGGTTTCTGAGTAAGGCCTTTGTTTTTCCGCAGACTATTTTGAGGACAATTTGAATAAGCGTCTCACTCAAATTAGTGAACAGTTTAATTAAATTTCAACATATAAAAATATAATAAAAGGACATTAAATGGATGACAAATTTGAAACGTGATTTGGCTCGGAAATACCAGACAAGAAATATTTGTGACTTGTGCAAAGATAACAATTATATCTTGTTGTAACGCAAATTTAGGTTATGTTATTTTATTTTAAAATCTGAGAAAGTTATATAATTTCGAAGTCAATTATGGATGAGTAAATGAAGATGATTTAGAAACAATAGTGAATGAACAATTAACAAGTATGTAAGTAATCCTTAAATCTGAATAAAACACAGTTCAATAATTTTCTTCACTGTTTCAGCAAAGAATAAAGTTCAGGGTTGAAACTGATGTAGTCAGGTCAGGACTGCAATACAGTCGTTAAGGGGTTTAAGCCTTAAAACTCCAACAAGGTTTATCTATAAATCAAAAACTGCTACACACAGGGCACAGGAAACACTATTGATGTTATAATTGTTAACTGTAGGATGTATTTGAGTGATTACAGATTCGGGAACCAGGAACAAAGTGTTTTATGTGGATAATTCAAAATATGTTTTGTTGCGAACACGCAAAATATACAAATGGACAATTTACATTTGTAAGGTATGTTTCTCTTTAAGTTTTAAATTATATTGTTAATGATTTTGTCAATATTTAATAAAATCTCTCACCAAATTCAATATGGAGATCTCTTCCACTCAGCTCTGAACAACCAACTACTTCCTTTTTTTTAAAATTTATTGATAGTCCTCCCTCTTAGCAACCAAAATATGACTTCCTGGATACCAGAGCTTCGTTCTCCTCCGATTGGTTTAAATCTTAAACAGGATCTACTCAAACAATTCATTTTGATTGCTAAATTGGTGTAATCAATCAATATGACATTTCATTGGTTGGTTATTATAAAATTTTGTACATAAGTAAAAATGATGAAAATAACTATGTCACAATATAAATAATAGATTAAAATTTTGGTATTATTTTCAGAAATCATTGTACATAACTATAACAGAATTTTTATTCGCAACAATATTAACAAATCCCTGAACTGTCATAGGATATTCTTCTATCTTGACTGATATATATATATATATATATATATATATATATATATATATATAGAAATTATAGATATATATATATATATATATATATATATATATATATATAATTTCTATTTTGACATACAGTGTGTTCTTTTTATAAATGCATGTTTATGACAAGTGTATGCTTATTATGAATTAAAAAAGTCACTATAATATATATATATATATATATATATATATATATATATATATATATATTTACTAGTTTTAAGGTTCTTTGACTGAACGTATATTTTTTATATAAAAAAACCACCCTTTATCTCAAAAAAAGTCTGTAATGATGGGCCTTGCAGATCGTGCTATCAAACTCTCTGATGAAGAGTTTCGACACACAAGCATTATCAAAGCCAAAAAGGCATCAATGTGCAATGATTATCCCACAAAATTGGTAGATACAATTTTTAGAGACAGGATACACAAGTTTTACAATAGTTCAGAAAATAAAAAGGGAAATATTAATATGAATAACAGTAAACACTTTATTTCTCTTCCCTTCATAAATGGATTGTCGCAACAATTCCAGCATTTGTTTATGAAGCATAACATAAAGATATGTCATAAACCGCATAACATATTGGCAAAACATTTTTCTGTACTAAAATCTATAACACCAAAAGTAAAGAAAAGTAATATTGTTTATGAAATTCCTTGTAACAACTGTGAAGCTACTTATATCGGCCAAACAAGTCAATATCTAGAAAATAGACTAAAAAGCCATAAATATGATAAAAAAAATGCTACTGCCCTTACTAACCATGAAAGGAATAAAGACCATCAGTTTAATTATGCAGGGACTAAAATCTTAAAAACGGAAAATAATTTCAAAAAAAGAGAGTTTTATGAAATGATAGCGATTCAAAAATCGACGTTCTGTATAAATGACAAAAAAGATGTAAATAAACTCAGCGCTGCATATATCCCACTCCTATAAGCAATACAATTAGTCTCACATTAATACAGTTCAATGTCACTAACTATGTTATTATATTTTTACCAATATGAATGGTTTGTTATTGAAATATGTGTTCTTAATGAATGGAAGGTAATCCAATAATTTTAAAATGTGTAATAATGATGTGAACGTGTTTTTAAGTTTAATGTTTAATGAAAATTCGCTGACTACACTTTGGGGTAAGTTTGTTTTTTGTATTCCAATAGTTTGTTTACCATATGCATTCTGTTCTATTTTAGTTTGATAAAGGTCTAAATTTAAGACTGAAACGTCACCATTGTTTGACAGAATTTTAGTAAAATGACATTTTAATCATTCCATAAGGTTTTAATTGACTGAAATCCAAGAAAATTTATATAAAAAATATATATATATATATATGTATATATATATATATATATATATATATATATATATATATATATATATATATATATATATATATTAATTACACAACCTGACACCCAAAAAATTGAAAAAAAATTATCTAGGAAGGTTGAAGAAAAATAATATTTTCATTATATATATATATATATATATATATATATATATGTGTATATATATATATATATATATATATATATATAAATATATATTCTTTGAAAATTTTCATTTATTCATCTTTTGCAAAATTGGAACGTTTTACAGATGATAACTCGATAACTCCAAAAACGTGTTTCCAACAGTATGAGCCTTATCTGTAAAACGGAGCAATGAAATGATTTTTGTATATCTGCGCTTGGAGAAGTAATGAATGAATCTTGGGAACTTTATTAATTGGATTGCATCAACTTTTATTATTTTGTGAAACTATACAATATTGTCTGTTAAAGCGGAAGTGAAAATTTTGGAAGTTTAGTTGAAATGACGGTAGTATAAAATTTTGGCGTTGAGAATAAATGGGCATTCTCACGTTTTTTCGGTTGTGAACGTAGGAGTGCCAAAGTGGTGATAAAAATAAAGCATCTTGCGGAAAATACTGTTGAATTCACAATCGTAGTAATCAATCAGTATGTTACAAATTTGTCTCAAGCTGTTCAAGCTTCAGTTTCAAACAATTTAGCTATCAGAAAAATAATTAGACGAAAACGTAATCAGATAAATTCTGCACTTTCCGATCTCATAGACCTTCATGAATTGTTATTGCCTGATACATATATAACATATATGCCTCACCCAGGGATAGAGGAAAATTTCTCATTAGGCGATAGTGGAGACGGACGAAACAGAAACTTAATTTTTGGTAGAGAAACATTTATATAAATGGAATACATGGTACGCTGATGGTACATTTGCAATAGTGCAAAGACTATTTCCCAAATTTATATTGTGACGGCAGAGAAACATGGTGGGATACACCCAATATTTTATGCCCGTTTACCAAACAAACAATGTGCCACGTACACATACATGTTTCAAATTATTAAAAAATTGGAAACATTTTTAAGACCACAATCTATCCACTGCGATTAGGGACAGACAGCCTTTAGTGCCATCAAAGACTGCTTCACGGGAGTTGATATAAAAGCAATTGAACCAATCGTTGATTGAGATGATTATGTTGATGCATTGGCAGATGAATTGTCTGTAGAACTTCAACCACTGTTAAATTGGTTACAACATAATTATGTCGGACAACTTGATAGATGAGGATATGCTAGACGTCTTCCTTGGTTTCCTCCAAAAATGTCAAATCGTACATTGAATGCAGAAGATCGCACCGACAACCATGTAGAAGTAGCTCATCGTCGATTATAATCTGAATTAAGAATGCTTCATCCGACTATTTCGAAACTAATAGATGGGTTATATAAAGTGTAGAAAGGCCGCGATACTTATTATGAACAACTGGTGGTCGGCCTTCGTCCACCAATTAAGTTTAAAAAAGATATTGATGCTGATGAGCGTATTTTAAAAATTGTTGTGTATTATGGAAATAGATTAATGTATATCAATTTAATAACATTTAATTTTTTAAATATACATATTAAAATTGATTAATTTTTCTTTTATTTCTATACAGAATGACCATGTGAAAATATGTTCATACTATAACACACTACTATAACAATTCCAATAATCATACGAGCTAGTGAAAATTGGATACAAAATAAGAAACAGGAAGCAAGAATAAACGCAACGGAAATGTAACACATTAGGAAAATAGCAGGTAAGACTAAATGGCACAGAATGAAAAGTGAGGAAATTAGAAATAGCATTGGCCTAGAAGCAATACTAGCTGAGGTTAAAAAGAAACAAATGAATTGGTTCGGTCACGTGGTGATAATGGACCAATCCCGACTAGTGAAAAGAATAATCAAGATAAGAAGGTCGATAAAAAAATGGGGAAAACCAAGAAGGAAGTGGCTGGATCAGGTGGAAGAATTTGGAAGGGAAAAAGGAAAAATCCATAGGACAGTTGAACGAATTGCAGGGAATACAAAAAAGTGTAAAAAATGTATAAATGATAGACGGGAATCACTCTCCGATACCTGAAAATGTATGGGGAGCGTAGAAGATATTATAATAACCTAAAAGTGTCGTATTTTGTTCAATATATTTATTACGTTTTAACAAACTAATTTGGAAATTTGCTTATGAATATATGAAATCCATTTTAAATCTTTGATAATAGATCATTATCTGATATATTAATATATTGAATGATTTGATTTCCAAAAACCGGGAATGGGAATTCCTGGTTCCCATCCCCTACTGGCGACGAACCGGCCGGTACTGAAACTGCTGGTGGTGAATTGGCCTGGTACTGACACGGCGGTCCCATTCCGTGAATGTTTGATCGCTGTTAGTATTATTATTTTTATTATCAGATTTAAGTCGCTTTTCAATTATAGAAACATACTTACGTTATAGTGAACAACTAGAATCAACTAAAATTTTACAGTCGTCAACATAATATTGAATTTTCATTAATTCTCAGTACGGTGCCGAAAAAAAGTCTCTTGTTGTATCCGTAATATTCAATATATTATCCCTAATTGACAATGATTCATAAAAAGCACGTAGCATAGTTCTCATATAACGTGAAACTGTTCGCAATAACTTCTGTTGATACGGACAGTATGCAATTAAATTCTTACATTGCATGCCTCAGTTCAAACTTTTGTTTCTTCTTTTAACTTGAATTTCAGGTTTATTGGAAAAGTATAATGCCCATTAAATGCTCATAGGATATTTCTCAAGTAAGAAGTGCAGTAAAATTAGCAGTTCTCCATAACTAAATAACGTGGAGTTTCCACCTTGCCTCATATATTCTCAACAAGGATCTACTTTTACAATGATTGTTAAAGGTGAGGCTCGATATTTTGTAAATATGTCCAATTATCGACAAAATTATTCCATTTTAGGTATCAAGCCGAGGCAAATTGGAACACCATAGACAATATGACTCAAAAGTTGAGAAATATAATTTTTCAATCAATTATAACAGTGAGTTTGTTGTACAAGTATAAAAATTATGGCAATTTTCCAACCTCATTTTCTTTTATTTTGCTAAATTGTTTTCCAGTATAGCGTTATACACTAAATTTAAAAGTAAAACGGAATAAAATTATATGAAAATACAAAATCTGTTTAGAATACTGTGATTGGTTTCTAATTAAAGGCAAATTTGTTTCTCCTCCAAATATTTCAAAACCGAATGTGATGATTTTCCATTATTATTAGAGAATGCTCAACATATTATCAATAGGTGGTGACCGATATAATTGACAATAAAAATTAACATATCATTCCTGGAACATCAATATGCATGAAATTGACATCTTTATTTTTCAATTTTGTATACCTACCTGCTGTCAGATTATTTTCCGTTTTTGAATATCCTGAGCCACTCAATTGAACATCTTTTTTTGTTTTTGTTGATTTGTGGTAGTAAGCATTAGTGTTCAGCAACATTATGGTACCACAGTACTAAGGGTTTTCTTTTGTTTTAAAATTATCTAGAAAATATTTTTGCAACAATCAATTTTTGCGACATTAGTAATATGTAAGTTACATATGCTTGTTAGAACGGAGATGATGAGAAGTATGTTTTCGATCGCGTAGATGGATGCTCATGCGAAGAACAAACGCATGAATTCCAAACACTTGAGAGCGCACCTTTGAACGAATATTATGTCTTTTAAAGTTTGAAAAAGGTGATTCAGTAACCCGACGATATCCTAAAAATGAAAAAGTAACTCATATTATACCTGGTCAAGTTGGTAAAGCCAAATACATTTGAGTCAGTTGAGTCAGTGTTTTCTCATCCAATCAACTAGAAAGCATCCGATTTCCAAGGAAAACCAGAAAAACTGATATATTCACTTCAATCATCTATATCAGTGGATCCCAACGGGGGGATACCGCCCCCCTGTGGGCGCTGCAGCCTTTTAGGGGGGCGGTAGCGGACTCAGAAGCAAATAATAAGCAGTCAAGAGGAATGGTGAAATAAAAATGATTAAATAGGGGTTAATAAGCAGTTTCAAATTAGCATTAATAATAATACTAATAATTATAATAATTTCTTTTAGTTCAGAATAGAAGTATACTTGTCCTCGCACGTTGATAAGCGAACGCGCGATGTTCATACAAAATAACATGTTTCGACATGTTCGCACACAGACAAGTTGAATCATGCACGAAATGAAACGTATAAAAGCAACAGCTCAACGAATTTTCTGTTAGTTAGTTGTATGTGCTTGGACGCGATACATAGTCGTGAATCATAAGCTCTGCCGTAGTAAATAATCGTGAAAGGTGTGTCATTTTATAAACATTACTATCTATAAATCTATTGAGAATTTAATTTTTGTATGGAAATGCCTGAATCTACTCCTAAATTAAAAAAGAAATGCCGGCAATACAGTATTGAATATTTTAAATATGGAGTTGCGGAATCTTCTACAAACAAATCATTACCTATGTGTTTAATTTGCCGAAAAGTTTTTTCAAATGAAGCTATGAAACCTTCTAGGCTACACGAGCATTCACATAAAATGCATCCTGATAAGAAGAACAAAGATATATTCTATTTTCAAGAACTCGAAAACCAATATTTAAAACAGCCAACTATATCAAACCATTTTGAATCGTCTTCTAAACGAGACGATGATGGGCTACGAGCCTCATATAACGTTTCATTGTTAATCGCAAAGTCAGGAAAACCACACACCATTATGGAGGAATAAATTTTGCCGGCAGTCGAAGAGATATTAAAAACTGTTCTCCATCATAAGACACCATTTGATATCATTAAAAAAAATCCTCCCAGTAATAATTCAGTGCAAAGAAGAATAGATGAAATGGCAAATGACGTTGAAATATCATTATGCATTTACCTAAAGACTTGCAAATTTTCCATTCAACTCGATGAATCAACTCTACCCAGTAACGAAGCTCTACTCTTATCATACGTACGATTTATAAAACAAGAAAAAATTCAGCAAGAGTTATTATTTGCTAAGAATTTGAAATCTGATACAGAGGGACATTCAATATTTAATATCATGCAAGAATTTTTTCAAGAGAAAGAAATTCCTATTAGCAATATTTTGTCTGCTGCTACTGATGGTGCTCCAGCAATGACCGGGCGTCATAAGGGTTTTATAGCACATTTGAGAAAAGCAGTGCCATGTGTACTCGCTGTACTTTGTATTATTCACCGTCAGCATTTGGTTGCAAAAAAATTAAATGAACGTCTGCATGCGCCCCTCAATAACGTTATTAAAGCAATCAATATCATTAGAAGCAATTCATTGAATGACCGTTTGTTTCATAAGCTTTGCAATGAAAATGATGAAGACTACAATCGCTTGCTGCTGCACACAGAAGTACGTTGGCTCTCTAAAGGTGTTTGTCTGAATCGTTTTTTCAATCTATTTGACACAGTGTTGGAATTTCTTGAAGAAAAGGAACAATTGCACGAAAACCTGATTACTTCAAAAAATGACATCGCTTATTTGACGGACCTGTTTAAAGCATTTATTCAAGTTAATCTACAATTGCGAAGTGATGATTTAAATTTAATTAAAACTAAAAACGTCATAGCTGCTTTTGCAGGAAAACTGCTTATATTCAGAAGAAATCTTGGTAGAGGTGAGTACAACCATTTTCCCACATTATCAACAGTGTCTGCTAAACCGGAAGATTTACTTACTTACTGCCACCACTTGGAAGTTCTTCATGTTGATTTTACAGAGCGTTTCCAAGATATTTTAAACATGGAAATACCAAGTTGGGTATAGATCCTTTCGCAAACACAGATATTGAAGGATCATCAAATTTGGAAGAGGAGCTATTAGAACTCACAACTAACGAGGAACTGAAAGTGAAATTCAAACGTGGATATCAAGAGTTCTGGCTTCAAAAACCAATACCAGTTCTCTATCCTGGATTGTGGACAATAGTACAGAAGTTGTTAATTGCATTTCCTTCCTCCTATATATCTGAGCATGCATTCAGTGCAGTAACTGATTTGCTGTCAAAGAAGAGGAACAGACTACACATCACTGAACGTGGTGATCTGCGATTGATGTTAACGAAATTGGAGCCCGATATTAACAAACTGGTAACACTCCACCAGCCTCAACCGTCTCTTTGATTTTTTTCTTTATTATCAATTTTGTATTTCTTATTGTATTGCATTTCTTATTTCTATTGTGATTGTATTTCTTATTGATTCTGTGTTTATATTTAAAAGTTTAATAAACAATTTTATTGTACATTTGGTAGTCGTTTAATAAATTTCTACTTCATCATTCCTCTAAAATAAAATTCAGACATTAACGTAAATTAAAGGTAAATACAGATAAATTGGGGCGGTACAGATGATATTCGAATTAAATTAACTACTTTGGTCTAACCAGGGACTGGGGGGGGAGTGGGGTGGTGAAATTTTTGTTCTCTTCTATAGGGGGCGGTGGTCCAGAAAAGGTTGGGAACCACTGATCTACATGAACTAATCGAAAAAAGTATCTTTCCATTGTGGCTTTGAAGCACAATACTAATCCGCTGTTGTTTTATTGGATAATGTATACATAGGAACTAGATTCAAAGCGACTATAAGTAAATTATAAGTGAAATAAAAAGACGTGTCAAATTCAATTAATCTTTATTATTGTTCGGTTAACATGATGATAATGGATTATGTGTGCATGAAATCTAGATTTATATCTGTGGAAAACATCAGTATCTGATTATATATCCTTAAAGTAATGGTCCGACGTATCTAATAATACAAATAAATTATGTAAACCGGAAAATAATGTGAGAATACAGTAAATACGAGGTATCAAACTAAAATGAGGTTATAAGCACCAATTGCTCAATTCCAGTATGTCCGGAAATGTTCCTTAGAATCACTTATAAATAAAAAACGCATCGACGTGTTAAACTAATTAATCTTATTTTCTCCGGTAAAGTGGATAAATATATTTATTATGCTTTTAAATGTTAAACCACACTTTTCTGAAAATTGATTCAGTATTTTGCAATGGAAGAATACAAAGATAGGCATAAATGTAAGAAGGAGCAGAACTACACAACTAAGAACTCACGAGAAGTCACATTTTAACAGATATTTCACAAGAAAAACGCTTAGAAACTTTAAAATGGCTTGAGGTCGCATTAAGAAATATTAATGTTCTCAATTAGTTTCATCGTTTTCTTACTTGATGATACAAACTTGTCAAAATTAATTGTCCTTCAAACGTTCTCCATCCAGAGAAATTCTACGACTTAGTTATCAATATTCTTCTCCAATTTGCTTGTGACATTTTGCTATAGCAGTGATTGAATCTGAAAACGAGATCATAAGTTAGAATGTACAGGTTTGGTGTTTTCTATATATTTATTGATACTGATCGGAGAAGGATTTCCTGGATATGTTTAACATCAGTATATTGGAACATAAATTCCAACATCTAGTGAGTATTCGCCATATCTACTTCCAGTTAGCGTTTTCTGATTGATGGAGACTTCCACGAACCAAATAACGCCACTAACTGGTATTGTCTTAGTCACTGTAACTTTCTACCTTGGTTAATAATGAATAACATCTCTACCTCAACAAAAGTAAATGAAGTTGGGTTTAAAAGCTAGTTGCGAAAAAATAGAAATATATAGTTTTGTATTTCCGTAGTTAAATCTATGTTTGTCATTTCATGGACAAATCCCGTTTTATTTTGTAGCGTATCAATGGCTCTCTTATTTATTTTCCAGGCATTATGAAGTTTGTCTTAGGTAAACAGCATCACAATAATTATCACATCTTGATCTTGTTCGTTCTAATTTAAATATTTACTAAAGTCGTTAGATAACTGTACATATGGTTAAGGAATGTGATTTAGCTATAGCAGTGATTGAATCTGAAAACGAGATCATAAGTTAGAATGTACTGGTTTGGTGTTTTCTATATATTTATTGATACTGATCGGAGAAGGATTTCCTGGATATGTTTAACATCAGTATATTAAAACATAAACTCCAACATCTAGTAAGTATTCGCCATATCTACTTCCAGTTAGCGTTTTCTGATTGGTGGAGACTTCCACGAACCAAATAACGCCGCTAACTGGTATTGTCTCAGTCTCTGTAACTTTCTACCTTGGTTAATAATGAATAACTTCTCTACCTCAACAAAAGTCAATGAAGTTGGGTTTAAAAGCTAGTTGCGAAAAAATAGAAATATATAGTTTTGTATTTCCGTAGTTAAGTGTATGTTTGTCATTTCATGGAAAAATCCAGTTTTATTTTGTAGCATATCAATGGCTCTCTTATTTATTTTCCAGGCATTATGAAGTTTGTCTTAGGTAAACAGCATCACAATAATTATCACATCTTGATCTTGTTCGTTCTAATTTAAATATTTACTAAAGTCGTTAGATAACTGTACATATGGTTAAGAAATCTGATTTAGATTTTTATGTTCCGGATTTGTTTTGTTGGTTAGTGGATAATATTATTCTTTTTTTATTCATCATTATTTTGGATTATTTTCTCTTGGTGCTGTTTTTGCTTTTCCAATAACAGTGTATCTAGATTCCCGATCTGATAGCTAAGTAGCCTCAAAAATTATACTTTCATAACATATACTTCTTGACAATGCAAAATAATATACACATCTCGCAACGTTCCGTCAGTACTTCCAAATGTAGTTGACCGGGAGCCGTTCCTTTTCATCTTGGTTCATATCATTACCATGTACCAATAAGAATAGTACTCACAAAAACTAATTTCACTACTGATTCTCTTCACTTTCTCTCTCTCTCTCTCACTTCTCTTACTCATCAATTATATTATAATGGTTCATATGCGCATTAAATACTACCTCTGGATTATAAGGATGGAGAACGAATTTCACAGATTGAATATATTTCTTACCTATGATCCTTCTAGGAATTTTGTATTTTCTTTGGAAGTCAGCTGAAGATTTAACCTCGAACTGCATATTAATATAATTTCTTCTTAAAACAAGTCTGTTTATTATCTCTGGTATATATTTGTTATTCATTTGTTTGGATGAAAGAACCTTCTCCAATTGATGTAAAAATTCGCTTTGTTTTTCCAATTTCTTTGCTCGACCTCTGCGATGAAGTTCCTGAATATCACTTACCTTGAAACAACGAAATCAAGATAATACAACAATTTCATCCATTGAAATTGAAAGGCTAGCAAATACTTTTACTTTACACCCATTTCTAGTTCCCCTTTTCCCGTTACAATACGTGATGCTTCTATTTGAAAAAAACTCGAGCAAAAGCATTTGCTTTGTGTTAGTTCTAATTCCATAACAAAAAGCATAAATGCCCAAATTTTTTCACAAATTCGACAAATGCTATCTTCAAGTCAAAAGTATTGACCGACGTAACTTTTAAAGTAATTGATTCAGTGGCGGCGAAACCATGGGAGTGACGGTCATTGAGGGTGTCGCAAAAAAGTTGGCTGTGAAAATATTTGAAAATTGATTTCAGAATTTTATCACACACTTTGTGCATAATCTTTTTTGTGTCCGAATATTTTTTCAAAAGATGTTACGCTCTCAATTTATTGGAGCAATATAATATCGAAAAAATGGATTCTGATTTAATGAATCTCAAAGTGGTCAATAAAAACTCTAATGAACATTAACAAAATTGATAATTACGTTCATGGTTCAAAATCGCCACAATTTTCATTAAAACAAATGACTTATTTTAAAATAGTTTAACTACACGTTCATTATGAACGCGTAGACTTTCATGACAATTTCGTATACAAAATGCTGACACCAATAACATATCTGATGCATGTTTGCTCATCAAAAGGGAATAGTTTATCATTTAGCGATGACACCTCAGTAACACATTAATTTGAGTAAAGCAATACCTATTGTCATTGTGTCTGTACATGTTATCAAAATATCATCAGATACAAAAAAGTTCATGCATAAAATGATCTAAGAAACTCTGCAATCAATTTTCGAAATTGTTCCAAGAGCTTTATTGACCGTGACCCCCTATAATTTCACCACCACTGACTCGATCAATTAAAAATTACGTCGGTCATTGCTTTGGCTGAAAGATAACGTCTGCTTAATTTGACAAATGCATCTTCTACCATCCGGAAAATATAAAATAAATTTGATATTTTTTTTCAATTTTAAAATGTGCCAGATTTTTAAGACACTTGTACTTTTCAGCAGGTTTCCCAACCAACGGTGAGGAACTGATGTCGGATCATAACTTTCTTTATAGTGGAATGAACCCTATAATCGACTGTCACGATACATAGTATGAAAAAATAAAACAATGAAAACAACCAAATGAATATTTTTTCTTTTTTTTTCAATAAAAATCAAAGTCAATTTGTCACAGCATTCTTTATTATCATCAAACAGCTACTAGTTTCAGCCTACATGAGGGCCATCTTTAGGCTACAAAAAATTATTTTGGTATAAGTAATAGGAACAATTACAAAGTCTCCAACATTACCTGATAAAAAACTCTCCAATGGGCAACACGCATGAATCCTCAGATATGTGAAGTTTGCAAGTTGGGAGAATTATATGTGAGAGGTTGGAAGATTGAAACAGGAAAAAAATTTTGAAGTTAAAATTGAAAACAAATTAAAAAATTGGATGTTACGTATTAAATGTAATATATTACTGAAGAGTTAAGATTAAATGATTGAATGAGTTGTAATAAATTGAGCTCAACGTTAGTGATCAACGATCACGAAAGAAAATATTTTAAGGAGGGGGTAAGCATCAAACTCAATTCCCTGAAGGAAGAGTACAACACTGTCAGCCTCAATTCCTAAAAGGAAAAGTACAACATTGTCAGCCTCAATTCCCGAGAGTCCACAATGAACATCAACTGGGGGGTGTGCACAGGGAAGGGATAGCCCTAAGAACAGAATTTGTTCTGTATGAAACAAAGTCTTATATTAAAAGATCATTAACAGGATCATGATTACAAAAGTGTAACTGAAGAACACCAAGAATCTCAATACGTTTAGAGAAAACGGTTCACTCCACCAACACAATGAAATTAGCAGAAAAATCGAAAAACACTTAACCCACAATTGTGACTTTTGGTAACGTAGGTGAAAAATAGTAAGGAAGGTAAATCCAAACGAAAACTGTTAATAAGAGAACTGTCATACTCCAAAATCACAAGAGACAATTAAAAAATAATCAAAATTGGAAGATATTTAAATTTTCTTCCTTGAAGTGGTTGAGAGAACCATAATTGGAAAATAGTTGAATGGTTAGAAACCTATTATACACAATCAAAGGAACTTGTGTCGCCCATAGATAAGGAAATTTCAATCTTCCAACCTCTCACATCTATTTTTCTTAACTTGCAAACTTAACATTTCTGAGGATTCGTGTGTGTTGCCCATTGAAGTTTTTTATCAGGTAATGTTGGAGACTGTAATTGTTCCTTTCACTTATACCAAAATACCTTTTTGTAGCCTGAAGGTGGCCCTTATGTAGGCCGAAACTAGTAGATGTTTGACAATAATAAAAAATGCTGTGACTTTCAGATTTATTCTAAAATTACTGTAAGTCACATTTGGGTGATGGATGATATTTATCTTTTAAAATAAATAATAAAAATATAAAAACGTAATTAAAATTTAGAAAATATAAAATAAAGAATACCTCCAAATGGTAATAAACTGTAAAACAAAATCAGAATAATCACAGAAACCAGAGGATTTCCTATATATGAAATCGATTCGCCTCTTTTGATCGACGCAAAATGATCGATGATATCATCGGAAAACGAGGTTTTTTCAAACATTTAATAAGATCTTTTTCAATTGCAATTACGGATAAACTTCTAACGAACCATTGATTAATCATGAAATTTGAAAAACTGCATTGCACCTACGCCGATGTAGCGGTCAATGAAAGAATTAGGCAAAACAATTCATAAATCTCAGGAATATCATCATTCAAAGAAATTTCCAATCTTCCAATCGAAGGCACACATGTTTGCGTTTGTGCTTCGTGTTTAAATCCATTGTTTTGTGTTTTTCCATGTTTCGAACAACAGCTTTGTTCCCAAGTTTAATACCATTACTTCGTTATACCGTACTGAGAATGGCTAATGAACCAGAAACATGCAGTTCTGCGGTTAGCTTTCTGTTTGAGTAGCCCTTTTCCTTGACACATAAAAAATACTGCAAATGGAACGAAGTCCAAAATATAAAGTTATGGTATAGTAAAATCTAGTATTTCTTAATTCTAAGACGATAGCAGAGTAATAACATTTTGGCGATATTCAAATTTCAAAATCAACTAAATTTCAATTTCACCGACATAGATATCCCCAATTTTTGATAGTGTTTGAAACAAATAGACAATTCCATTTTTACAGACCCTCCGTGACAAACTATTTAAAATAAACGATTAAGTGCTTATTAGTTGGTAATTTTGACAATTAACAAAACAGAAAATGTCAGTTTTGAGTAGAATAAGGTTAGGTTAATTAAGTATTTCATAGTTAGATGACATTAGAATATAAAATAGAAAAAAAATGTAGTTAATTCCGGGTGGCTCATTAGCCGTCCTCAGTACGATATAACCAAGTAAGGGTGTAAAACCTGGGAGAAAAGAAGTGGATTGAAACATGAGAAAATACAACGGCTTTCAGCAGAAAAGCCGAACGCATTATTTGTATCATCAATATTGGAAAATCTCGAATTTTCGAGAAAACAATCAACATCGACACGTAGGCGCATATAGCTCTCCTGTCTGAACCTTCCGACCCAGAGTAATGAAACAAGAAAAAGATGTACAATAATGCATGACATGTAAATAACAAGCAACAAAGAGATTCATGGGTCAAGCACGCAGTAAGATATAGGGGCTACTGACGAGAGTAGTAACCGCAAACATGCATGTTTCTGGGTCATTAGCCGTCCTCAGTACGGTATAACCAAGTGAAGGTGTTAAACCTGTGAGCAAAGATGTTGAATGAAACATGAGAAACTACAACGGATTTCATTTCAATTGAAAAACCTATAAAATATTTTGAAGAAATCATAACATTGGTATTTGAAAGAACATATTTCACTTTTAATAATCAAATTCAAAAACAATCTTCTGGCACTCCAATGAGAGCTACAATTTCATCAATTATAGCATGTTATATTATGGATAATCTGTTAGACATAGTTACACCAACATTAGTTTTCAGTTTAATATTCATAAAAAAATTTGTTGATGACATTATTTTAGCCATAGCCGAAAATAATTTTTATAAAGTTTTTTCCATATTCAACAATTATGATCCACATATACAATTCACAATGGAAAAAGAAGACGAATTAAAGAGTATATCATTATAAGATAGTACAATAATAAGAAATGATAATACCACATTATCCATTGACTGGTATAGAAAACCAATCAGTTCTGCTACATTGATGAACTTTTGGTCTTACCATAAATATTCTATGAAAACTAATTTAATCACACAAATGAAAAATATAATAAGTAAGATATCAGACCCTGTATTCCATGAGAAGAACTTGAAAATCTTTCATAAATTATTGTAAGAAAGTGGATATCCAAATAATTCACTAAAATGCATATTATATAATTGCTCTTCAAATTCAGACATTACATTGGAAACTTCGGAAATCTCTAATTACTATATTGCCACATATGGAAGAAATAACACCAACAATAATCAGAACTTTTAAATTACTAAATTACTTAAAAATTGCTAATAAAACATGTTAAACAATGAAATCGATTTATAAAAGAGTCAAAGATAAAACTAATATTCTTAACTTTTCCAATGTAGTATATTGTATTATTTGTGAAAATTGTAGGTACACTGGTCAAAAATTACAAAATCGCATATCTCTACATAAAAGTGATTGCAGATTATATCCCAATAAATATGCTTTATCTAAATATCTAGTTGATGAAGAACATGTTACGAATTTTCTAAGTATTTTAGATATACAATAAAATACTTTTCTAAGAAATGGCTAGCATATCACAAGAAACAAATATCATTAATAAAAAAGTGATCATAATAATTTAAGTGATATTTATTATTATCTATTGATAAAAATCGTAACAATCTTGCAAGTTCAAATTCTTCTTCCAACTAACAAATTTTATGTTAAAATAAAGTTTTTTGATTAAGAAAAAGATGATAACCATAAATCAATTCAATATTATTTACATCTGAGTTAAGTTTTAACATAACCTTTTTTTGGTATATCTATGTTCCTTGAAAAACTATTTAAAGTAAATCCGATCAATTTCAATTTGACAATGATTTTTAAAACATTCAAATAAGTCTTTTGATATTCGATACAATTTACCATGTACAACTATTATATCATCCTTGTATACTGTATCCTAAAGAGTTCTCATTTAATTTGCATCTTCTCCAATAATCCTGTCTTAACATATAAGAGTATATATTTATATATATATATATATATATATATATATATATATATATATATATATATATATATATATATATATATATATTGTTATTCTTGTGTGTATAAGAGGAATTTTTAATATTATTGTATTATTATTCTGATTTATTAAATTTTAGTGTGGCTAGCTCATTAAAAGAAAAAGAAAAATTTTATGTATTTATTTATGCGGAGAGAATGAGATACTCTATCTACTTTTTGGGTTCCAGTTATTTTTAAACTTTATCTCCAATATTTTATCTTTTATTCATTCAAACAATTTTTAATATTTTTTTTATATTATTTGGTGCGCCTATGGTTAAAATTTCTCATAAGAATAGTCGATTCCAGATCTCACAGTAATAACAGATGTCAATTCGTATCCGTTGAAATGATATTTAAGAAAACAATGATTTCAATAATATTTAATATGAATTAGTTTGTATTGGTCAGAAAATATGTATTATAAATTTGAACAAAGAAACAAAGAGCACCCTGAGTTATTTGTTACTAAATCAGATAAGGGTAACGTGACTGTTGTTATGTTAAAGGAGGATTACCTCAAGTTATCTCAAGATATAATCGACAATGATTCTTCCTATGTCCCCCTCTCGAGAGATCCCAGTAGGACGATTCAATCCTAATCCAACACTCTTGTTAAGAGATTATATAATAAGGGACAGATTGATGAGACCACGAAGAAAAAATTAACTTCTTATAACTCTGTCATAGCAAAATTTTACACTCTTCCTAAAATCCATAAGCCTACCTTGACAATGAGACCTATTGTCGCTTCTATCAACTCTCCTACTGAATTTATTGCCTCTTTCTTCACAGATATCTTGACTAAGGCATACAGTAATGAGAATGAGTATTTCATTGAGGACTCCTTTCAGGTTTTTGAGTTATTTAACAGAAGAACTCTTCCACAAAACTATGTTTTGGTCAGTCTGGATGTGGTTTCACTTTTTAGCAATGTTTATTTACAAGCAGTTATACGTTCAGTTCACAAACACTGGCCATCAATTTGTGCGGTGTGTAATATTGATTTTGACATGTTCATTGAGTTGATTGAATTCCTGTTCAGTTCTACCTGCATTTCTTCTAATAATAAATTTTACAAACAGACTTTTGGTACTCCTATGGGAGCTAGTATTTCTCCGATATTAGCGTGCTATGTAATTGATGATCTGTTGGACGTGGTCCTTCCGGTACTTCCTTTCAATGTACCTTTCATCAAGAAATATGTAGATGATATAATCATGGCTTGGCCTGTGGACTCCACCCAAGATCTCCTTTTCACCTTTAATAGCTATGATCCTTACATTCAGTTTACTCTCGAAACAGAAAACTCTAACATGGCTGTCCCCTTTTTAGATACTTTATGGGTCTCCTGATAATGTGATTATAATTGATTGGTTTAGAAAACAAAGTAGCTCTGGGAGATATCTCAACTACAATTCTTACCATAAATTTAGCATAAAGGTTAACTTGGTTAAACAAATGACAGCTAGAGTTATGAACCTCTCTGACCCTGTGTTTAGAAATAAGAATCGTGATAGTCTCTTCAATTTGTTCCTAGACAATTCCTATCCAAAACAGTTACTAAGAAAGATCATCTTCAACACGTCTTCTGTTTTATCACATACTTCAATACAATCAATTGACGTAGCAGGTGCAGATGAGTTGGATCCTCTCTCGGCAACTAGAACGATTCCTTCCGTTTTAACGGTTTCTCTGCCTTATAAAAAGGAAATTACGCCCAGACTTACTAGGATTTTTTTACAATACTTACAGAATGTTAGGTTTGCCTGCAGGAGTTCCTTGATGGTTAAGTCAATTTATAGTCCTATGAAAAACAAGATACCTGTCGTGGATTATAGTAATGTTGTTTATAAGCTGTGTTGTAACAGTTGTGGCCTCTCATATATTGTTCAAACCTCCCAAACAATTTCTAGCCGTGTATCCCTCCATAAAAGTGATATAAGGTTACATCCTGAAAGATGTTCTCTGGCTAATCATGTCTCCTCGTTGGATCATGTCATTGATTTTGAAGGAGTTAAAATCCTTTCTCGTGAGAGAAGTTATAACAAAAGATTGTTTTTGGAAATGGCTTCCATCTTCCAAGAAGAAGGTTGTATGAATAAGAAGACTGACATTCAGAATTTGAGTAATCTCTACTCCCTCCTCCTAACGCTTGATAAGCACAATTGTCTTCATATTAATAATAATAATAGTAATAATGATAATATTAATAATTTTCACTAGTTTCCTACTTGTGTCATCATGGTAGGTGTTCCCCCTTTATTAATAGATCCATAATAATATTAATAATAATAATAAATAACATCAATAATCACATATTAATTCTCGTTAATGAGAATTTCATTGGAGTGATATTTCACAACAGTTCCATAATTTTGATACCACCCCAGTATTCTCTTGAAAGTTTCAATTCGATTGTTTCAGTGTCTCGCGTCATTGCAAAGAACGATTCTTTTCATTCATTTAGTGATGATGAATGCTGTACTTAACCTGACATTTTCAGTTTCCGCCATTATTCTCACAAGTCCGCGTGGGTGTATGGATTCTCGATTTCTAATGTTTCAACTTTTTATTTTTAAATAATGTTTTAAATTTGAACCAGTAGTAGGCAAATGTATTGCCGACTGGACCTATTTCTTTGATGACTTGCTGTTGTACACTTTTCCTGTATTCAAGATCTATGATGCAATCTCGATCAATGTAAGTTGTAGAAATGTTTGTGACAACACTTTTTATAATTTATGTTTTTTTTTCCTTATTGTAGTTCCCTGATGATGTAAATAAAGATTTACGAAAGCTTGGAGAATTGAATACAGTGTATTTTTCCTCTTTTGCTGCAATCCCCAAAAAGATATTTTTCAATTTGTGTATATATATATATATATATATATATATATATATATATATATATATATAATATATTACCTCAGGGGTTCGCACTGCGAATACGGGTGTGGCGAGCACGAGGTACCCTAGCTAGGCTCACATCTCACTCCCAAGGTGTGATCCGTCCCTAAAACCCTTAAGTCTCCAACTCTTATCCTCCCCGATGCTATTAGGTTTGCGAGGGCTAGGGGATTCATTTTTCTATCCTTTCCACTGTGCCAGAAGAAGGTGACACATAGCCCTTAGTCGTCCAGTGTAATGCGACCCGGCTGGCGAGGGTATCAGGGCCAAGTGATACCTGCAAACGGAGCCTAGGGATACCGGGCAACATCCCTAGTATAAGTGCCTTATTCCGGCATGCGGGGCTCTGCCGGAACGGACTCTTTATGTCCCTAGCTACGCGTGGGAACAAATTGGATAGTCACGAATCAAATTTTATGGGGAAGGATGGGGATAAAAGCAAGCATGTAAATATGAGTCAGGGTATCGAGAAGTTTATGGTGCAGAACAATACTGAACCGTTGTTGAGAGACAATACAGATGCAACATTGATTTCGATTAAAGAGCAAAAGGATGCATTCGCAAGAAGGGACTCTATAAAGAGGACTCCGCCTAGGGAAAGGGCTAATTCGTTACCAGACCTAGATGTGGGAAATCTGGATTCGTCTGTTATTGACGCAGGGGATGACATATCTGAACAGCGGAATAAACGAAAACGAATGGAACCGTCTACCAAAACCAGCAATTCTAGCAAATAAATAGAGGGGCCAAGAGAAATTATTCAGAAACTGTATAACCAAATTAAGACGCTAGATAGAGTCATTAGGGACTCGTATTACCCTAAGAAGGTAATAAAAGAGGCTGTATATAAACTAACATTCCAAGCTGAAAAAATGCAAGGCAAATTATTCCAAGAGTGGATGAGATCTAGTGAAAGAGACACAAATGAAGATGAGTTAAAAAAATTACATGAAGAAAATAATTCACTTCGAGAGGCGATAAGGAACATTCATGAAAAGCAAGAAGAGGGAAATTCTGGAAACAGTACGCAGTGTGAGCTATGCAGGGAAGCACAAATAACATTTGAAAAACGAAAATCACTTCTTGGCGAAGAACGTACGATGACTTCCAATCTGTACCAGAGAACGTCTGGGCAGATAAAACCTTTTCAAGGATACCTGTGAGGCCTGGCAATATATGGGAATCTCCACCTCAGTATGAATTGATGTTGCCCTGCTCAAAAGATATTGTTGGAGTTAACAACCATGTAAGGACCGCTGTCAGTAAATATGGAGGTATAGATGGACTCAAAGGTCAAAAGGAACCTATAGGGGGTGTAGCCTATATGAGGCATTCTCTGGAATTTCCCGATGATAAGGGAAATTTCTCCACCGTCACTAGAACAATATTTTATCCTATCATAAGTGATAATGAAACCCAACGTGAACCTCAAGATAGGGATATATTTGAATCCTTCAAAGTAATAAAGATGCTCGCTCTAAAGAGCAATAGGACCAAGTTGGCCTTACCGTTTATTAATGGAATTATGGGGATAATATTTCACAGAATGACAGAATTTGTCTTTTCGGATACACCCATTAGGTCGTAGTTTATTATCCTATAATAAATAAAACTATATCAAGCGGTAAATTGGCACACGCAAATAGTGTAATCGATCCAAAAAGACCGAGAGATGATGTTTTGATCATAAAAGAGGATGGTAAAACCTATTCCGAACTACTGAAAACAGTTAAAGAGACAATTAACCCTACATCAATAGGAGTAGAAGTGAAGGAAGTACATACAACCAAAAAAGGTGACCTAATGGTAAAAATTCGCAAAGAAACAGGCAAAGCTGAGATATTGAAGAAGGAGATAAATGACAAAATACCCAATGCTACGGTGTCGGTGTTAGTGTTTAAGAAGGTGATTCATATTAAAGGGATGGACGAGGTCACAACTGTACCGGATATAAGGGAAGCAATCTCGAAAGTAGTGAATATCGATCAAAACCGACTTGATATACGAGCCTTACGGCCCTTCTATAGAAATAAACAAAACGTGACTATAATTACAAGCGAAGAAGATGCCAATAAACTTCTGGAACTGAAATCTCTAAGGATCGGTTGGGTAGACTGTCGGATCCTTGAGTGACAAAAAGATGACAGATGCTACAGATGTTGGGAGTACGGACACAGTAAAGAAGAGTGCAAAGGACCCAACAGGGAAAATTTATGCATGAGATGCGGCGAAGACGGGCACAAAGCAGCTACCTGCGATAGAACACCCTTCTGCTTGAATTGCAAGAAAAAAGGCCATCAAACAGCAAGTCGTGGCTGTTCTGAGTTCAAAGAAGGCGTTTCTAAAAAAAAGCCTAACTTCCAAGAAAACGAAAAATAAATTTAAAATAAGCCAAAATGAAAACCAAAATAATGCAAATTAACACAAATAGAAGTCTTAGAGCACAAGACATGGTAATTGCTACTGCAAGAGAAGAAAATGTGTGCATACTCTTGATTAGTGAACCAAACAAAAATGCCATAAAGGACAGGAAGGACTGGATGTTTGATAAAGAAATTGATACAGCAATAAAAGTACTGGATAGAAATATAGCAGTTAAACGTCAGGACATGGCCATGGATTTACATACTTTGTAACAAATTCCTTTACAGTATACAGTTGTTACGCTTCCCCAAATAAAGAAATAGACGACCTTGAGAGAACCTTAACAGAAATAGGAATTTATTTCAGAAGGCATAAAGGAAAAAGTATTAAAGTAGGAGACTTCAATGGAAAATCTGCCCAATGGGGAATGAGGAATACAGATTAAAGGGGAGAAGCTCTAGTGGAATGGATGGCAGAAAACGACCTTGTCTGTCAAAACCATGGAGATAGACCTACATTCTAGAGAAACCAAAGTTCGTCAATCATCGACATAACGCTATCAACCAATGATATTGTAATAAAGAATTGGTATGTAAGTGACAGAGAGACCCTTAGCGATCATAACTACATTTTGTTTGAGGTACATGAGAACAGAAAATCGGACAAACTAAGTAAGAAAGTAGTCGACAGTGGGTGGAATATGAGGAAGCTAGATACTGCTAGCCTAAGCCAAATAGTTTCTAATATTTCAGTGAATGCACCTACACCAGAGCCAAAAAGTTTTTTATGAAATACTCGCGAACATATGCAATGCCTCGATGCCAACAAGAAAGAACCACCCAAGAGGTAATCCGGTATATTGGTGGTCGCAAGAAATCGCAGACCTCAGAAAGGAATGCACAAGAAAAAGAAGAATCTGCACAAGAAACAACAGAAGATATGAACCAGAAGTGAAACAACAGTTACAAGATAAGTACAAAGAATCCAAAAAACTGTTGAGGAATCATATAAAAAAAGCCAAGCAGGTCTGCTGGAACAATATCTGTGCAGGTATAAACTCCGATATATGGGGCAATGACTATAAAATAGCTATGAAGAGGATCGTTGGCTACCCTTCGAAACCCCAATTACCGGCAGATACTATACAAAAAGTGGTAAGGCACCTCTTTCCGATACATGAGGAGGTATATTTCGAATGTTGAAAAACCCCTCACTCCCTAGATTTTACGGCGGAAGAACTGAAAATAGCAAATCAGAAGCTAAAAACAAACCAGGTCCAGGAAATATTCCTGCAGAAATTCTGAAATACCTGATTGACAGCAAGACGGACTTTGTTCTAAGATTTCAAAACTCACTTGGCGATACAAAATACTTTCCGAGAGAATCGAAGCAGGCCAGACTGGTACTGCTTGACAAAGGTAAAAAGCACCAGATGACCTTTCTTCATATCGACCCGTATGTCTCTTAGATGTGGAAGGGAAAGTATTCGAACACATAATTTTGGCTATACTTAAGAAGGAACTGGAACGTACAGGCGGCCTTGCTGAAATACAGTACGGCTTCAGGGAAAAAAGGCAAACCGTAGATGCTATCATAGACGTCATTAAAATGGCAAAACAGGCTTGAGATTTCTCTCCACAAAATAGAAAAATATGCGCTGTGATAACTTTAGACGTAAGGAATGCCTTTAATAGTGCTGCCTGGCAGATAATCTTAAATAAGCTAAGAAATAGAGGGATTGATGAAGACCTACTTGCGTTGATAGCATCATACCTCTCCGAACGAGAAATCATAATCGGATATGAAGGCATTGAGGAAAATATAGAAATAAATAGCGGTGTTCCGCAGGGTTCGGTTCTTGGCCCTACACTTTGGAATAAACTATACGATGATATGCTCACGATGGACTTGCCAAAGGACGTCACCCTGATAGGCTTCGCTGATGACATAGCAATGGTGGTGGTGGATAAACAAGAGAAAGGCCTTATGGAAAAAGCAAATCTGGGAATTCTGATGGTGTCAAATTGGATGGAGAATAACTCTCTCAGTCTAGCAACGGAGAAAACAGAAGCTGTTCTGCTTACTAGAAGAACTCGAGTGAGTCCTGTATCTTTCAACATTCATGGAAATAAAATCACTCCAAAGGGGTCGGTGAAATATCTAGGTGTATGGTTGGATCCAAAGCTTTCATTCTCAGAATATATACATCGTACGATTGAGAAAGTGGAGAAAACAGTATCTGCCTTGTCCAGTCTTATGTGGGAGGCCCAAAAGCTTCAAAAAGGCGAATCTTAGCTTCTGTGGCTCAATCTCAGATCCTCTATGCCGCCCCAGCGTGGTGCGCGGTAACGCATAATAAAAGACTTAAAAGAAAACTATTTAGCATACAGAGGCTGATGTCGATCAGAGTGGCTAGTGCGTATAGGATAATACCTGCTGAAGCATTGGGAGTGATAGCTGGTATCCCCCCATTGACCTCTTGATTGAATAAAGAAAGGCGATTTACGAGGGAGTGGACCGAAACGTGGCACGTACATCCTTAAAGACATGTTGGCCAGAGCGCTGGAAAACTAGTACGAAGGGACGATGGACTTACAAAATAATTCCAGATATCGAAGAGTGGATAAATGGATTCTGTGGCGAGGTCGATTACTTTCTGACGCAAGCACTCTCAGGGCACGGTTGCTTTAAGTCCTTCTTTTACAAGAGGAAGAAATCGGACACTGATCGCTGTCAGTACTCTAAGAACGTGGACGACGTAGAGCACACGTTGTTCCTTTGTCCCAGATGGGAAGAGATCAGAGCAGGGTACCAAGAAGAGAGAAATAACTTGTTAACATTTGAAAATGTTTCAAGAGACCTAGTTGACGGTGAAAATGCATGGAAAAGTTCATATGAAGTAGTAAGAACAATTATCGAGACCAGAAAAAAGAGATGTACTCAGTGAGCTGAACAGCATACCTGCCACCACATCGAAGTAATGCGAGAGCGGTTCCAATGTGGTGTGTCAGAGAAAAGAGGAAAGGTTTTTAGTCGGTAAGAATCCGACACTACCAGCAACAAGATCACTGGTGATATATATATATATATATATATATATATATATATTTGAAACGTAATGTATTCTTGACTATTTAAATATTTTATATGGGAGGAATTTTCTAGAGAAAAATTCCTTAATTTTCAATAATATGTGTATTATTTGCCAAAAGACGCGTTTTGACCTGTTAAGTCATCTTTTGCTTCGGCTAAAAGGTTACATTTTGATTGATATATAACACATAAGTTAAAAAAGACGTTACAATATTTTGTATATAAAATATTCAAACAATTACCTTGATAACACTGTCAAAAACATGGAAGGTTAGGAATTAAAATTAAAATTCTGTATACATTTGGTAGCCGTTGTCAGTAAACTCTTAAAATGTATTATTTAGTTTGAAGGTGTTTTTTGTCTTTCTTTTTCTAATGCGATGTGGGGTTAGTCGGTGCGCGTTTGCTTAATTTAACAGGTGTATATTGTAGTAAGGTGCAGAAGCTCTCAACAATTTATTGGTTATTTTAAGAGACCACATATATTACATTCAAATTACGAATATCGTTTCTGTTATTTCAATACTATTCATATCTCTTCTTATTTCAATCATTTCTAGTACAGTTCCATTTTTTTCATTATTTTCTTTAGCTAATATTTTTACATTGTCAAAATCAAATTCATGTCCTCTATTCTTAGAGTGATTGGATAAAACTGTTTAATCAGTTTTTGAATACTTATGAGCTTGTATTCTTTTTTGGAGGTATGGTTTGCTTTGACCAATATATGTTTTATTGCATTCTCCACAAGGAATCTGGTATACTGTGTGTTGAAATGCTTGGTTTCATTTCTGAAAAAAATTTTTGGTTAGTGTTCTTAAATTTGTGGGAAACAGTTAAATTTTCTTCCTGGAGGCTTGTGTTATTTTTTTCTGATAAACCGTGTTCATATGGTAATGATATAAATGATGTTGGTTTCTTTAAGGATAGTTCGGATTTTATTTAGATTGTTTTTTCTGGTTTTAGGGTGAGATAATTTAATTGCTGTGTCAGTTAAATTCTCAATTACATTTTTCTTATGAGATAGGGGAACATTTGGATGCGAACTTATATACCTATGAGAAGCTGTTGGTTTTGAATACCAGTTGGTATTTATTTTACCTTCGTTATCGTATGAGCTTGTGACGTTCAGGAAATTCATCGATTTTTCTCTTTCGCGTTCGATGGTAAATTTTAACCTTGGAATAAAATTGTTAAATTTGTTAAAAATCTCATCGACTCTATCCACTGGTACACATGCTACTATATTATCTAAATATCTCTTGAAGAATACCCGTTCAAAAGTAACTGACTTTATTATTGTTTCTTCGACATATTCCAGAACAAGATTTGCAATTGTAGCTGCTATGGGTGATCCCATTCCTATGCCAAATATTTGTGAATAAAAGTTGGATTCATATTGAAAATATATCGAAGATAAACATAATTCAGCCCCACTGAGAAATTCTGTTAAATTTAATTTTGGATATAGTTCCATTTTTCTTTTATAATGTTTAACGCTAGTGTTGTGTCCATATTTGTGTATACTGATGTCATATCAAGAGATATTAACATATGATCTTTAGGTATTCTTTGGGTCCTTATAAAACGCGCCCAGACTAACACCACATCGCATTAGAAAGAGAAAGACAAAAAACACCTTCAAACTAAATAATACATTTTAAGAGTTTACTGACAACGGCTACAAAATGTATATAGAATTTTAATCTTTAACCTTCCATGTTTTCATGTTTTTGACAGTGTTATTAAGGTAACTCTTTTATTATTGTATATACAAGAGTTTGTAACGTCTTTTTTAAACTATGTGTTATGTATCAATCAAAATGTAACCTTTTAGCCGAAACAGAAAAAGACTTAAGAACTCGAAACGCGTTTCTTAGCATATAATAAAAAAATTATTAAAAATTAACGACCTTTATTCAAGAAAATGCCTCCCATATAATATATATATATATATATATATATATATATATATATATATATAGTATATATATATATGTATGTATATATATATATATATATATATATATATATATATATATATATATAACCTTTACCTCAGATAGTAATTTGACCATAGAAGTCGTATGAAATAAAATCAAATTCCATAGAACACGAGGTGTGTCTATATGATCTATTTCCGAAATATCACTCTGACCGTTCATCGAAAAGGACAACAGCTACCTTACAGATACAGACATCTGTGTTGATTCGAAACTGTAAGGAGAAGGGCATAGTACGCTGATCGGTTTCGACCATCTTGGTTCTCTTCAAGTGCGCTGTAATACCTTCTAGTTCGGAGTATCTAATGCAAACTCAAGATTCCGTCTTATAACAACCTCTATTTGGCTCGTGGTGTTACACACTTACCAGTAGTGACTATCTGGCGCCATCTTCACTTACAATTGCGAACCACTACCTCAGATAATTATTCGACCGTTGAAGTCGTCTAAAATAAAATAAAATTTCATAAAATACGATGTGTGTCTATATGATATATGAATTTCGGTTTTCTAATATACACCTACGTTTCGATCGAAATATCAGTGATATAGACACACCTCGTGTTTTATGGTATTTCATTTTATTTCATACGACTTCTACGGTCGAATAATTGTCTGATGAGGTGGATCACAATTGGAAATGAAGATAGCGCCAGCTTACTACTTCTGGTAATGTGTAATACCAAGAGCCGTATCGAGGAAAATTCAGTTTGGATTAGAGACTCCGAAATAGAAGGCATTACGGCGCTCTTGAAGAGACTCAAGAGGGTCGAAACCGGTCAGCGTACTAGGCCCTTCTCATTACAGATGCGAGTTAACACATATTTCTGTATCGACAAAAGGGTTGATTGACGTCAGGATCTTCGAAGGGGACGTAATTCAATGTTGTTCGTGGTATTAGCCAGAAAAGTAGTTGTCCTCTTCGTAGAACGGTGAGACTAAGTATCAGGTGGGACACGGTATGATCTTTATTTTGATTTTTGACCCTATGTCTGGTATTTTCTGAATGATTCACTTTGGAAACTTTGGAAGTAGAGTTTTACCTCTTAATAGATCTACCCTTAGGTCTCCTAGAGTACAACGTCCCTCAGTTGATTCACTTTATGTATAAAGCGTATATACGTAGAAAAATCTGTTTAAAAAGTAAGCTGAATTATAAATAAGCTAAAATTACTTACCGCTACTCCCACCATGAGATTCATTAGAACAATACTTGTTAAAATTATGAACACCAAAAAAATAAAACGTGACGTAGCTGGTAGTGTTTTGGGAGAATCATCGTCTTCGTTGAACATATCATTGTATTCAAATTCGCCCATCATCATAACTGTTGTTTTTACTAAGGCTCTCCAAGGATCTTTAAATTGCGGAAACGCATGGAACTGTATGGCGAAGCTAAGAGTGAAACCAAGAAGAAGACATACGTAGGCAAGCAATACCTTGAACAAAATTATTGTTAGAAAGCGTTGATCCTGTATTTAAGAGTCATATATTCTATTCCTCATATGTAGAGTTCGTACAAATTACATTGACAAATACCACAGTTTATGTGTACAGCTTACGATAGAAAATAAACACGAAAAAATTAGTATGAAATGTTTTGAAAATGCTCAAAATATTATATATACAATTTATACCATCTTTACTGTGGAACTGTATACTATATTCCTCGTCTTTGTGATTCTTACTGATTTCAAAATAGTATTTAAACCTCGAATTTTTTCATCCCAGACAACCCACCCAAGTCTTTGTTTCTTAACAGTTCCACTTGTCAGCATCAAATACAAAGATAAAGCTAGTAAATGTGCATGAGGAGCGGTGGTTAGTAATTATTGTAGTGAATACTTTTAATCACATTGATAAAATAGTGTAACACTCACTAGCATTAGGGAGGGACATTCCACATCAGAACATTGCGATATTTCCATTTCCTGTGTTTGGGAATTTACACGGAAAAAAAACTAATAAATCAATAGAGAATTAGTATAAATGGAATTTGCAGAAAATCACCACATGCTCTATAAGAGTGCAAGAATGCTGAAGAGGTTTGAAAATACCGAATTTTGATCAAAGTAATTAATCATTCATCAATTTTCTATTCATGATCATTTCAATCTTTTCCCCAATAGAAATAAATGTAGCTTTTAGCATTTGACTGAAAATATGTTACTCCAATGCATTTCATATCGGGTACCAAACTGACACTTTGCTGCACGGAAGTGTCATTTGTTAGTTATAGTATTGGCAATAATAATAAAACAGACTGAAAAAAAATTACATATTTTGATATTATTGATAAAAAGTCATTCAAATTTGGAAACACTTTGGAAAAGTGAATTCATCCGATTAGATTTTACGTTTCTGAAACAATTCTGCCAAATAATCTTGAGATACCACTAATTGTTGCTGGCAAAATAAACGTTTTCAAATTCACGAATTATTGTCAATGTTTCGTTCATTATATTCGACACAAGTCTAGCTGATTTCTACCCTCTATATCTTCTATGTATTTGTATGTCACTCTCTATCTCTTAAGATGGTGGAAGATATCATTCTCAAACATTTTGGAGATTATAAGAAAACTTACGTTGCATAATAAAGTAATGTCATAATAGTAGAGGCAAAATGTATACTTTTCTGGGTCTTAATTCTGAATACTTCTCACGAATTTCATATCTGTTGAACTATGTTTCTACAGTAACTATAATCTTACAAAGATCATTGGATGGTGCCTCATTGCCTAACATTTGAATAAAATTCACTAGCTCACTTTTAAAGTTACGATTAACTAATTGTGCAACCTTTTGTATTGAGACGAATCAACATTTCTACTCATTTTCATATAGTACTTGTATGTGTATTATGAACAATAGTGTCTGAGTACCTCCATATTTTTTTTGTATTTTGGAGAAAGCGACATTAAAAATATCTTCAAAGCAATTATTGAAATTGTTTGTAGTTGAAAACTTCTATCAACAATGTGTTACAAGTGTTACATGCACTTGATTTGAATCACATAAAGAGACTGGTTAACTCGGCTATGTGAACAAACAGAGCCATATCAGATTGCTGAATTACTGAATTCCCAAACAAACCCTTCATAGAATAGTTTCCAACATATAATCTTCATTATGTTCCGATAGCTACGATTTTTTACTTGGTTATAATGGGAAGAATGGAATAAGCAATTCTCGGCCATATGAATAAACAAAAATCAAGTTTGCCAATCCTCCTGTACGTTCTAGATGGGGGAGGTGTTATACCCTTTTTATCAATTACTGAGGTCAATGTCTAAATTAGCCTGAAACGTGCAATGACTTCCGGCTGTACCAATATAGGTCTTGCACGGTGGCGTGGACGTTTTTTAGCAGGGTTAAAAATAGCATTGTTTCATTTTCCTGAACTATATTTTGGGACGTGGGAAACATTTATTGGATAAATAAATTCTTCAATTGAAACAAAAGGAATTTTTTTTTCAATAAAGGAAATGATAGGTACAAATATAAACTCGTAACATCGAGAAACAATGCCATTTCCTGATTTTCCATCATCAATACCACTATTACCGTCATTGATAATAATATCATCAATAACTTTATCAGTCATATTATCTACATCCCACATTTTCATTTTTTCGTATTGAATATGATCAATGCACTTGCTCCAGTTTTCTGTTGTCACTCATTACTATTATTTCTTAAGAAGGCGTTCCATATCGGCTAACTTAAATGTCCGATTTTTCCGTTCCACATCCCCTTTAACTTGTGCTCAAATTAATTCAATTGGATTTAACTCACAATGATACAGGGATTACCTTAATATGGTAATTCCATGGCTCAATGCTAATTCATCTATATCAAGTATCTTATATTAATAGGCATGTATCTTCACAATTTGAAGCGATTCGTTATTTACACTGCCTCCATCGTAGGAGATGCATTTATCCCGTAACCGTTCTTGAATTTTATTTTTTCTCCATGCCTGTTGTGGCGTTTTTTCGCAGTGTCGACTGTGGTAAGGAGCATTATTCATAACGACGACAGATCCTGGTTCCAAATATTCAGTAATGCGTCCAAACCACTTCTCGTACACCTCCACGTCCATCTCTTCATCGTAGACTCCAGTTTTCTTGGACTCAAATATTCATTGACCATTTAACACAAATCCGCAATCACTTCCTATATGTTTAACTATCAAACGAAGGCCATCTCCAGATGGCATTTTTGAACCGGTTGATCTACCTTCAATAGCTGCTTACCTTGCATTTTTCACATTTCCTCCTGCCATACTTTTTCACCGTGTGCCCCTTATTGACCCATGCTTCATCCGTGTAATAAATCTTTCTTCCTTACTTCCAAAACTCGTTAACTCTCCACAATAATCTTTCAGATCTTTCAATAAGAATACTATTTCTATTTATTTTCTCATAATTAAAATTCAATCCATGTAAGATTTTACTCAACGTCTCCTTACCCATTTTAGGGTTGATCCCATTCTCACTAACAGCACTTTCTTCAATGTTGGTACTTTCATAAAAAACGTATGGACAGTTCTTCGTATAGAATATTACGCATCTTCGTCGACGTCTATTTTTGTCCGAGAGCTCTTCCTTTTTGGTGCCTACACTTCTCCATGTACTTTTCCTCAGTTCCAAGGGTGGATAGGAGAAAACTCCAACAGCTTGTCAGTTTAGGTGATCTTACAAGGGTTTGTTAAGATGATAAGATCAGAAGTTAGAAGTGGATGAGTTGGTAATTGTATACCTTTAGAAAATATTCCCATTTTGGTTTTGTCCAGTAGACCAGCAACACAGATCCTGTTTTCCTGATAAACAATAATATTCCTTAATTGGAAAAAGATGAAGCGGCAATGATGACCACAATTTATTACTTAGCCTCAGCCTCCACCCAATATACAGCGTGTATATTGGACCACTCAGTTAGCGTCTTTAGCTACCTCCTTACGTTTGACAATGTTGCGTCTCTTGGTATCGATGGAATGACCTTAATTTTATTGAAATTATGATATTTTAAGGCGCTATCTACTGTTGTTATAGAGATAGCACTCGAGTTGGCTTCCAGCTATTTTACAAATTTTGAGTTATTTATACATATTGAATGAGATTATTATTTCGACCGTTGACCTTCACAGCTGGAAAATTATCTATTAAAGGTTTTATTAGGAACAAAAGTGGATACTTTTAAAATGTAAAGTTTCTGATAAATTTCACGGGGTTTTGTAACCTAAGATGAAAAAAGACATCTTTATTTTTTATATGGATAAAACGTTGACATGTCTCTGATAACATTAGTACCGTAATTTCTCAGAAATACACCTATGATGTGAAAATCGGAATCCAATCAAGGGTTCAGAAGAAATATATTTTCACACTTATGGTACATTTAAGGTGGTGAGTTAACTTTGGACAGTAGTGTATATTCTCCTTTGAATAGACTACGTTGATTTTCTTCAAACTGTAATTAAATTGTAAAAATGGAGAAATAATTAGGAAATTAGGAGAGGTTGATTAATTGGAAGTGTGTTCTTTCAATTCTGCTAGCTTTAGAAACTTGCATGAATAATAGCGAATATAATAGATTATACTTGATCCAATTTGGCAAAGAAAAATTTTAGTGAAGACTGTTTATTTTAAGACAGTTGTAGACAAAAAACTTGAGAAACGGATTTAAAATTATTGTGTTGTGCTGATGTTTGAAGAAAAATTAAATTTTAAATCTTTTATTTAGAACAAAAAATTGACTAAACTATTCGTTGTATAGAATTATTCTTCACCTATACATACCTACAAGGAAATGCCAACTTATTTTAGTCCCTGTTTTAGTTTATTTTCCTGGTTTTCAATACACAATTGAACCTTTTTGATTTCACAAAAGTATTCTTTCATTTAAAATAAATTGGAATATTCGAAATCAAAAATGTTTTAAAAGCCTATTAATTCTGAAGAAAGCAAAATTGAAAATTATCATAATGACATCTCGGGATGCAGCGTGCTACGCTAAATATACGGATGTAACGACAGCCGTTTCCAGCATTGTAATAGAAAATGAGCAAAATCCTCGTACATGCATAATTATAATTTCAAAATTATATTGGAATTTCAAGCAATTTTCTTGTTTTCAAAAATTTGGAAAGGCCATAAATATTCCTGATAGTTTGTCACTTGACGGATACTACGCTCTAGATATAAATGAAAAATTGAAGTGTACGAAGTGGGACTTTTTCCAATAAGAAAGGTAATTGGTTCACTAGAAAATATAAATAAATCTCAACATTTGAATGTTTCTCAAAATAATTAGGTCCTACTACATATTCACCAAAAATACCCCTCACAAATTTAACGACCAACTAGTTTGACTGTGTGTCACTATGTGATATGGATTAGTTGATGAATAATAGTGGAAGCTATGCCTGTTAACACAACCATTTTCATGAAACGTGGCTTCACCTCCAAATGGAACATAGTCGGAAAAGTCTCTCTGTTGATTAACTTTTCGAAAAGCCCATCTACAAAATGCTAGTCTTTTTTCAAAATCAACTTCAGTTAATTCCTCTTGTAACTAAACGTGGTAAGGGTGCATTTTCTTTTTGCCAAGGATACTTTGTACACCGTAGTAGCTCAGTTTTTGTTCGCTGGAAATAATCCTTACATTTGTGTGTGGGTTTTCAGTAAGTGCCAACAAAACATTATTTTCATTTTCTTCTATAACAGGAATTTTTATTCGTTCATGCTTTTCATAAATAACTGAACCCGGGCGATTGAACCGCTCCATCAATCTGTCCAGCTTGTTTCCTTAATTTGCCGCCTTTCAGGAAAATGTTCACGGTATACTCTTACTGATAGTAAGACGTTTTTATTGCATTTGCCCAATATCCAGATCGTATCAATCATTTCATAACTAGTGAAATTCATTTATCCCCTAGTTCAATTTCTTCAAAACACCAAAAAATGTACCAAACCGCTAAATCAAAAAACTCTGTACCTATTGCCTATCATGTTATAGTAAAGTATCAGTTTTTGACAAATAAATCATAGCCAACTCAATTAATTGTTAAATGATTAGATACAGGTACATAATCATCGTTATGTATAGCAAAATCAAATTATCTCAAGAACTAATAATTTTGAGAATAGGAAATAGTGAATACAGCTCGAATGCTTCGGCAACAACAGATCTTCATTCTTGAATTTATTTTACATTGTACAGGGTATTGAACTTGTTACGATTTTCATGGAAAAATGGTTATAATTTCTTAAATACCTCGTAGAACACATCACAATTCTATATTATTGTATTGGGGAAGTCAAGCTGATTCCAAATAAGCAGTAAAATATAGGTTGTTATATTTAAAAAAATGTAACTTTGATATGACACAGCATTCTATAACATTGTAAATAACTTTAAAATTTTCAAATTGATATCTCACAGAACAAAGGAGGTACTGAACTTTATCCCACTAATCAATCAACTTCTATAGCAAATTAGTAACGAGACAATATTGAATATCATAAGAATGTATGCCATGTGCTTCTTTATACGCGGATGTTCCCTATAATGTTATAAAAATGTATATAAAATGACAATGCAGAATGATTTAAACATCAATGACTGGTTAAATAAAGTTAACCAGTGTTATAACCATTTTTTAGCTCTAGGAAAACTAAAAGGCTCAGCACGAGTCTGGTATGACACTTTAAAAAGTACTATTTGAATTTAATTATTTCACCGCATGGCCCCAATGGCTGAACTTTACATTTATCTTACCGTAATTCATGATAATCTTAAAATAAAATAATACAAAAATCAAGTTATAGCAGAACGATCCCTACCAGGCTATACAGCTCTATCTACAGTACCACCTTCATGTAGATGCCCCACACAACGTCTGAGACTCTGTTATAAATGGTAAGATGGCGCCACTCGAATCGCCTTACGATAGTGATGTAACCTAGTCCTATACATAGTAGCATGGTGAAGGGTAGAAGCGAACACGGATTACGTATTATTATATACTTTAAATAGTTCATGTTATTTTCATTTAGTAATATTTTTGTTTGTTGTTAAATAAAATTATTACTACAAAGTAATAAATCATATTTATGTTTATAACATACTATATGCCTGTTTAAATGAAAACGGACAACATTAGAACAGACTTGAGCTAGATCTACGTATGAGAACTCTTCTAAAACCAAAAAGTTGAAGTGTTGTGAAACAGTAAAGTTCAAATATCTTGAAAACGGTAAATATTTTGAATATCCAAGAAGTACACCTTTTTTCAACAGAAATGATGAGGTTATCCACATTAAATAAGTGAGTTATGAATTTAATGAGTGACTAAAATTTGTAGCTGATGTGGCGACATCTATGAGTTTACTCAAATCCTCTCTCATATTCTTGTTTGTCCTTGCCAAAACATGTTCATATCCAATTTTCAAGTCATTATCTCGAAAAATAACTGTTCTATTAATAAAAATCTATTTAGCATTCTGTATCTCAGCAAGGAGACTTAGACTCATTGTTGTTGATGAAAATATTATTCTTTTTGTCTTCTGAATCTGTAGTTACAATTTGGCCGACTATTTATGAATCACCCTGTATATTTTTTGACACCTCGTGAAACATGCCAGGAATTACAAATCTGTCTGTTTTTATATCAATTAATTGAACTTGAAACTAATTTCCTAAATCTCTATCATGATTTATTGATTTTGTTGTTTAATAAGGTCATTTGTCACAAAATACAGTGAAATAGAAAATGTTCACTTTTATATATAATAAATTAGTACTAAAAATATGATTATTAAAAAGCTTTGTTGTCAGTGCCTTGAATTTGTGCAAAAATTTAAACTTAAATCTCTAGTCGCAAATTAGGTTAATGAAATGAAAAGTATTTAAAACAAATGCAAGCCACACAGCCGGAAACACCGAAAATGATGTATATGGCAGCCATTATGTACTATAAATAGGTAAAAATAACGCTGGAGGCCACGAGCAGCGCGTAAGTGATCGCAAGGTATACTTCATGCGACTGTAGAGAACCGTGTGGTAACTGCTCAAACTATGGTGTATATAAAAGTACAAAAATCGGTCGAGAGGGCCTCCGGCTGATATTCTGCTAAACGATAGCTGTGGTCCATACCTTTCATTTGCAATAAGTTCTAGCCAAAATCCTCGCGGCCTCCGTATATCGGAAGTCACGAGGCCGCGGAGGTCACGGCAGACGCAATTTTAACATGGTCGGAGGCTACAACTGCCTATAACTAAATAAATATATTATTAAATATATATACATACCGACAAACTACGTAAAATGAGGTTACCTTTTCCCAGATTTGAGTACAGCTACGAGGCTGAGAACTTTGTTGTAGCACTATTTCAGTGCCCCGAGTCAACTGACAGTATTTCATTGTGATCGGTGAAAACTTAACGATTTTTTCGGCCAATGGAAAATTGACATTTTGTATGAAAAATACATTACTGAATTCATAGTGACTTTTCATGGTTTATTTTTTATTATGATTTTTGTTGTGGAGGTCATTGCGACATTCGGCCATCGTTTAAGGTTTCAATAAAGTCAGTTGAAAGATACACCCTATTGAGGGATTAACCGTTTACATGAGGCAAGAAATGAAGTAAAATCGTCGAGCTGACACATCCAATTTCATACACGGAATGAATGACATGAAATGCCGTTGACAAGAAACAATTAATTCCAAGATCCGAAGATTTCGAAGACATGAAATGTTGTTACCCAAAACCAACGACACGAGACACAGATCAAGAGAACAGTCTAACGAGAACCAACTCCTAACGTGGATCAAGCAACCGTGATACGGAATAACAAGAAAACTTTATAATGTAGAGACTGACACGAGAGCTTCAACCTGATTATTATAAGTCACAAATATCAAAAGATATATTCTCAGCCACGGAAGGCATAACCATAACGAATGCTCGCAGCGGATGCAAGTAAATTTATTTATTTATGGAAAGGAATGTAAGATTGAGAAATGTGTCTATGATTCAAATAAAATAAGGTTTCAAATAGTTTTGATAACCCTATTGCGACAGAAAGTAATACAAAGAAATAATAACAATGAATAGCTGACATGAGACAAATAGTTCCAAGCAAAAAAATCCCAAACCCAGGGACAATGCCACCTAAAAACTACTGAAATAAGAGAAGAGATGGGAGCATAGACCAATGAGTAAGGTATTGGCAAGTAAACCGATATGAAAAATAAAAATATTAAGGAGATGTTACTTACTCACTCGTCATTCAATACAACAGTATTTCCAAATCCACCAAACACCAATTTATTGTAAGTAGATATGTTGGGCCGGTTCGGAACCATTCCTTATGTGAAATCACATGGGAAATCGCTAAGGTTCATTCTGCAGCTTTTTTACCAGATCAACGTTATGACGGCTGTGAAGTCATCAACAATGTGCCGCCGCTCGACTCTGATTGGTCAGACTTTTTAGGCCACATCCTCCTCATGCAGGCTTACTTCCTTGGAACTGAATGCGAGAAAAATGAGCGGGGTTTCCGCAAAGAGATGCTAGTGGAATGGAGAAGAATAAGACCAGACTCCACCCTAAGCGAAAGCCAATTGGCGAATCAAATGTATGCTATTGAAAGCCATAAACTCCTTACACAACTCGAAGTAGACAGCATTAGAGACCATATTCAAAGACAACAAAGTGCAAGAAGGATACCAAACTTATCTATTATAGACGTTCGAGAAGAAAATACGGAAAACAACATTACGATACAGGAACAGGATCCTGAAACAAAAGAGGGAAATGAAGTAGAAAGACACATAAAAGATACATTTTATAAGAATCTAACCTTTCACGATGAAACTGATTCGGAATGCAGACCGAAATTACCAAAAATAAGACCGAATAGAAAAACAGAACAAATACTACAGACAATTAACGCAGAGATACCCATACTGCTTGGTGAAGAAGACCCAATTCTAAAGACACAACTTATAGTATACAGTGCAGCCATAACTGCGGTTGAGATAATGGGGCAAAAAATGAGAGAGGAAAACGCAGTTAACAAAAACCAGGAACCAAGATGGAAAAAGAGAATCGAAAAACAAATCAATGATATTAGAAGTAATCTGACGAAATTATGCACTTGGGAAAAAGGCAACAATAGCAAGAAACTGAAAAAAGAAGTCAAAAAATTCCTAAAAACCAAGAATATCATGGTCGGAGACGAGAACTTTGAAACAAAAATAGCAGTCCTAAAAGATCAACTGAAGCAGCGAATAGCAGTGCTTGGGAAGAGTTTAAGAAGGTACAACAAAAGCTACAAAAGAAGAGAACAAAATAAGACATACTTTAAAAACGAAAGGGCATTCTACCAAGAATTAATCTCCAACAAACAGAAGATCGAAAATATGCCAGATAAAAACAAGCTCGTGGAATTTTGGAAAAATACATGGAAAACAAAAGGTGAACATAACAGGAGAGCCACATTGTTAGAAGCTGAGAAGAAAACCTGCGAAACAATTGGTGCTATGGAAGGAGTAAAAATCACAGAAAAAGATGTGAAAAATATTATCTCAAAAACACACAATTGGAAAGCGGCTGGAGTTGACCATTTGCACAAATACTGGTGGAAGAATACGGCAGTATGGAAAACGTTAGCAGCACAAATCAACCGTATTATAAACAATAACGAGACGATGCCTGGATACCTAACAAAAGGAATAACGTTTATGATCCCTAAAACTGGAAAACAGAAGACCCTAAGAATTATCGCCCCATTACATGTTTGCCCACCTTATATAAAATAATTACATCTGGTATTGCAAATAGAATAGAAAAACACCTCAGCGGACAGAAGATACTTAGAGAAGAACAAAAAGGAAGCCGAGCCCGAACACAAGGATGCAAAGAACAGCTCTTAATAGATAGCGTGGTTACACAAGATGTAAGACACCGACAAAAAAATATTGCTGTGGCCTGCATCGATTACCAAAAGGCATTCGACTCAGTTGCTCATAGTTGGCTGATCGAAGTCCTGGAAATATACAAGGTGCACGAAGGAATTGTGGAGTTCCTTAAAACATGTATGGCAACCTGGCGAACAAAACTGCTTGTTAATACACCCAAACAACAAATAACAACTGAGGAAATATCGATACAAAGCGGAATCTTTCAGGGGGATTCGCTTAGCCCGCTGTGGTTTATACTCAGTCTTAATCCACTATCGAAAGCTCTTTGTTAATCGGCTCTGGGATACAAACTTAAGAATGGCGATCATTGTTATAACGTATCCCATCTTTTCTATGTAGATGATCTCAAGCTCTATGCCTCAACAGAGAACGATCTAAATCGATTAACTAGCCTTACGGAAATATTGAGCACCGATATAAAAATGAAATTAGGATTGGACAAATGTGCCAAGTTGGTAGCTCGCAAGGGAAAACCTCAGGAAATTGACAACTTAGAAAATGAAAATATTCGCTATCTAAACAAAGGCAGTTATAAGTATCTGGGCTATGAACAGGAACTGATAATTGACCGAAAATCTGCAAAAGAAAAATTAAATGAAACCTTAGTAACCAGAGTGTCCAGCATTCTACGTACGGAACTCACTGCAAAAAATAAAATAAAGGCCGTTAATTCATGGGCAGTGCCTGCGATAACCTACTCATTTGGGGTAATTGGGTGGTCACAAACGGAACTTGAAGCTGCAAATAGATCCATCCGAGTACAACTGACCAAGTTTAGCATACACCATTCAAGAGCATGCATTGAGAGGCTGTACATGCTACGAAGCATGGGTGGTCGAGGTCTACTAGATCTCAAAACTTTATATCACAGACAAATAAATGAACTAAAGAAGTACTTTAAGGCCAAAACAGAGATGTCAGAGATGCATAAGATGATCTGTGTGCTGGATCACTACTCACCGCTTAATCTGTCCGCCGGAGAAGAGGTCCCTGTACCAACTTTGGCTGAACGAAAAACTGCTTTGCTGTCAAAACCATTACACGGTAGATTTCCCAATAAACTAAATGAAACTGATCTTAATTCTTCAACGGAGTGGCTTCGGAGGGGACAATTATTCGGAGAAACAGAAGGATTCATGGTAGCAATACAAGACAACGTAATTGCGACCAAAAATCATGTGAAATTTGTACATGGAGTACAGCTGGATAACGATCTGTGCAGACTGTTTAATAGACATGCGGAAACAATAGAGCACATTATCTCAGGATGCAGTTACCTCGCTCCAACGGAATATCTCCAACGCCATAATTTGACGGCGAATATAATCCATCAAGAACTGGCAATACTCTGCAAACAGAAAGAACAAAAAGAACGTTATTACAAATATGTCCCTTTTCCCGTCCTTGAAAATAATACTTTCCGTCTATACTGGGACACGACAATACGAATGGACAGAACTGTGGCGAGCAATCGACCAGATATCGTGCTTATTAATAAACAGGACAAGATTGGATACTTCGTAGATATTGCCCATCCGAACAATCACAACCTGAATAAAACAGTAAGAGGAAAGGTTAATAAATATTTCGAACTGGCCGAAGAATTCAAAGTTATTAATAACTTAAAAAAAGTCGAAGTTCTACAGATAGTCATCTCTGCAACCGGATTAGTAACAAAGAACTTAAAAAAATACATCGAAACGTTGGAAATAAATCATAAAGAAGTGTTCCCCGAAATGCAGAAATCTGTCGTACTGGAAACGTGTAGAATTGTCAGGAAAACTCTTAACTTACCTGAAAATATGTGACTGCGAAATCCTGCTAGAAGAATCGCAAGTTTCAAGCAACGTGAATGATCATGAATCCCACGTTGTGGAGCAACCCCGCAATGGAGGAAACGGAAAATAATAATAATAATAATATTCCATTTACATAGAACCAATAAACACTGATGTAACTATTCAATATAATTTCGATCATTCCTTGTCACATAAATTAGAAGGATATAATTAAATGATACATATAACTTTTTCAGTTCCTATAAACAAATGTAATTTTAATAGAGAAATTAATACAAGTCTTTCAAATGATACTTACTGTTTGCAGCTAATTCCACATAAATATTGAAAAAATGTTGAAAATTCTAAAAAATTGACAATTGTTTCGATATAAAATATCACCGTCAGAATGACAGAAGTTACATTTCATTTGATGACCTGATGTTTAATAGTTATTTTTGGCTAGTTCAATAAGTGACCTACATTGTGATTGACTTAATATATGTTAATAGAAAAAATAAGAAAATATCATATTACAAATATTGAAGCTTATATATTATTTGCCCTATGCGGATATCAGTTTAAAAGTGGAGAACTCCGTAGATTTATCTGTTCATTGACCTCTTCACATTGTGGGTTTCTTAAGTGTCTTCTTATTTCCAATTCTCCAATGAAATCCAGTTTTCGTTTCTTATCACAAATATGTAGTACTTCTAGTTCTGTGTTAGGTGTCAGTGAATGATTGGTCTCAAGTAGATGTCTTGCGTAGTGGGACTTATCTGGTTGTTTTAATCTGTATGCTCGTAAGTATACACTGAATAAATTTCTTAGGGTTTGACTCAAATAGAAAGCATTACATTCTGGACATTGTTAGAAATAAACGTTATATATATATTTATATATATATATATATATCCATCTGAATAAGAACATTTTAAAAAATATTCCTCGTTTTCCATCTGCCACTCTTCTTCTTCTTCTTCATGTTTTATGAAAGCCAACACACTCCAACACTAAAATCTTTTTTCAATCATCATCAAAGTCTAGAGAGAATTTTGTATCCAAGAATATAAAAAAAAAACACTTTGTATCTCCCACCAAAAACAAATGTCATAAAAGAAATGTTTTACTTACTTTTCTAATCTATCCGTTAGTAACTAGTAAACTTTATTTCCATATTAATTTCTAACGATAGACACACATCTTTCTCAAAACACACTGCTTCATCACTAATTTTGTCTTTTGTACTAACAACTAAATCTTTTCGAATATTTTTTTACTCTTAGAAACGGCCAAAAACAAAAGATTTTCTGACATTAAGGACTAAGAAACACTTAATATTTGCATTTTAAACCTCCGTTAGTACCTCATCAATACACTTCTTCATCGCTAGAATCATCTTTTGTACTATAATCAAATATTTTGTATCTTAAAAACATAATTATCTCCACTCAAAAATAAACAATATCAGTCCTAAAAAATAGAAGGTTATCTATTCTTTTGATAAATATGAGTAATAATATCGTATATCATTGAAAAATATTATACAGAGTAGCTCAAAAGAAATACACGCGTAGTCGTATTTGCTTCAGTAGATATAAGGTGTTTAATAAAAATCCCATTCATTTCAAAAGCAATTTATTATCAATGGATAATATTTACAAAGGTGATACAGTATTTAAAAACAAATGTAGGAGACGTTCTACATTTCTTTGGGTGCGAAAGTATAGTCCAGAGGCGTGGCAGGAGTTTGGATCACATTCGAAATTTCCAGTAGCTCAGGACGTACCATCCAACTTGCAGACGTCAATAGTATAGGGAAACCCACTGAAATGTGACATTTCTTTAGTAGAAATTCTGCTCTCTTGTCTCCGCGTTCGTATATGAAGCCTACATCATATCATAGTTTTGTTTTCAATGTATTATTCAGTTTGGACTACTCGATATCACCAGGAAAGTATCGAGTACCATTCACGTTTTTCTCCAAGTATGAAACAGTCTTCGAGACCTAGTTGCTTAACGTAGCAATTGATTTCGGCGGCTAAAAGATGTAGTGACTCTGCTCAAAATCAATTTCGGTTGTGAATTACTACAATCACAAAGTGTATGCAATAACTCAAATGTCCATTATTTTGACCTAATAATCTCAATCACATTTCTAGAGTATTCAAAAAAATTTAGAGACGATAAATATATAATAAATAAGCGATACGATGGACAATGCGATGCAATGATCGACTTGTACAATTTGATGAACATCTTGTTTTCTTATAGGGATACTGATATCGTGGTTGGTCACCACCTACAACCATAATCGAATATTACTTGTCGGATGGTGCAGTAGTCTGCTTCTTCGTAAAATGCTGGTACTGGTGCACTTATGATTGAATTTTTATTTAAAATGTCGATAAATTTGGTCCATTCGTAAGAGCTGAACGATATGTTCGAAGGTTTATGGACATATGATAGAACGATTGCACTACTAAACGTTCTTGTTGGACTTAAACCACATCCAATTCGAAAATCCGTATCTGTAAAATACCCGGTATAGAATAAGTAGTGGTTTCCTTTTTTGGCAGTTATATCGTACAATTCTAAAGTATTATCTAATTCGGCATCATAATTATAACTTTCTGTAGCACAACTACTACTATAGCTATTGTCTCGAGAACATATATTGACAACTGAGAGTATAACCTGCAACTCTCTACAATTTATACCCACTCCTATCTCTTGCTACAAAAACAATATATTCATGCGCAGTGAACCGAAAAGTAGTTATACAACAACAACATCCACGATTTCTATCCAAATTTTGTGTTTTTTGTCTAAACCCAACCATTTAACACACATCTTGTCTTTCCTTCTAAGAATCTTCTCCACCAAGTAAATGTCTGGATTTGACGTTTTCTGCACTTTCCGCTCGTAAAACCCTCCAGTTATTGGTACACCATATATGTCTTCGAGCAAATAGGTGATGGAATTGGCTATTTTAACTTTAACGATTTGTAATAGTTCAGTTGTCCAGTTGGGTGTGTATCCTTTTACAAAGACATGCGTCGACATGCTTATTCGCACAATATCCCCATTTTTGAGTTTTCGCGGTCCAGCTATCTTTAGATGACTATTTGTTTTGTATAAAATAGCTTTTTCGTTGGATTTGTTGACATCGGAAGGTTTATACTCGGTAGTTGGGTGATTTGTCTTATTGTATTTCTTAGTAATTTCAGGTTAAATGTATATCCATTTAAACTGAAATGTTTATACAGTTTCGATTTAAATGTTCTTATTGACCGTTCAGGGAGCGTAGCCCATAGAGTTTCCGATTAGTTAACTAATTTTATCATAAAATGCATATGAACCCAAAGGCAGTTCTATAAAATAGCCCTAAGAAAACAATTTTACCCGATCAACGAAAAATAAATGGGTGACAGCACGGGCTATGATCGCGGCTAACCAACACCCTAAGTTTAAGTACTTCTCCAATACCTATCGGGTTTCCGTGTAGAATTATATCCCATTTGGGGTCACATAACATAGCAAACCCCACGAAAACTTATGTTTTGTGACCTCATGAGTTAGGAGGGTGCGTCATCTCTCAAATGTGTCAAAAAATGCGGGTAACTTAACATAGCAAACCCTACGAAAACTGGTGTTTTGTGACGTCATCTGATAGCAAGCCCACGAAATGTCGACATAAAATATTTAAAAATTGGATACATCAAGAAGAAGCCTAATATTTAATTATGTTAAATGGGTGGAGGTTACCAAACACGACATCAGTATCCCTTAAGAAAACAAGATGTTTATAAAATTCTACAAGCCGAACATTGCCTCATTTCCCATCGCCTCGCTTATTTATAATATCTGAATGCTTTTGAATCCTTTGGAAATGTGATTGAAATTATTGGGACTTTCGCTCAAAATAATGCACATTTGAGTAAATTTGGATTATAATATACCCTCTGTGATTGTAGTAATGGCATAAGGTCTCTTGCACTTAGAGAATTTATATATTTCTATAAGCCTAAAGCTGTAAATTGAATATTTGAAATAATTGTGTTCTATTTTTATTTCCTCTACTGACGTCACGAACGTTACGTGATCTGATTTAGATGTTTCGAGCTGTCGTCATCATGAGAATAGCATGCGTAGATATTCAGGGTTTCGTTATAGAAAACTCTTTGATGTTAGAGAATTCATTAACGAAATTGATTTTAAGCAAAGTCACTACATATTTTTGCCACCCCAATTAATTGCTACGTTAAGCAACCAGGATAAGAAGACTGTGTCATACTTGAAGAAGAACGTTCATGGCATTCGATACTCTTCGGGTGATATCGAGTATTCTTAATTGAATGATACATTGGAATCTGAGCAATCGTAAGCTGCAGACTTCATATACCTACGCGGACACCAGAAAACATAATTTCTACTAAATAAATGTAACATTTTTAGTGTTTCCCTACATCATTGACGTCTGCAAATTTGATGGTACGTCATGTGCTACTGGAAACATTGAACGTGATCCAAACCCCTGTCACGCCCCTGGACTATACTTCTGCACCCAAAGAAATGTAGAACGTCTGCGACACTAGTGTTTAAATACTGTATTTTCTTTGTAAATATTATCTCTTAATAATTAATGCTTTTGAATTGAATGGGATTTTTATTAAAACACCTTGTATCTACTCAACCAACTAGGACTACATGTGTATTTCTTCTTAGCTACTCTCCATAATATTTTCTTATAATATACGATAGTATTACTCACATTGAGCAAAATGATAGATAACCTTTTAGTTTTTACGTTTGATTATATTTATTTTTGAATAGAGATATTGATGTTTCAAGATACAAAAATACTTCGGAAAACATTTGATTTCAGTACAACAGATGACTCTAGCGATGAAGAAGTGTATAGATGAGGTACTAACGGAGATTTAAGAAGTAAGTAAAAAGTGTTCCTTAGTGCTTAATGGCAGATAGTCTTTAGTTTTTGTCCGTTTTTAAGAATAGAAAAAATACTTGAAAATATTTAGTTGTAGTACAAAAGAAAATATTAGTGATGAGGAAGTGTACTTTGAGAAACGTGTGTGTCTATCGTTAGAAAACAATATGGAAAAAGAATTGACGATTTACTAACAGACAGCTTTAAAAAATAAGTGAAATATGTTTTTTATGACATTTGTTTTATGTGAAAGATACAAGAAGTTTTTTTAAATATTCTTGGATTCAAAATTATCTCTAGACTTTGATTTTGTTTGAAAAAGATTTTAGTGTTGAAATGACATATATGAAACGACGAATATTTTGAAAATGTTTTTATTCAGATGGCTTTAAAACGTTTATTTATAACAATGTGTAATCTTGTATTCTTGATAAAAAGATTATATGTCATTGTTGTTGTTGTTGTTTATTGACCAAGACGTAAAACAGTATTGAAGGAACATATTTGACAAGGTAGGTTGACAGTTATAACATGTTTACAAACTATTTTTAAACATTTCCGTTCAGAATTTTTATAATTAGGTATATTTAATATCAAAATCGTCACACAGGTGTACTTTTTAAAGGGATTATTTAACCATTTGATGAATTGTATGAAGACCTGCTGTGACCTCAACGTATTATATTCTTGGATAACAAATTCTCTCTAGATTTTGATAATGATTGAAACAAAGACTTTATTGTTGAAGTGTGTTTGCTTTCTGAAAACATGAAGAAGAAGAAAAGTGACAGATAGAAAACGAAAAATCTTTTGAAAATGTTTCTATTCGGATGGATTTAAAATGTTTACTTAGAACAATGTGAAGTGAAAACTTGTATTCCTAATAAAAGATTATATGTCGTTGTTGTTGTTTATTGACCAAGACGTAAAACAGTATTGACGAAACATATTTGACAATGTAGGTCGACAGTTTTGACAACAGATGGCGGGCAAGGTAGGTTTTGGCTGACCAATCAGGGACGATGACGCCGGTTTTTTTTGGAAAGGTCTAGCACCACTCTGTGATATCTTAATGACTACATCATGTATATCAAAATGCACGAATATTACCTATCACAATGGCGTTTGTTCGATATAGCAGTGCTTGTCAGCCTTTGGATTTATTGAACAGTTGATTCTATTTTAGATTCATCATTTATTGACATAACCATTAGACATCACTATTCTATCGTTACAAACCAAGAATGACATATGGAAAAGAAGAATCTATTGAAAATGTTTTGATTCAGATGGATTTAAATCGATTATTTATAACAATGTGAAAACTGGTAATGTATTTTTAATAAAGGTTACTACATGGAGTTGTTGTTTTTATTGACAACTACGTAAAACAGTATTGATGACACATATTTGACAATGTAAAAAGAATTGACGAGTTACTAACGGATAACTTGAAAAAGTTTACGTGTGTATTTCTGTCTAGCTATTCTGTGTAACATTTTTCTATAATATAAGGTAGTATTACTCACATTCAGCGAAATGATAGTTAACCTTTTAGCTTTTAGGTTTGATATTATTAATTTTTGAATGGTGATAATAAAATACAAAAATTCTTCGAAAATATTTGATTTCAGTACTAGAGACGATTTTAGCGAACGCAGGTTTAAAAATGTGAGTAAAAAGTGTGCCTAATGTCGGATAGTCATTTGTTTTTGACCGTTTTTGAGAATAAAAAAACTTCGAAAATATTTAGTTGTTAGCGCAAAAGATGATATTAGTGATGAAGGAATGTATTTTGAGAAGCATGTGTGTCTATCGTTAGAACACAATGTGGAAAAAGAATTGACCACTTACTAATAGAAAGCTTAAAAAGGTAAGTTAAACGTGTTTTCTATGACATATGCGTGCCCTTATGGGTTTACATGTTTTCCTCATGTCTATATCGCGTCTTCGTCATAATGTTGTATGCCCTACATCAGTACGATCAATGATAACAGAGATACATGCTAGTGCCCTTATGGCTTTACTTGTTTACCTCTTGTCTGTACTCCGTCCCCTTCATACTGTCGATCATCCTATTCAAATCCGATCAATAATAACAGAGATACATGTTAGTGCCCTCATGACACTTACGTTATTTCACCCTTATCCCCCCTCCTTCATAATGCCGTTTGTCTCACATCATTACGATCAATAATAATAGAGATGTATGCTAGTGTCCTTATGGCTTTACATCTTGTCTATATCACCTCTCCTTCATAATGCCATTTGTTCAACTTCAATCCCGTCCAAAATAACAAAGATGTATGTTAGTGCCCTTAGACAATTACGTCGGATTTCACCCTCACCCCTCTCCTTCACAATGCCGTTTGTCCCACATCAATACGATGAATAATAACAGAGATACATGCTAGTGCCCATATGGTTTTACTTGATTACCTCTTGTCCATACCCCGCCTCCTTCATTCTGTCGTTTACCCTACTTCGGTCCGATCAATAATAAAAGACATACATATTAGTGCTCATATGAAACTTACGTCCGATTTCACCCTTATCCCCTCTCCTTCATAATGTCGTTTGTCCCACATCAATACAATCAATGATAATAGACATATATGCTAGTGTCCTTGTGACTTTACTTCTTGTCTATATCAACTCTATTTGATAATGCCGTTTGTTTGACTTCAATCCGATCAATATTATTAGAGGTATATGCTAGTGCCCTTATGACACTTACGTCGGTTTTTACCCTTCATCACCTCTCCTTCGTAATGCCGCTTGTCCCACATCAATACGATCAATAATAACACAGATACATGCTAGTGCCACTATGGCATGTTTAAGATTACATCCTTTGTATGAAAAAAATGCTCTACCTATCACAATGCCGGTTGTTCGATGAAAATTCGATCAATTATAACAGATATAGTGCCCTTATGAGACTTACGTCGGATTTCATCCCTTATCCCATCTCTTTTATATAGCTGTTAGTCCGTTGAAAAATTTCACATTTTTATTACTATTTTAATATCTGCAAAATATTCTTATAGTTCAGTGAAAGATGGGAAAAATAATAAGTTATTTGAAAATTATATTCCCAATTCTTCTTAATTTAACAAGTTGTAAGGCAGTGTTAATTGTCTGCTGTTATGTTTAAGATGTTTTTAAATATAAATAGGTTAATATTGATTGAAGGAATGCAGTTTGTTCTATACATCAACGCTAGGTACCTCAAAAAGTAGGATAGCGCTCCATAATTGCGGATTAAAAATAATCGTTAGGCAGTCGATAAATATATTAAATAATTATAAAATTATTAACTACATTTGAACGATTATTAGTTCAAATTATAATAATAAATGAATATATCGTCAAATAAGCATTTCAAATTATAATATTGACTGGACTATGACGGTATTAAACTCAAACGATAAGCCGAAACCTTACAGTTCACACTATATCTCTTACGTCGACTATACCTCTATGAATATTATCTGTATTGTTGTTATTAAACAAATTTAATACCATATAATATTGTCTTCTTCGTGGCGCAGTGGTTAAGTCGCTCACCTTTGGATCGACAGATGAGAGGTTCAAACCCTCGTGGTAGCCGAATTTTTCTCTGATTTAATAAGTTGTACGAAAGCATTCTGTTTACATCACACACAGGAGATAGGTGACACATAATACATGACAGAATACAAGATGGACGACACGGATGAGAGAAGACGCACTGAACACAAGATGGATGACACACATGACAGATGATACATCTGACAGATGACACATATGACTGATGACACATATGACAGATGACACACGTGACGGATGCGACGAGACCAATCAAAGACGAGGACGCTGACCAATCAGAGACGAAGAGGATGTAACTTAAAATGGCTGACCAATCAGAGACTAGGACGCTGACCAATCGGAGGTATAAAATTACAAAAAGAATAGATCGAGGTGACCGAATTTTTTTATGTTTTAATAAATTGTACGAAGGCATGCTGTTTACGTCACACATAGGAGATAGATAATACTTAAAATATGATAGAATACAAGATGGACGTTACAGATGAGAGAAGACGTATAGAACACAAGATGGATGACACACATAGCAGTTGATACACGTGACGGAGGATAGATGACACGCGTAACGGAGGACAGATGACAGACGTGACGGATAAGACGAGACCAATCAGAGACGAGGACGCTGACCAAGCAGAGACGATGACGCTGACCAATCAGACACGAGGACGCTGACCAATCAGAGGTGGAAAATTACAAAAAAGAATAGATCGAGGTGACCGAATTATTTTCTGATATAATAAATTTTATGAAGGCATTCTGTTTACGTCACACAGATAGATGACACATAATGCTTGACAGAATACAAGATGGTCAACACGGATGAGGGAAGATGTACAGAACACAAGGTAGATGACACACATGACAGATGACACATATGACAGTTATCACACGTGACATATGACACACGTGACGGATGAGACGAGACCAATCAGAGACGAGGACGCTGACCAATCAGAAACGAGCAGGATGTTGCCTTAAATGGCTGACCAATCAGAGACGAGGAGAACGTGGCCTAAAATGACTGACCAATCAGAGTGGAGCGATGGCGCATGGTTGATGACGCCACCGCCGTAATGACCTTGGTTTGGTCAAAAAAGTGAAGAATGAACCTTAGCAATTTCCCATGTTATTCTATATAGAGAAACGTCCCGAACCGACCTAGCATATCTACTATTTTAGGGGGGAGGGTAGTAGATTCGGATATGGGATAATTTCAAACACCGATAATATCTTGCTTAATTTGAAAATTACCGCGAAATTGTCACTTATGTTGTTGATAATACATTTTTCAATAGTTTGATGTAATTTCTGCTGATGGATGAATGTGTTAACTAGTTATAGTGACAATGTTGATATTTTGTTTCACCAAAATAAGTTTTCAACTATAACTCATTCATCTCATGGGAAATGAAAATAAAGGGTACTAAGTTTATGAATTGTAGCACTTTGTGAATATAATTTTAAGTTTTCGATTTCATACGTTATTATAACCTCAAAAAAATTTTGTGGAGCATATATTCTAATGATGAATAATTTGGAGTATGACGTAAAGTCGGCCACTTCTTGATGGATTAGATTCTGCAGGGGCCGACACTACCCCTCTCATGGCCTATTGTGCCCCCATTTTTTTTATTAAAGTTCGTATCTTGTGAATTTTTGCGTCATCTGTAACTTTTTGTTCCATATGCCAAGAAAGTACATTTAAATAAATCAGGAGTGAAAAAAATTTTGAAAGCAAGCTTTCATTCAAATGCGCTAAGAAGAATAGAATAATATTTTCCTTCAAAAGTTTTACTATCCACTTATAACTTCATTAAACAATTTATATGGTATAAAAGCTTGTGGCGGGATTTAAGTACTGGTATTTACTTAGTGTCAAAATTTGGAAAATGGAAATCACTCATATCAAGTGATTTGATTCACTTGTTTATCTACACAGGTAAATCTCGCGACAAGATTTCATATCATATAAATTGTGTTATGACATTAAGTTGATAGTTGAAATTGTGATGGAAAAGTTTATTCTTTTCATTTTAGTGCACTTGAAAATAAGCTTGTTTTTAAAAAAAATACTCAATTTATTTTTCAATTTTTATTTTCCGCTGAACAGGTTTTTCTGTCTGTTCATCTCATTCAACACATCATTGTTGCGAGGTCGTTTGCAAGTCTAGCACTTCAATAAGGAGACCTTCTCTTGTGTCTTACGAAATACAGTTCTGGGTTTAATTTTGGAGTTATCCGTATCCCAGATAGGTCACAAAACAATGCTATTGGCGCCTATCTCGTCAAACTACACAAGCCAAAGTTGATAAATCAATGCTACAGACTCGAACGATTCGACCTCAATATATCATAATGGACGACTCCAAAAACCATAGTACAAGTTTAGACAAATTAGAGCAACGGAGTGTAACTCGCATTCTCATCATCAGCAACTCCTTCCATTTGATACCCATATTGTAGAAAAGCAAAAAAAATTACCCCGCCAGATTTAGAAGTTCGCCATATTGGATTTGGAGTGACGTCACTTTATTTCACGAGTTATTCTCAGCAAGTCCTTTCATTTGATACCCATACTGTGGGAAAGAATTAAAACTTAGTCGGTCATCTTTAGAAGTTCGCCATGTTGGGTTTAGAGTCACGTTAATTTATTTTTCGAGATACTCTAAGCATGCCTTGACATTTGATGCTTATATTGTAAGAGTGCATTTGAAATAACTAGTCCGTCCTATTGGGTGTTCCGCCATGTTGGATTTAGAATGACCTCACGGTATTTTTCGAGTTATTCTCAGCAACCCCATTCATTTGATACCCATATTGAAGGAGTGCATTAAAAGTGACTTGTCCGCCATCTTGAGTCGTCCACCATGTTGGATTTAGAATGACACTACACAGCCATTGTCATCCAAACTAAACGTGTATACAAAATTGCAGATCAATCGATTGAAGATTTATGCTTCAAAATTGAGTCGCAAGGTTCCACCCGAACAAACATCTACTCTGGACTACTTTAACAGGAACGCCAGAGTTATTGAACATACTAGAGTGCAATGGGATTACCGTAGGCAGAACAAACCTATCATACAATGCCACATATGTGGGGACATGCTACTGCAAATTGTGGAAGGTCTCCAAGATGTTTGAAGTGCGCCGGACCCCACCACACGCCGGAGTGCACCAAAGAACGCACCAAACCAGCCAAATGTGCCAACTGCGATGGGGACCACCCCGCCAATGCTGACGTCTGCCCTGAATATCTGAAACGACTATTATGGCTCGAACAATAGAGGGCTCAAAACCAGAAAAGTAAAGCTGCTTCCCCAAAGTACTTCCCAGCCCCTATCCCTACAGTTAATCCCTGGACCAAGAAAACAAACTCCCACCAATCCAATCGAACTGATTTCCCCAGTCTTCGCCAAAGATCATCCCTACAAAAATCCCCTCAAAATATTCCCCCACCAATCCAACAAAGAGCACAACCAAATCAGATAACAAATGAAATCACAAAGTTTTCAGAAATAAATAACATGTTCCCTGAACTACACAGCCTGATAAACCTGGACGAACTATCCAGAGCCGTTTCGGATATAACCCTGGAGATGAGGAAAGCCATTAACAAAATAGAAAAATTCCAAATTTACAACAACTTTGTAGCCGGCATAGCCAACTATGACATCTAGGCAGGTAGGTGGTAAAACTATATAATCTTAAAATCATTTTCTGTAACAAACAAGGATTATTTGATAAACTCCATTCAATTCGTCACTTTCTCGACATTTAAAAACCAGATATTTTCTATCTAATCGAGACGCTCCTAAAACCAAACAAAGTTATAAACTTCTAATACCTAGAATATCGTCTATTCAGAAAAGACCGCCCCACCGACGCCCTGGTGGTGGTATCGTAAACTTCAAACTCCTGCAACAAAACAATTTTTCTATTGAGCATATCGCTATACTGTTTGATAATGAAATCAAAATAGTAGAGGCCTTCCACGAATAAACTAAGAGATTTTGACTTTCATAATAATATGAAGTGGCATAATAAAGTTTTATCGGTAGGCGATTTAAATTGTAAACACCCTCAATGGGATAAATTTACACAATATCCAAACGCAAATGGAAGTACTCTCCTGAAGTTCTGCACACAACAATACTGATTGTAACATTTTCAACACTGACGATCCCACCCACTTTCCTTCCTCAGAACACTCCCCAGCACAATAATTGACATCGCAATAGGAAAAAATATAAACAACATCACGAAAATCAAAAGTTTAAATGACCTATTCCGATCACGACCCCGTTCTTATCCATCTAAAACTCCCTCATGATATACAACACAAAATACATTTATGTCAACTCCACCACCAGCTGGCTACATTTCAGCAAATACATAAATAATAACACTAATATCACAGACAATCGGAAACCACCACCATTGCCGCCAGAAACCTCACAACTATCCTAAAACTCAAACCAACCCCTCATAGCACCCTTCCCGACTACATTACCACATTCATTCAAGATAAAAACAAAATTAGAAAAAGATGGCAACAATCCAGATGTGAAGAAGACCGATCCCTACTTAAATATTATCAAAATTCAATAAACACCCTTATCAAGGACTACAAATATTATAATTGGACAAACTTAAACCGGAAGATAATTCACTCTGAAAATTGCAAGATTCTCAACTATCAACAAAAAAACATATCTAAAATAGAAAATAATGGATACACATTCACCGAATAAGGGAAATTGCGTGTTATTTCGGAGAGTACATTCAAAACAATTTCATAAACAATTCACCACACACAGATCATCACCGACACATATCTCAAATAGTTAACCAATACTAACAATCACTACAAACATTAAACACAGAAAACCTAGCTTTATACACAGAAATACACAACACTATTCAAAAGCTGAAAAATTAAACAGCCCCAGACACGACGACAAACCAAACATCCTATTAAAAACCCTACCAAAAAAGCTATTGTGCAATTGACTTACATTATCAATTTTATAATCCAAACTGGCATCTACCCCGATATGCTCAAGATTGCCAACGTTATAACTCTAATCAAAGCAAACAAACAGCTCTGTTATGTGGATAGCTACCGACCAATATCATTGTTAAATAATATTGCAAAGGTGATCGACAAAATCAATCTCAAACGAATTCAATCATTCACAGAAAAACATAAGTTATTACCAGCCGAGCAATACGGTTTCCGAAGTGGCCACAGTACTATAACGCAAATGACTAGAGTTATAAATTTCATGAGAGAAGGCTTTTGGGATAAAAACAAAGCCACTATGGTCGCGATCGACATACAAAAACCTTCGACTCCGTATGGCTCGAGAGTCTAAAATTTAAACTAATACAATTAAAAATCCCAAATTATTTGATTAAATTAATTGATTCATACGTTACAAATAGAAAATTCTTCATAAAAATCAACGAATATACTGCTGGACCCTATCCTATCCAGGCTGGAGCTCCGCAGGGCTCAGTGTTATCACCTTTGCTCTATTCTATATTCATCCAGGATCTCCCTACTTCCCCAAATTTATTAACAGCTATGTAAGAATACGACACTTGTTTTGAAGCATCTGCAAAGAATCCAGACACCGCACTTAACATCATACAAACACATATCAACACACAAATACTACCCTATTTCAACAACCAAAAACTAAACATAAACGCCTCCAAAACAAAGTACGAGTATTAATTACTCAGGAGAATCGCCAGGAAAAATAGCTCGTCGCAATCACAAATTTGTGTAGATGGACACATCATCCCCCCGAGCAATACTTTAAAACAACTAGGATATAACATCCAATGTAATACAACCGCTGATGCTCACATGAATTGTCAGGAGCACAACGCCAAGATTGCAATGAGTAAACTTTACCCTCTCATATGCAAACAAAGTCAACTCACCACATATAAAGAATTACTTATCTACAGACAAATTATCAGACCAATTCTAACATATTCAGCATCCGTTTATTACACCGGAACAAAACATAACTTTCACTCATTGCAGGTGGTACAGAACAAGTGTCTGAGAATGGCAATAAAACACAACCCACCTACCCAAAATACCCCAGACATTCTTGGTTGCATGAAAAAGACCTCATCGCTAAAATATCTACAAATTTACAATAATTGTCTGCCAGATGATCTTGGAAATGCTCTCAAAACCGTATGGATCGCTAATTACATAACAACGTTCTCAATCATCATCACACATTTCAACAAACAGGGGTACTAAACCAAACTTTTCCAAATGTAAAACAAACTAAAATCAACATCTGACATGCTGCCTCTCAAAATCTAAAACCCCCATCAATTATTGAGACCCTGCTTTTCAGCTGATTTTCAGGAATAACTCAGCCGAAAGATTCTAGGAGCTATATATATATATATATATATATATATATATATATATATATTCAGATTTATATACAGATAGACATATTACATGGAAATAAATTTAAGCATAATTCTTATGATAAAATTGCGTAAGTACATATTTTTTATTTATTTGAATTAGGCCTTTTTGATAATGTTAATGATTTATTTTATCAACTAACTAAATAAAATCCGTTTTCTTTTTTATTTTAGATCGATCATTGCCGTGAATGTTTATCAAAATACGAAATTAAGCACTTATTTGAGTTTTTTCTCTTATTATTGGCCAATAATATTTTAAAAGAACACTGACCTGATGCTCTGGAATTGGGATAACGCTTCTGGACCCCAGGAAGACTCCTCTGAAGTTCCAACATCAAATTTGGATAAATTTAACTGATTTTTTTGCAGAAAAACTGGATCTGATTATCTGTGACTATTATTAGGATTGTTTTTAATAGTATTTGATAAGTTTTATCAATTTATTTCGAAAATTTCATGGAATTTTCGGGAACACTATAACACACAGTTCACATATCTCGATGCCAGCTTCTCATTCCCTACGCTTCCTCTCGATTCTCAACTTTTTTCAACAAAGAAGTATTTTGTTTTTTTCCAGGTCACTATTTACAAAAGTTTGTTTCTTTACTTGTTGATTGAAAAATTTGATTTGACTATTCTAATAATTGTTTCTTTTTAGATAAACAGCTGATTACGTTATAGGAGATATTCATCGTGTTAGGCAACTTTATTTACTCCATTACATTTGTTAGGCAATTTCTAAACTTTGTGTTATTATTGAGGTAATTTTTTTATTTATTAAATTGTTATTGACTAATTATTCAATATATCTTTACTTGATATGCTTTTAATTAAGAAAAGTGTTTCCTTTTAATTATGTTTTCTTAAATTATATTATTTTCATATGTTTTCATATTAGCAACATATTCCTATAGAACTAATTCTCTTAATATCCATGATATCTGGTTCAATTCCCCTCAAATTTAAATTTAAATGATATCCATACCTTGGATATTTATTTAAATTTTAATTTTCTTACTATAAATGCTTGATTTCATTTTATTCAAAAAAAAATTTATAACAACTTCATGGCATAATCTTAATTTCTTTAACTTTGTTTCTCAAATATTTGTTCACATATTTCCTACTATAATATCTGTTTCTTTCAATAACTGTCTCATAATTCGTTCCTTAAAATACACTTGATTAGTATCAATGTCAATTTATATTCTTAATATTACTTCATATAATACTTCTCTACTATCATTTTCAGACTAACTTTCACTTATATATCAACTTATTTCTTTTTAATTTCATTATATTTCATTCTTCTATATACTCCTCATATCATATTTCTTTTCAATATTCATCATTATTCAATATAATTAATTTATTTCTTAAATTCATGTATATATATATATATATATATATATATATATATATATCAATATCTTATTCATTCATGTATTTTCAAGTAATCTACCAAATTCTAATTGACATCAAACATTACCTCCTATATTTTTATCAATATCATTAATTATTATCCTTTCCTATCCTTTATTACTTACATCTTATTTCCTTAATTTTAAAAAAAAAATTGTGAACTTCTATTTGATACTTGAGTTATTCTTAATTTTATCCCCTCTATCCTATATTTTTGATAGTTTCTTTCTATGTAAAGCCAGTATTTCTCATAAATTGTTTTTCTTTATTTGCTATATATATTGATTTGCCATATTCAAATTTTAAAATTGTTTTAATTATAAGTTTTACCTAATAAATTTTTCTTTATATTATATTATATTTATTTTTTTAGGTTCTGAAGAAACAAACGTGAGGAATTTAATTGGATCACCAGCTGCCAAATGGAAAACAAAACTCTGTCTAATATCTACTTTATCTTTGTACACTACCTAATATTAAATATACAACTATAGTTATGACTATTATTTCCTTTTTTTAAGTCTTGTTCGTAACATAACATATTGTAATACTTGTGTGTACAAGAGGAATTTTTAATATTATTGTATTACTATTTCGATTTATTGAATTTTAGTGTGGCTAGCTCATTAAAAGGAAAAGAAAAATTGTATGTATTTATTTATGCGGAGAGAATGAGATACTCTATCTACTTTTTGGGTTCCAGCTATTTTTACACTTTATCTCCAATATTTTATCTTTCATTGATTCAAACAATTTTTAATATTTTTTTTATATTATTTGGTACGCCTATGTTTAAAATTTCTCATTAGAATAGTCGATTCCAGATCTCACAGTAATAACAGATGTCAATTCGTATCCGTTGAAATGATATTTAAGAAAACAATGATTTCAATAATATTCAATATGAATTAGTTTGTATTGGTCAGAAAATATGTATTATAAATTTGAACAAAGAAACAAAGTGATGAAATGTCTTATGCTAATATAAAAGTTGAGAAGTCGAAATTTATAAACGTTAATCATATCTGTTTTATATCTTAACATAAATGTTGGTACCAACAAAGACAGAAAAAAACTAACCTGGTCCTCACAACCCCACTAATACTCCTTCTTGAAGTGCTGTCTTTCAAAACCACACCATACAAAATTGCCGGGACTCCAATAATTGTAATTTTATATATTTTTATATGTAGCTTCTTTATAGTATTCCTTCTTATATATTTTTATTTGCCGCTTCTACTGTTCATTCAGGACTCTTTTATACAATTTTTATAGTTTTTTATCTAAAATTTCTTATCATTTCTCCCTTATGTCATACCTACTTCATTTTTTTCATCAACCAACTCCCATTGTTTTTTGTTGCTATGCCCTAATCATATGTGTGCTGATTCTAATTCTTAAGTGTAAATTTTTTTTAAATTGTGTTTGTGTCCTTTCAAAATGTTGTTTCTACCAAATTATTGTTATTCTTTTACATAAACTATCCTCTATTCCTATTTTCTGATTCCTAAATAATAGCTTTATTTACTCAACAACAAAATTCATATATTTCCTGACACAATAAATATAAAGTTCTGTGATTTCTGCTTCTCTTTCGATTTGTTGCATTATTCATTTCCATAGACTTTTTTGACATCTATGTCACTGTGATATATAACCAAACAATTCTCTCCTATGTGACAGTTCCTAAACTTTTGACATTACATATTATAGAATTCTCAACTTAATGTCACATTAAAACACTAGTGAGGTAATCTTGTACATTTGCCAAGTATTTGTATATTTTTCAGTACTTCACGTTGATAATCATTTTAAATAAAAATTGTTAAAAATTGAAAGCAAGTATTTTTTATAATTCTATTAAGTTTGTAATGGCTGAACTACACATAACCCAAAAATGAAAAGACACTATCATTCGGAGACAAAATTAAGTAATTAAATGGTATCAAATCAATTTCTCCATCCAACATTATGATTGAAGTTGGTCTGATATATATCGATAAGCCAAATAATATTACGGACAGTATAAATTTTATTCTAAACGTAAATCCGAATATCAGCAGCCTTATTAGTTCCGTCACAACGTCAATGCATTCGAAAAAATAGATTCAAGGTGCTCATTTTAAACCAGTATAATATATACATTCTTTAGAATTGGGTTAGTCATTAATAATAAATTCTATGTACATTATTTATACTTGTGTTACTCATTAATAATAAATTTTAATTTCGACTTCATTTCTGTATCCTTTCCGTTTTCCATTGAATTGCATTTTCGTCTCCAAAGCTCATTCCTATTCTCATGTCCCATTATTCAATTTGCTTTTATTTTTCTAACCTTTTTCTTGCTTTCTTCTCTTGTTGTTTGATGCTCGATAAATTTCTGAAGCGTCTGTCTATTCTCTACTGTATCCTTTTTAACTTTGTTGCCCCATATCTCATAAATTTTTTCCCATGAATCTATTGAAATTTGCATTTCCAATTCTTCCATATTATTCATTCTACTACTTATTATTCTAAAGAAACCTTTTGTGTAATTTATCGTCATGTTGTTGTTATATATTACTCTTGTTACTACATTATTATTATTATAAAATTTTCTTGAACATCCTATACCTCCTTCTTTCCTTCTTATGCTATCTTCTATTTCTTCCATTTCTTCCATTGTATTTCCTTTTGATCCTCGGTTCATTTCTTGTATTTCCTTATTAAATTGTCTTCCCATGATTCCACTCCTTTTAGTACTTATGCTTGTTGGTTTTGTTATACCATCCAAATCTTTGATTACTTTTTCTTGACAATGTTGATTCACTTCTTCAATTGCTTGTTCCTGTAATTTCCTGTTCATATCTTCCAGTTCTTTGTGAAATATTTGTCCAATGTGCTCGTTCCTCTCCTCACATGTTCCTGTTTGTTTTTGTACCTTTGTATCCAAATCCTGAAATTTCTGCTCCGCATTCTGTTGGTAATTCTGCATTATCTCTTCTATTATTTGTTCCTTGAATTTAATATTTTTCACTTCTCTAGTCATGTCTTCATTCTGTCTCATTACTTCTGCTTGAATTGTTCCTGGTAATTTTTCTTCTATACCTCTCTCTAATTCTTGAATTTGTTCTACCATTTGATTTTCTATCTGCTCTCTAATTTTAATACCATTTTCTTGAATTTCATTCCGTAGATGTTTGTTTTGATCCACCATATCCTCTCTCACCTTGTTTATCTGTTGTCTACATTCTTCATTTCCTTCCCTAAGTTTCCTGAATTCTTGAATACTCTCGGTTTTCACCTCTTCTATCCTCTTTTCCAATTTATTCATGTTTCCATTCAAATCTTCCCTAATATTCTCCTCCATTTTGTTTATATCTCCCCTCATATTGTTCATATTTCCATTCATGTTGTTCATTTTTCCATTCAGATTATTAATATCTCCTTTTAATTCATCCTTCATACTGTCCATATTTTCGTTCATTGTATTGAATTTCTTGTCCAAACTAATCAAAAATTGCATCACTGGATCATTGGTATTTTTACCTCCTTGTGTTTCCCTTTTCTCTAGTATCCTATCTTCCAGTTCTACAGCTTCCCCATCTCCTGTCAAACCTTCTTCCTGTGCATCACCTTCCACTTGTTGTCCCTGTTCCAAATATACCGCTTGGTAATCTCCCATACCATGACTTCGTTATTCCCTTTCCTCTTCCGAACCACTGTCTGCTCCTACCTGCCTTCCATCTCTCAACGTCATTCGTTTTGCCATTTTAATTGAGTTTAAAATTTACATATGTTTCCTATATTTTTAATAAACCGCCCCACGTTTTGGGTGACAATTAAACTTAATTTTTTTGATTTAATACTTACTTATTATTTTTATTTTTAAATAATTATAATTATTATTTTTATATGTAGAAAATTTTGTTTTGTGTGGCCAGCTCAGTTAATCATTTTTATATTATATTTATGATGTATTGTTATTTTATGCGGGAGCATGAAACTCTTTCTACTCTTTGAGTCCTGGCATTTAAAAAATGTATTATTTTTATTTAAATAAAAAGAAACACCTCACTTTAAACAACATTTAATTTTAAAATAAAAATTTTCAATTCACTAATTATAAGTTGAGACGCCAATGGTTACCTCTAAAGAAATTATCGATTTTATATTTTCTACTGTGCGCATGCTCCAAATCCAGTCATGCGGACTTCAAACGTAAAATGAACATACAACAATGAGATGATGGAGCATCGGTGCTCATTTGATACACCTAATATTGTCGAAGGATAAATACTTAAATAGTTTAACACATAGAAGAATTTATGTGGAGAATATACATAAAAATATTACAAATAAGCTGTGGAAGAAATAGTATTAAAATATTTATATATACATGGAAATATTATAAGATTTATATACAGATAGACATATTACATGGAAATAAATTTAAGCATCATTCTTATGATAAAATGGCGTAAGTACATATTTTTTATTTATTTGAATTAGGCCTTTTTGATAATGTTAATGATTTATTTTATTAACTAACTAAATAAAGTCCGTTTTCTTTCTTATTTTAGATCGATAATTGCCGTGAATGTTTATCAAACACGAAATTAAGCACTTATTTGAGTTTTTTCTCTTATTATTGGCCAATAATATTTTAAAAGAACACTGACCTGATGCTTTGGAATTGGGATAACGCTTCTGGACCCCAGGAAGACTCCTCTGAAGTTCCAACACCAAATTTGGAGAAGTTTGACTGATTTTTTGCAGAAAAACTGGATCTGATTATCTGTGAGTATTATTGGGATTGTTTTTAATAGTATTTAATAAGTTTTATCAATTTATTTCGAAAATTCCATGAAATTTTCGGGAACACTATAACACACAGTCCACATATCTCGACGCCAGCTTCTCATTCCCTACGCTTCCTCTCGATTCTCAACTTTTTTCAACAAACAAGGATTTTGTTTTTTTCCAGGTCACTATTTACAAAAGTTTGTTTCTTCACTTGTTGATTGAAAAATTTGATCTGTCATTTTGTTCATAACCAATCAAATATTGTCCTATGCAATTGAATTATTTAATTTTGTTTACTTAGTCGAAAAGTTCATACATTTACTATTTCACATTATTAATTCGCTTGTAGAGTCTTCTTAGTTTTTTATCATACAAATGAATTAACAATTGGTTATATACATAGATAGATACTTTTTAAATATTTCAATATCTAATATTGTTATTAACAGTCTATTACTGTTACAATTATATTACTTAAATCATAAATCCTTTTATGTAATCTCTATCTAATCTTTGTATCAAATTATCTATACTAACTCCTATAATATATATCAATTCTATTTATGTTTTTAATAGTTTATCTATGAGAAACTATACTCCCTATTCTACTAAATATTTGTATTTATTTTATAATGTAACTACTTATATTTATAATTATCATGACTTGACTATTCTAATGATTGTTTCTTTTTAGATAAACAGCTGATTACGTTATAGAAGATATTCATCGTGTTAGGCAACTTTATTTACTCCATTACATTTGTTAGGCATTTTCTAAACTTTGTGTTATTATTGAGGTAATTTCTTTATTTATTAAATTGTTATCGACTAATTATTTAATATATCTTTACTTGATATGCTTTTAATTAAGAAAAGTGTTTCCTTTTAATTATGTTTTCTTAAATTATATTATTTTCATATTAGCAACATATTCCTATAGAACTAATTCTCTTAATATCCATGATATCTGGTTCAATATATATATATATATATATATATATATATATATATATATATATATATATATATTTATATATATAAATATATATATATATATATTTATATAATTTGAAAAAAGATATTTGCCAACTTATTTGTAATGGATATTTTTGTGGGGATGTGGCAATAAGACTCCAGAGTAAATTCTTTAAGATATTTATTCCCGAGCTTTCGAATGATTTTCATTAATTATCAAGGGCTATAAATAATTGGTCAATGTTATCATTAATAATAATTAAATGAAATAATGAATACTTACATAAAATCTATAGCGAATTTTGGAATAGTTGTAATTTTTATAATAAACTTTTTTAAACATAATTCAATGAAAATCTCAAAAAACAATATGACAATAAACAAAATATTTGATCTTGAACTACTACAATTTTTATTTTTCAATCATAAAATTAAAGATTGTTATGAATCTTCTGTTCTTTTTTCATAATCTAAAAGATATGCATAGATAACACTAAGGTTATTTAAATCTTTTTTTTATTTATTACATAATTTTGTTCTGCAATATATGTTGTTTCCAAAAAAAGGCGTTTTCTATAATTACTTTCTATTGCTAAGACTTTGGATTATCAATCTGCCAAAGTCTTAGCAATAGAAAGTAATTATAGAAAACGCCTTTTTTGGAAACAACATATATTGCAGAACAAAATTATGTAATAAATAAAAAAACAGATTTAAATAACCTTAGTGTTATCTATGCATATCTTTTAGATTATGAAAAAAGAACAGAAGATTCATAACAATCTTTAATTTTATGATTAAAAAATAAAAATTGTAGTAGTTCAAGATCAAATATTTTGTTTATTGTCATATTGTTTTTTGAGTTTTTCATTGAATTATGTTTAAAAAAGTTTATTATAAAAATTTACAACTATTCCAAAATTCGCTATAGATTTTATGTAAGTATTCATTATTTCATTTAATTATTATTAATGATAACATTGACCAATTATTTATAGCCCTTGATAATGAATGAAAATCATTCGAAAGCTCGGGAATAAATATCTTAAAGAATTTACTCTGGAGTCTTATTGCCACATCCCCACAAAAATATCCATTATATATATATATATATATATATATATATATATATATATATATATATAACCAAAAACCAAAAGTTGGCAGTTAGTCACAGCTGACTAGTTAAAAAATAAAACTTCAAAGAGTGGTCTTTGCTAAAAAACTCTCAAACTCGTGGGGATAGCAGCCAAAAAAACTTTACTGGTTAGAGATAAAGTGAATCAAATAGTACATTACTTGAACTTTCGAAGAGCATTGTCTTCATTTTCAAAGGCTATAATAAACCAGGAAGGAATAATCGGTTAACTTAATAAAGAAAATAATTTTTGAAATCATTACGACTTACTTGTAGTGTTGATTTGAAATTAAACTCACATTACACAAATTGCAGGAAAACCTTCATCCACTAAAGACAAAAATGTGGACAATTTCTCTCCTACATATAGTAATGAGAGCCAGGATTTTTTTCTATTGTTTTTTAAAACCAAAAGACGTACAACAAGAAACGAACTGATTTTGTTGAATATATATTTCAACATGAAATCGACTGCTGTCGAAAGGTAGAGATACGGGGGGCAATTGCAAGGTTGAAGTAAAAACATTTAATAAAAATCTAAATTTCTCAGCAATACTGTTATGTTTTTTTGGTTGCTTTGGTGAAAACTTCAAAGAAAAACAACAATAGATTAATGTCCACACCTACGATCACGTAAAGATTGAAAAATTACACCTTTAAATTTAACCATACTATTGTCTGACAGCTGCCACCTGTCTTTTGCAAAATGTAAAAATTGGGATGACGAAATAAGTCAACAGTCAGTGAACACTCAAACCTCTCACATTCGGTATTCCCAAACTGTCAACCCATTCCAGCATTACTATTATTAGATAAAAAAGCCAAACAAAACCCACCCGCAAATACTAACGATCTCCACTTTCGTCTGATGTTAATTTCCATGAAAATCAGTATTAATAATTTAAAATTCTCATAACAATAATAATGTCAGTTAGGAAAAGTGATGTAAGATCTGTAACTTCTAACACATGGAAAGGACCTAACGTCTCACGTTAAGGCCCGACTGTTTGGAAATCATTTGCATTCGCAACCGAGCTGTGATAGCCATAATGTATACATTTTTTTTTGTTTTCAAATGAAATATTGAATAATGTTTGTATTGTCAACACTCGACTGACCTGTCACCTCAGCCAACCATTAACTCAAAACACTAATTTGGGAATCAATCTCCTCGCTACCGAAGTGGACATTATTAAAGTGCAACAAATATGTATAAATCTTACTAAGTGACTCAATGTCCGACCTTCTATTCATTGGTTCCTCAATGTTATTAATATGATACATTTCTAAAAACTTTCTTTTGTTATAGTTTCTTCCTACATCAAGAATCTTTACTTTATCAAAATCTATGTGGTGGAACTTATCTATAACATGTTCTGATAATGCACATTTCCGATTTTTCAACCTAGCATCGCTTTTATGTTGAGCACAACGTGATTTCAAATTCTGAGATGTCATTCCTACATACTTTTTGTTACAATTTTTACAAGAGATACTATATATTACGTTAGTTTCCATCATGGAATCCTCCGGTTGTTTTAACTTAGTAAAAAGAGACTGTAGAGGTTTGGATGTTCTTTGAGCTTTTTTGACATTGGTCCCCTTGAATTATTTGATGATTTTTTCTGACAGATCTTCAATGTAAGGAAATGAACCAAAAGTAATCTGCTGTGTATTATTGAAATTAGCATCCTGTTCATTTTCATGACTATTAATATGACCAACCGTATGCTCGCCAGGAGTGTTGTAAATCAACCTCTTGAGAAGTTTGATAGGATAACAATTTTTTTGAAGCGTATCAATCAATATTTTAAGGTTTTTATTAAGTAATGTTGGATGTGATATTTTTTAAATTCTGTTCTTCATCCCTAACACCAAATTAACCTTCATTTTGTAGGGGTGATTGGACTTAAAGTTGAGGTATCTACCCGAACTGGTAGGTTTTACGTACCAGTCAAGTATCACCCTGCCTTCATTGGTCCTTATTAACTTTGTGTCCAAAAATGGTACACATCTGTTAATTTCATTTTCAACTGTGAATTGGATGTATTGATTGTAACCATTAAAAATGTTGAGAATGGTTTCGATACCATCTTCAGGAACAGCTGTGATGATATCATCTACATATTTTTTTAAAAAAGGGATATCAAAAGGTAAATTCCCAACACACTCAGCGATCAAATCGTCCATGACATATTGCGCAAAAATGGGTGATACAGAACTACCCATTGGTGTACCAAAAACTTGTTTATGAAATTCATCATTAAAAACAAAAACAGAAGTGTTATACACAAAGTCTACTAATTCCAAAAATTGGTCAATATTTAATCTACAAGAATCCTGAATGGAGTTCCAATGTTTGGTAATACTATTGTTTACTAAATTGATCGGTATATTAGTGAAAAGTGACACAACATCTAAACTAATGATTACATAATTGGTAGGTAACTGATAATTTTGAATAAACATTGCAAATTCAAAAGAGTCTTTGACAAAAAACCTGTTATTACTATTATAACATATTGTAAGTTTATCAGTTATGAAATGTGCAATTTTCTCATTAGGTGATTCTAAAGATGAGATAATTGAGCGTAAACTTAATGTTTCTTTGTGAATCTTTGGTAGTCCATAAAACTTTGGAATAACTGAAGAGCTCATTTTTAATCGTTTTCTATCTTCGTCATCGAAAAATTCCGAAAATTTCCTAACCAATGTTTGCGATTTTTGTAATATTGTTGGATTAGGAAAAGGTGTAATTTTTCAATCTTGACGTGATCGTAGGTGTGGACATTAATCTATTGTTATTTTTCTCTGAAGTTTTCACCAAAGCAACCAAAAAAAAACATAACAGTATTGCTGAGAAATTTAGATTTTTATTAAATGTTTTTACTTCAACCTTGCAATTGCCCCCCGTATCTCTACCTCTCGACAGCAGTCGATTTCATGTTGAAATATATATTCAACAAAATCAGTTCGTTTCTTGTTGTACGTCTTTTGGTTTTAAAAAACAGGAGAAAAAAATCCTGGCTCTCATTACTATATGTAGGAGAGAAATTATATTTAGTCGACATTTTTGTCTTTAGTGGATGAAGGTTTTCCTGCAATTTGTGAAATGTGAGTTTAATTTTAAATCAACACTACAAGTAAGTCGTAATGATTTCAAAAATCATTTTCTTAATTAAGTTAACCGATTTTTCCTTTCTGGTTTATTATAGCCTTTGAAAATGAAGACAATGCTCTTCGAAATCTTAGGTAATGTACTATTTGATTCACTTTATCTCTAACCTGTCAAGTTTCTTTTGGCTGCTAGTCCCACGAGTTTGAGGGTTTTTTAACAAAGTTATATATATATATATATATATATATATATATATATATATATATATATATATATATACATATATATGCCGGGGACAAAATTAGTTGAATCAACGAAAATGTTTGGATAATGTTGTTACTGCAAGGAGCCTTATAAACTTAACCCTAGAGTGGACGCGTCGGGTCCGTCCGGCCCACGGAGATTTTATTATTGTTAATGCTTTTGCCAGAGAGGGCGTTGAGGTCTGTGCGCCTCAGTCCCTTCAAGTTCGATTAGAATGTACGCTAATTAGTAGTTTCAGCGCTGGGAAGTGAATAGCACCGATTCTAGGACTGATTTCGGTCTATTGGACCCAACGCGCCTGTTTGTGTAAGTTTTATTTTTGTTCACCAAAGGTATTCATATTATAAAAAAGCTACACACAGGTACTATAACTATTTTTTTCTTTAGAATAATGGATCCTTACGTAAGAGAGGAAGAGAGGTTGAGAAAATAGTTTGAAGAAGTAAAAATTAACGAAGCTTTTTCGGATTCATACGATTCCGTAGCTGATGCTGATATATACCTCAGTGACGACATATCTGACAGTGATATTGAACCTGAAGATGATGCAGTATTGCGAGAATTACCTGTTCATCCAAAAGCTGGGAGCCGCAGTCATTTATATTTTAATTCAAAAGATGGTACAAAGTGGAACAAATATTGTTTTCCAACAAATGTTCGAACTCGATAGAATAACCTAATTGTTAGATTACCTGAAGTTATAGGACCTGCTAAAGATGCTTAGTCTCCGATAGACTGTTGCCAACTTTTTTCTGATGATACTACACTAAACGAAATTGTAGTAAACACCAATATATATATATATCGAAAGCATTCAAGACCGATATGCAAAAAAATCGCGCACATTTTATACATACATATAATATGGAAGTCTACTGCGGCACACAACAAGAGGGCCCATTAGCAGTTAGTATGCCACTACTGATGTTGTAAATAGAATGTGTACTCCCCTTTCAAAATCTAGTAGAAATATTACAATGGACAATTGGTTTACATCTGTTCCAGCTGCCAATGATTTATTGAAGAATCATTACTCAACCATAGTCGGGACACTACGTAAAGATAAAAAGCAAATATTGTTTGATTTTTTCACCAATAGGCCTCCAAAATTTAGTATGTTTGGTTTTACATGAGATAAAACTATTGTATCCTACATTCCAATGTCAAATAAAAATGTAATTCTGTTGTCCACTCTACATTATGATGATTGTATAGATCCACAATCTGGTGAGTGTGCCAAACCAGAGATAAATACATTTCATAACTCCACAGAATGTGGAGTTGATACTGTGGACCAACTGTGTGCCAAGTATAACGTTGGTAGGAATACGCGTCGATGGCCAATGGTGCTTTTCTATGGACTTCTCAACATTACTGAAATAAATGCTTTTGTGAAGAAAATACAATGGTTGAAAGACGAATATTTTTAAAAAATCCTGCCAAATCATTATTAATGGACTACATGGAAGAAGAGTGAATTGTAATTACCTTCCAAGAGAAATTAGACAAGCTGCAGCGACATTTACTGGAACTGAAATGGTGGTGCCAGTGTCATTAGTGGAAAATAAACGTGGCAGATGCGCATTCTGCAAAGATCGCAAAACGCGATACAAGTGCCGTATTTGTCAGAAATTCATTTGTTTAGAACATACTGTATGTGTGTGCCAAGTTTGTGCAATGACATTTGCGAAATAACATTTCTACAGGGTGTTCAGTGCAACCTTTCCAAAAAATATTGTTTATGTGAATCTTGGTTTGATTTTTTTTTGAAGAATCAAAATATTTTTGTTTGCAGTTTTTTATGTTCTTTTCTAACTACATTGAAACCATTTGATACAATTTTTTGAAAAAATCTTTCATTTTGAGAAATATTAGGTGTTTGTTTTTGGGTATGTAGGACCCAACGCGCCCCTTCTTGTGAAATAATAACGCGCGTCCACTCCAGGGTTAAAAACTTCACATGACGCCGATACCAGAATAAAAGCCAGATCACCGGCATTTTTTTCCTTATTATATGTAATTTTGGGAATCAAAATATGTTACTAAAGTACCTTTTCAATAATAATAATAACCCTCGATTGGGTTCAATAGAGATAGTTCTTATTGAATTCCTGACAATATCTTCTCCTCCCACGACGGGAACCATCCCGTATGAGACTCAACGCAAAAATTCATTCGCTCAATGCAATTGAGCTCAAGATTTTTACAATAATAAATAACTAATAATGATAAAGTGCGCGTCCGAAAATCGATCGGTCAAAACATCTCCTAAAACCTCCAGAAACAAAGATGGGTCTAAATAAAATAGTTATTTATGTAACAAGTGTGTAAAGTAGCCTTTTTTCGACGAATGTGAATATTGTCGCATGAGCCGCAGGCGAATGCGACAATCACATGAGTCGAAAAAAGGCATTTACACACGAATTGCATACAATATTTTTTCTACTACCGAAAATTTTATCAATATACAGAAGTTTATTAGTAATTTTCTTTACGCACTAGTGCGTAAAGTATGTTTCTTTACGCACTAGTGCGTAAAGTAAGTTTAAGTTTTCTTTAGAAGAAATTATAACGCTTTTATTGATTCCTAATAAAATATATTATATATTGATTAATATTTTGAACATTTTAATCAAAATTAGAACAAATTAATAAAACAACAGACGAATTCAGTTATTAACAATATCAATATTGAAGGTGCAATTTGTGCAGTTAATAAATTTTAATCCTTTAGCTTGCTCTAAAGAGTTGTCCGTGGATTTAGAAACTACAGTAGTATTGCTAATGTTAGCTAATCCATAGGATGAAGAATTGCCGGTAGCAAGGGTGGATGTAGTAGAAAGGGTGTTATCTTCCAATAAAATCGTATTACCATTATTTTGGGATGTACAAGGGAAATTATTATCATCATCCATTAATATTAAATTAGAAATATTATTTCGTTTAGTTAATGTAGAGTCTACGTAGCTCTCTGCAACTGTAGACGACTTCCAGCCTCCGTGTTTCTTTACGGTTAGGAGGTCTCCTCCAGAGTTCGCTAACATGGTGGCCGATGACCTTCTAAAACAATGTCCTGTATACATGGCTGGATCAGGTAAATTAAGGTACTTTGCTATAATAGATGGCATTTTGCCAAATGTGTTTATACCCACTGGTTGTTTTGTGCATTTATTATTTACATATTTTAAAAAGAATCTGGAAGTATCCATCATAGGAGGTCTTAAAGCAATATATTTTCTAATAAAAGCCAAATAATCTATTTTTGAATTAGTTGGATTTAAAATAGTAAAAACCCTTTCTGTCCCATTTTTAGTTTCAGGAATTCTAATGATTAATATTGTTTCCTTATCTTCAATATCTGTTATTGTTAGTTTTGTCAACTCTTCTCTTCGGCATGCGCCGGAAATACCAATTATAAAAGCCACCTAAAAATAATTATCACTAAAAATTAACACAAAATTAAAAAAGTGGCATGAGCGCGACTTGAACCTGGGTCCTCCCGCATGTGAGTCTCGCACCTTAGCCACTACGCTACGGATAACTACACTATACGTTGTGAAAGTTGAGTACATATACAAACGTAATAGGAAAACATTTCTCTGAAAATTCTATGAAGTAGAATTTTTTTTATATGAAATTTATTGGAAACTGTTTATATATGAAATACAGGTACTTACTATTGTAAATTATACTTACTTTAATCATTAGAAACGTCGAATCAGGAGCCGTCTCGAGAAATGTTACCAAGTGATCTTTTTCCAAAATTTTTGATTTCTTAACTTTGTGCCCTTTGCTTTTATTTTTAATAAGAGCAACTAATTTATAAAATTTAGAAATATCAATATTATCTTTGATTTTTAAAGTAGTCTTCAACATTGAAAATATCGACCATGTTGTGGATGGTTGGTAGTGTTTCAATTCGCTTGAAAAATATGCCACAAGAACATTTTCGGAATATTTTGTTATTTTATTTTTCCTACACCATTCTTTAAACAAATTGTATTTTGATTCGTAAATATTCGCAGATTTTTGGGGCAATAAATCATTGGAAGCATTCTGTGCTACGTCTAATATGTTTGGTGGTGTATTTGCGAAATAATCTTCTGAGATATCGTCAGAGGAATCCATCTTTATAATTATATGTACTTATCTGTTACGATATCTAAAAAAAGAATCTAAAATAACATCATAGTTTCCTAAAAATGTTCAATACTTTTGCTTACCTTAATAGGTATAATCGGAAGATCTCAATTTAAGTTTTAAATGTCAAATTCAATGCACGAGGAAATGTCAGTCACTCACAGCCAACTTATATAGATACCACTTATGCACCCTATTCTATTATTCAGTACACAATAATTATTTATTAAATTATTAGGTATGCACTTTACTGAATTCTATATGTTTCAATCTCTGATTTAAAAAACAGATTTAATATCCGTTTATTATACCTACCTATATTTTTATAAGAATAGCTAGAACTACATACAAATTGGAACTTTTTCTTTACGCACTAGAGCGTAAAGAAATACTCTTTACGCACTAGTGCGTAAACTAAAGTTTTACGCACTCGAAAGTGTGTCTAAAGTTCGTATTTTACGCACGGTAGTAGAAAAAATTAATAAAGAAAAACCGGTAGACATTCAAAAATTTTCGCTGTGAAAAAACAATAATAGCTGAAAAAAGTGACGCGAAAGCCGATCTAAGCGGTGAACAAGGGCCAACACTGCAGATAGCACAAATTCTGCTAAATATAGTGATGAAATTAACCGTATTAAAAACAAAACGTTACAAATCAAAAATAAAAATTAGTCTATATCGACGACGATTCGTTAATCCAAGTTAGCTTGAATAATACCAACATTTCACCTACAATAAATATATCTAAAAAGTGCCTGAATGAGATAGATATAAATATTCTAATTGAAGCTTTTAATTCCACAAAAGAAGATAGAAAGTGTTCAAAAGAGTATAGAAAAGTGTCTAGAATCAAATCGAAACAAAAAGAGTTTAGAAAACATAATTGAGAAAAAGTGTGTAGGAAACAATGATAAAAAGTGTATAGGGGCTTCAGAAAACCCTCGAGAAAGCGACAGATTTGACAATCCGGAACTATCATTTCCCGTTGGTTCTGGAAATGATAAAAATAGCACTTTTACCCCAGGCAACATTAATACTGAAAACCAGTCCGATATGGAAGAAGACACCATAGGGCCTAGAAGTAGTCGCAATACCACAGATGAGGAAGACACACAAAAATCCTCAAATAGCAACGCGCAAACGTCAATGATACAAGCCATGGTGCATGAACCAGCGAATCTATCTTGGGTCCAGGAAATAGAGGACGAAGAAAATTCGGTTGACATCCATAAACCAGATATTTTCTTTTCAATCAAAACGTTTCTCAAATCATTTAAAACAATAACTTTAAGAAACCCAGAATATCGTCTATACAGACAAGACCGCCCCGGTGATGCTGACGGTGCGGTACCGCATTATTAATAAAAAAAGACATGAACTTCAAAATCCTGCAACAAAATAACATATAAATTGAGCATATCGCGATTCTTTTGAATAATTGAATTAATCAGACACATTAATGACCATCAATTATTAAGACAGCACCATAACAACCCACCTTGAAGCAGTTGCCATTAAAATTTTGGACCCTAAAGAGATAAATATTTGTAATATCTACATTCCACCAAATCGTGACGTGACATACGAGGAGCTGAATGATCTCTTTCAGCAAATACCCAAACCGAGATTATTATTAGGAGACTTCAATTGCCATAACACCCTATGGGGATGCGACTCCACACATACAAGAGGTCGTATATTAGAACATGTTATCGATGATAACAATATGACGTTACTTAACAACGGAGAAAAAACTCGTTTCAACTCGTTTTCAGGAAACTCCAGTGTTATAGATCTCAGCATTAGCGACCTCTCACTCCACACTCAATTCAATTTTACCATCTTTCCCTATCTATATGGCAGTGACCACTTTCCCATCTTACTCACAAGTTCACAGCATGGTGTAGAAGAACCTATTGTGACAAAGAAATGGAAACTAAAAAGAGCTGACTGGAATCTTTTTGCAAATATTATAGAAACCAAGGTTAGTCACTTCCACATGCGAGATAGTATCGATGAATGTGTTGATGATATTACCATAATCATAACGGATGCAGCCCAACTAGCAATAGGAAAGACAAAGCAACTGAACAACCACACTCCCGTTCCTTGGTGGAATCAAGAATGCGACCAGGCAATAAAATCCTCTAAACACGCTTTCAACAGACTAAAAAGGCACCACACACCAGGAAACCTGATAACTTTTAAGAGTCTGAGGGCAAAAGCTCGATGGATCATGAAAAAAAGTAGAAAAGAATCATGGGCAAGATATGTATCATCCATTAGCAGTTCAACACCACTAAGCACGATCTGGGACAAAGTGAAACGTATTAAATGTAATAAAACAGACCATGGAATCTCACGGATTGAATATCAGGGAAAATCAACTTCCAGTTGTACCGAAATTTCCCAAATTTTCTCAGACATCTATGAAAAGAATTCTAACAGTGCAAACTACACACCCAAATTTCTGAACTACAAAAATAATGAAGAATCTGAAGGTATTGATGTTTTCCAAGATGAAATGAACCCTTTGAATGTACCTATATCCTATGAAGAATTCCTCGAAGCTCTTGTTTCTTTCAAAAACTCCAGCCCAGGACCTGATGATATCCCGTTCATTTTCCTACAAAACATGCCAGATACAGCTAAGCATATTCTCCTGAAAATATTTAATAAGATATGGACAGAAGGGGTCTTTCCTGAGAAGTGGTCAGAGGCAACCACAGTTCCGTTAATAAAACATGGTAAACCAAAGACAGATCCTCAATCATACAGACCAATATCCTTAACTTGTACAATGTGCAAGCTGATGGAAAAAACTGTTAACAATCGACTCACTTGGTTCCTGGAGAAAAAACACCTGCTCACACCAAAACAAAGTGGTTTTAGGAAGGGTAGATCAACATCAGACAATCTAATTAACTTAGAATCATATATTCACGAAGGGTATGCTAACAAACAAAACACCATAGCAATCTTCTTCGATATAAGTAAAGCTTATGACATGACCTGGAGATATAACATTCTTAGAAAGCTGAGCTCCTGGGGTATAAATGGCAATCTTCTAAAATTTGCTGAAAACTTCGTGGGAGAAAGATTCTTCAGAGTTAAAGTTAATGGAACACTTTCCGGGAAAAGAGTGCAACAGAATGGTACCCCTCAAGGTTCGGTTTTGAGCGTCACCCTCTTTCTAATTGCGATAAATGAAGCTGTGAAGAATATCAAACAACCTGTAGAAGCTAGCCTTTATGCTGACGATCTTGTGGTATACTCGCGAGGAAAAAATCTTTCCACAATCCAAAATAACTTGCAGGAGGCAGTGATTTCAATTGAGAGTTGGCTAAAATGCACTGGTTTCAAAATGTGCCCAGAAAAAACTAAGTGCATGTTTTTTACTAAAAAAAGAGATCTAGCACTGCCTAATCTGAAACTATGTGGCCGGAATATCCAAGTGGTGGAACAGATGCGTTACCTAGGAATGATTTTCGACAGAAAGTTAAACTGGAATGCCCATCTTAACCATCTCAGAACATCATGTCAGAGCGGCATCAATCTACTGAGAATTCTGTGAAACCAAAATTGGGGTTCCGACAGACAAACGCTCTTACTTCTCTATCGAGCTCTAGTAAGATCCAAAATCGATTATGGCTCTATAATATATGCCTCAGCAAGTAAATCAGTTCTGAAAATTGTTAATACGGTACACAATACAGCAATACGGCTGGCCCTTGGAGCATACAGGACAACGCCCGCTGAGAGTCTCTACAGTGAAGCTGGGGAGCCATCATTGCAGCTGCGACGACAGCAGCTAAGCTTAGCGTATGCAGCTTTAGTCTCTACTGATAGTCAGCATCCAGTATATCATAACACCTTTTCAAACCGTTTTCGCAATCTGTATGAAAACCGAAGAAGACTAACATACCCTTTCTATCAGAGGATCAACAAGTTCAGTTCCGAATTGAATGTGACTTTCCCAGTTACTCTTCCCAACAACAACTCAGACACGCCACCTTGGCTTATTGCCTTGCCACCATGCAACCTATACCTCTCCAAATTCAACAAATCTGAAATTATTCCTAGTCTGCTTCACAATCATTTCCTCTCATCAATAAATGAATATTGTGATTATACTCATATCTACACAGACGCGTCCAAGTCAAACCAAGGAGTAGCATCAGCTTTTTTAAGCCCGAATACATCCAGTGGATTCAAACTACCTCCACAATGCAGCATTTATAGTGGTGAACTTTTTGCAATCCTTCAAGCAATCAAATACGCCGCTCATGAAGATATCCACAATACTTTAATTCTTACAGATTCGTTAAGCTCGTTACAAGGTATACAACTCATTTATTCAGATCATCCCCTGACAAGGCTCATCAAAGAGTATGTTCACACAATTAGGGAAAAATCCAGACGATTGGTCTTCATGTGGGTCCCGTCACATGTTGGGATCTCTGGCAATGAGCGGGTTGATAAAATTGCACGTGAAACCATGAATGAACCAATCTTTCAAAAGCAAGAGGGAGTACCGTATACTGATCTGAAAAAATATATAAAATATGTGGTCTCTAACTACTGGTCATCTGTCTGGGCAGAATCTGGAATGAAACTTAAAGAAATTAAAGATGATATCAAACCATGGAGAAACATCCCTAGCCAAAGAAGACACCAAATAATAATCACCCGTTTGCGCATTGGACATACAAAGTATACCCATGAACACTTGCTGAAAGGAGAAGAAGACAAAATCTGTGATATGTGTCAGGTGCCAATGTCAGTTAAACATTTCATGGTCGAGTGTCCGAGGTTCGCGGAACAACGCCGGACGTACAGTATAAGTGCAGATTTAAAATCAACTCTTGGTGTGTACTGTAATTTTGAAAACACAATCGGATTCATCTCTGAAATAGGTTTAGTCAACAAAATGTAAATTACTAAGCTCGTTACCATGTTGCTTATTACTGATTCCTATCTTTGATATGATGCTATTCAAATATTATTGTATGTTATAGTGACGTTACCAGCCTAAATGTTATTTCATGTTACTGTTATGTTATGTTGCTAATAACCCTAGTGGTGGATGCAACTATTATTTTCTAAATAAAAAAAAAAAAAAAAAAAAAAAAAAATAAGACAGCACCAACTTTTAATTAATAACTCAGTCACCGAGCATAAAAACAATGATTGAGAAACATTTTTAAATACTTTGAAGCCGGAAACTTGCCAGACATTTTAGAAATAAATACAGTGACATACTCGTAACAAAAGTCATCAGCAATGGTCAAGCATATATTAACACTTTACTGTTTTAAATGAAACTTACTGTTACTAGTTAATTCCACAATATATTGAAAAGATTTTGAAAGTTCTAAGATAATTTAGTTTCGATATTAAATATCATCCTCAATTATATTAGAATTTTTGAAATATCTTCAATGTGGAATTAACTAGAAACAGTAAATTTCGGTTAAAACAGTAAAATGAGTAGATTCCACGAACAAAGGGTCGAGACAGTTATTTGCATATAATAACACCCCCGAAATCGCAGAAGAGTTCGAAGAGTATTTCCAAAGCAACTTTATAAGTCAGTCACAACACACACACACAATATCATCAAGACATTACACACACAAACACAGTTCATCAATACATAAATTCACTTAACACCTCAAACACAAAGAATTTAACAAACCTGCACTGAAATATACAACACAATACAACAACTCAAAAATAGAACAGCACCTGGATCAGGGACAATACAAATTATACAGAAACATACCAAAAAAAAGGCATTGTACAATTAAGATTCATGACTGATTATATTATCAAAACGGACCCGATATGCTTAAGATAACCAACGTCATCCCCATTATCAAAACAAATAAACAACCGTGTTATTAGGTAGCTATAGACCAATATCATTTCTAAACAATATAGCGGAAGGTGATTGACAAAATAATATTATTCTGATTAAAGAGTTCCGTTGAAAAACAAAACATTTTCCGTCCGAGAAATACGGATTCAGAAGCGGGCATCGTACTGTAGCTCAGATAATCAGAGTAGTAAATGGTAACTATAGAGATACAGAAGGATTTCGACTTATTAAATTACAAATTCCTGATTATCTAATAAAAATATCATATTCTCATCTTAAAAATTGAAAATTCGTTTCTAAAATTGACAATCATACTGCTGGACCATACTCCATTCAAGTGGAGCTATTCTCCAGAGTAATAATATAATATAAAAAGTTGAAACAGTACAAGGTGGGCAAATGAGCGATGTAAATGGCTGTATCTCAGAAACTAATGATCGTGGGCAAGGGAAAATGCTGGTAATTATTTTTTTCCAAGATGGTTACCAGTGGGCGTTTCCACCATCTTGAATTACATAAAGGTACGTTTTTCGCGATTTTCTCCAATGAATGTAACAAAAAGGTATTAGCGTTTAGATGTCAACTTAAAGTCTAACGTCAAAGTTTTAAATAAATGCCTGTTTTGAAATTAACTGTCTCGACCCTTACTTCGTGCAATCTACTCATATTAGTGTTTCAAATGAAACTCAATGTTTCTAGCTAATTCCACAATATAATGAAAAATGTTGAAAATTCTAAAAAATCACAATTGTTTCGATAACTGAATATCATCGTCAGAATGACAGAAGTTACATTTCATTTGATGCCTACCTGATGTTTAGTGGTTATTTTTGGCTAGACCAAGAAGAAAAAAGAAGAAGATGTGATATTACAAATATAGTAGCTTAAATATTATTAGCCCTATGGATATCACCATTGACCTAATATACCTATTTTGATATAATTCTTGTAATCAATCACAAGGTAGGTCACTTCTTGGTCTAGCCAAAAATAACTACTAAACATCAGGTAGGCATCAAATGAAATGTAACTTCTGTCATTCTGTCGATGATATTCAGTTATCGAAATAATTGTTAATTTTTTAGATTTTTCAACATTTTTCATTATAATGTGGAATTAGCTAGAAACATTGAGTTTCATTTAAAACACTAAATGCCTGTTATTTCGAAACGGCCTAATGTATTTAGATAAATTTAGCATCATTGAAAAGAGCATTTCTTGGGCCATTAGGTTTCTTGTCATCATGTCAGTTGTGACCTACACGGTCGCCGATAGAGGGCGTTATTCGATATTATGACCAAAATATTGGATTTTCTCAAAAAGTTTGAATGCGATGATATGACTTTTTTCAGACTAGAAAATAGACAAATGACCAACCAATAAGCCTGCGCAAACCGCATCTTATTATCTTTTTTATAACTCAAATCATTGAATGAATACTGAACCATGAAAATTCATATATCCTCATTCAAAAATGCATCGGTTACTTTCCATAAGAAGGCAAGTAGAAGGCCATGGAAATAAAACAAGCTCCTCTCTAAAATATTCACAAGAAATGTCAGTTTATTTAGTGTTGTGATTTTAAGCCACAAGTTTTTGTATTTATAAGCGATTTTCCTTTTAAATAAAGTTGTGGTCGTGAAAAAGACCGATTTTGAAAAAAGATTATTGCTTTCTGTGTTCAAATTGCCTTACGTCATATTCCACACATTATTGCCGTCTTTCTTGAGTCGACAGAACCGCATCCTCGATTTCTGCCGCTGATAGTTGACGAATTGAGTTTCGAATTATGTTTTCCATATCCATTTCTGTTGATGGTGGAGGTTGAATAACAATGTTCTTCAAGCGCCTTCACAAGTAAAAATTAAGACATGTCAAGTTGGGAGATCTAGCCGGCCAAAGAAATAGGCTTCCCCTTCCTACCCAGTGTTCTCGAAAGGTCCCGTTAATATGGTTTCGGATATTAATTGAATAATGTGCCGGACAACCATCTAATTGCAGATGAGTTCTCCTAGTTACGAGTGGTACATCTTGCAACAAAATTTTGCAAGTCGTTGATCAAAAACTCTAAGAAACGGTTACGAGTTAAAGCTTGATCAAAAAAATGAGGCCCAATAATTTTGTCCCAATGATACCGCACCACACATTTGGAATCCAGCGTTCCTGGTGCTGCACATCTATGACGGTTTACTCTGCCATTACTACTAAAGGTAGCCTCGTCGGTTCAGAGAATTTCCGTTAAGATATTTTTGTTTTCCTCAAGCATGCCTAGCATCCATTGACAATAATTTAATCTATTATCTAAATCTTGTGGATTTAGCACCTGGTGCAAGACTATGTGGTAAGGATGTAATCTAAAAGTAAAAAACAACATATGCGTGAAAATAATATAATCAGAATAACACTGAATTGTGTATTTGGGAGTATGTGCTAAAATACTTTGAATAAGATAAAATTATTTACCTATAATCTTTCAAAATATTTTTAACAGTTGTTAGTGCTATTCCCAAGTCTAGAGACAATTTTCGAGTTCCTACTTGTCTATAAAATTCTATGTAAGCCAAGACATTGATAATGTTCTCTTCGGTCCTTCCATTGCGACGTTCAGGACGACGAAAAATTCCAGTATCGCGTAATCGCTGTACCAAGCGCGGAAACTTTCTTCTCCCGTAATGACGGCAATCTGGATACCGTGCCGCGCACTGTCTTGCAGCTATGGCTGCATTTTGAAAACGCTCGAAATAAATCGCAATCATGTCAACTGCTTCATTATTTGTGAAAGGTATTTTAATTAAAAAGTAATCAAATTATACGCAATCAACAATATTGGGCAGCGTGTGACAAAAGTTTGACGTTACTTGGCAATATCTTTGTTAGGCGATTGTCGTGTCCATGGCCTTCTTATCTAAAACAACCGATGCATTTTTGAATAAGGATATATGCATTTTCCTGGTCTAGTATTTTCTCAATAATTTCAGTTAGAAAAAAGATGTTATGATAGATGCGGTTCGCGCAGGATTATTGGGTGGTTATTTCTCTATTTTATAGTCTTGAGAAAGTCATATCATCGCGATTAAATTTTTTGAGAAAATCCAATATTTTGGTTATAATATCGAATAACGCCCTCTATCGGCGGCCGTGTAGATCACAATTGTCATGATTACAAGACAACTAAAAGCATGAGAATTGCTCTTTTCAATGTTACCAAATATATCCAAATACATTAAGCCGTTTCGAAGTTACAAGCATTTATTTAAAACAACATTCAAATACCCACCACCACACTTTATTTTGAAAGATAGAGAATAATTATTTTCATGAAAAATGATCGACTTCAAGTTAACATTAGAACGCAAATACTTTTTTGTTACATTCATTGGGAAAAATCCTGAGAAACGTAACTTCATGTAATTCAAAATGGTGGAAACGCCCACTGGCGGCCATCTTGGAAACATGGAAACTATTTCCAGCATTTTCCCTTGACTACGGTACCTATAATAATTTTTACCGTAACTCTCCTATACGATCATTAGTTTCTGAGATACAGCCGCTTATTTGCCCACCCGGTACAAACACACATAAACACGAGAATCATACCATATTTACACGAACGTAAATTAGTTATTAACGCAACCAAAACAAAGTATTATTGCTATACTATATTATTACTCTGGAGAATAGCTAAAAAAACACATCACTGCAATCTCAGCTTTGTGTAGATGGACATATTATTAAACCTATTAATACCCTAAAATACTTGGGGTATACAAGCGAACACCAATGCTAATGCTCATATTATGCAACAGGTACACAAAGCTAAGATTGCAATGAGCAAACTATATCCACTCATTTGTACACATAGTAACTTAACAAGCCATAACAAAATACTTACATATAAATACATAATTAGACCCATACCTCACCTATGCAGCCCCAGTCTACTATAACGGAACGAAACAAAATTTGTACTGCCTAAAGATTTCTAAAGATATTATCTTTGAAATATCATTGGAAATATTTCCTGCATATGTAATGGTTTTATAAGTTTTTATTTCTTTAGTTTGTTTAGGAAATATTAGTTGTAATGCCACCTTTTCCTCTTTTTTACTAATTGGTTTATTTATCATATGTAATGGGTAACCGTGGGATGTAGCTATTTGCTAATTGTGTTAATCTCTCTATCAAAATTACATTTGTTCGTAGGAACTGAAAATGCTCTATGTATCATTGAATTATATGCCGCTAGTTTATGGGACATGGGATGATTGGAACTGTATGGAATAGTCACATCAGTGTGTGATGGTTTTCGGTGAATCGAATAATCAAGTTCATTATCAACTCTTTGAATTGATTGAACTATTTTCTTCCACTTCTAATGTAAATTTAATTTTTGGGTGTAAATTATTATTGTGGTTGAAAAATATATCTAATTGTCGTTCACTACCCATAAAACAAGCTAATAGGTCATCTACATATCTATACCAAAATAAAACATTTTTTGAAATATTACTTTCGAAGATCTTTCTTTCTAAACTGACCATAAAAATGTTTGCCAAAATTGGCGATATAGGGCTTCCCATTGGTATACCTTAAATTGAATATATATCCAGAGATATAACAAAAACGTTATCCAATAATGTTAGAGATATTGTTAATAATTCAAATTATCTTTTCAGTGATTATGAAAAGAGGTCCAGCATAAATAAGAATCCTTATTCTCCACAATTATATGGAACCGTCAAATTACATAAAATAACGAAACCAATTAGACCTGTAGTTTCTTATGTTAATACTCCTAATAATATATTGGCAAAGACACTTAATAGTTATATACATCTAAATATTCAATTAGAAATTCAATGGAACTGATCAAAAAATTGAAGGCATTCAACTTGCAAGATAGCTCTGAGCTTATTTCATTCGATGTTACCAATATGTTCACTAAAATTCTTCCTAAAGAATGTCTAACACTTGTAAGAAAGTTATCAGAAGATGAAAAGATTAATCCAGGAATAATATCCGATATACTTAATTCATTTGATGTATGTATTAATCAGAATTATTTCATTTTTGACAATAAGATATAATATATTCACAATCAAGGTTTACCAATGGGAAGCCCTATATCGCCAATTTTGGCTAACATTCTTATAGACAGTTTAGATATAAACATAATTGAAAGTAATATTTCAAAAAATGTTTTATTTGGTTATAGATATGTAGATGACATATTAGCATTTTTCATGGGTAGTGAACGACCATTAGATATATTTTTCAATCACATTAATAATTTACACCCCAAAATTAAATTTGCATTAGAAGTTACACAGGTTACACAGTCCCAAAATATGACACTGATGGATAACATAACGATGATCCTATCCCTAGGCCCAGAGGACAGATATAAATACTCGGGCTTTCAGCAAGGATTAAGCCTCGACAGGAAAGTTAATCAAAAAAGAACAACAGCAGAATTTATCCGTCGAATTAATACAGTTTTGAAAATACAACTGAACTTTAAATACAAAATAAAGGCAATCAATGGATGGCAGTACCCGGGCTGCGTAGTCAATTGGCATAATAGATTGGACACATACAGAAATACAACAAATAAACAAACCAGTGCGTACAACGCTCACTAAATGTCGCCTACAACATCCAAAATCAGCGATGGAGCATTTGTATATAAATAGAAAAAAGGTGCCCGCGGACTTACAAACTCGAGAGCGTGCTAGTTGACGAAACCCAAAAACTAAGATATTTAAAATTAAGAACTTACCTCTAATCAGGTGCCTAGTCACAGTTGATGATGACTACTCGGCACAAAACCTCGCCGACGGGGAACCTGATAGGGAAAATGACTACATTAAAAAAATTAAAGAAATTTGATAGGTGAAAATGCTACATGGCAGATACTGCAATATTTAATGTTTCATTTACTGGAATATTAGTGAAGAGAGACATGACATAAAGAAAGCAAAACATGATTTGAAGGAATTATTGAGTTTTTCATTTCATTAGAGAACTCAAAATAATTCTTAACGTATCTTTCATCTTTGGTAAAGAAAGGTGATAGAAGCTCGGATATAAATAGAGATGAGATATAAAGAGGTGAACCCACATAACTGACTATTGGTCTTGACGGCAAATCCTGCTTATGTATCTCTGGTAAAATATGCATCTCTAGTGAAATGAAGAACTTAACAATTACGTCAAATCATGTTTTGCTTTCTTTAGATCTCATTTCTCTCTTCACTCATATTCCAGTAAATGAAACATTAAATATTATTGAAAGGAACTGGAGTATAATTCACAATAATTCTACTATCACCTTTGACCATTTTAAGACTATTTTCAACCTATGCATTGAAAATAGTTATTTTAATTTTAACGAACAATTTCTTGAACAAATTTCAGGTTTGGGGATGGGCAACTGTCTATCACATATCTGTGCAGACATTATAATGTCAGAATTACAAGATATATGTCTTAAGTCATGAAGTTTTTAGACAAACGTTATGTTGATGATATTCTTTCATTGCCCCTGGGGGTACAGAAGAGGAGATACTTTTAAATTTCAACTCGTACCAACCTAAACTTCAGTTTACAATAGAAAAAGAAATCTCAGTAGACTAGAATTTTTAGATACTTTAGTGACAAGAAACATTGAAAACAAATTTATCATAGACTGGTACCATAAACCCACATTTTTAAGAGATTCCTTAATTTTTACTCTCAACACACCATGAGTCAAAAAATAAACATGGTCAAAAATCTTAAATTTAGAATTGAAAATATTTGTAGTGATGAATGCATCAACTAAAATTTAAAAAACTCAAGACGTATGTCACAAAAAATAGCTTTCCCACCAAATTATTACATCAAATAATATTTCATTCAAACCATACCTCTAGTAATAATAAAGACCACCCTGTAGTTTACCATAAAATGACATACGTAAAAGGCCTCTCATAGAAATTGTGTCAAATTTTTAACAACGAAAAACAGTAAATAGCTTTAAAAAGCAAAAATATTGTTAAAAAAATGTTTTTTCCCAAAGTAAAAACTAAAACACCATTTGAATCACAATCAAATGTTGTTTATAAGATACCATGCAGTAACTGCGACAAATGCTACGTAGGGGAAACCAGAATATATGTAACTGTACGTATGAATGAACACCGAAGAGATGGAGGGAAGAAATCTTTAGTTTCATCTTTGGCTCAACATTTTTCTCAGAAAACCACACTTTTAATTTTTCATGACGTCGGTTCTCTCAATTAATTGAGAGGTGGGGGTGGAGGAAAATTTTTATTCTTCATTTGATTTTTCTCTAGACTATCTTCTTGTAGAACTATACTGGGGATTGCACCTACACAAATAATTACAACAAAATATAGCCTTTAACTAGCAGCTAGTGGGCGTTGAAAGATAATAAACATTATGTAATTTATAAATACACTCTAACTGCATGTCACAATTAATGAAAAAAGAATCTCACCTGTTTTCCTGTGATTTTCATAACTGTTCGTTAAAAATTAACATTTAATATATTCTTACTATAATTTTTGTCGTTTCTTACGTATACTATTGTACTTATTTTTATTTGATTTTAACAAATTTCATGATTGTTGTATTTAGCGTATCACGAAAAAAAATACATTCTTTGAATGTTTTTTGTAGACGCTCTGAAGATGACCCAATAATGGTCGAAACGTTGGCTGAACAAATAATAGATTCTCGTTGTTCTATTGACCATAACCACATAAACTTGGTCAAAAACCTATATCACAGAAGTAATAATATAATATGGCAACTATAAAACCAACAGTACAAAAGTGGCATTACCCGAGTTGTCTCTCTAGGCATGAACTCACTGTGATTCGTGATACATCAATAGGAAAGCATCAGCCTTTCATCACATTTCCATATCGACTTCTCACTTTCAATCAGTTTAAAACGTAATTCATCCTGGTGCCAACGATTCACCCCAGTTAGTTTCTGATAATATTCAATGAGGAAATATAGTCGATATTGGGATACTGCTTGTACTGAATGTCAACGATCAAAAAGTTCCCGTTATGTTCATAATCGTATTGGACACTTTCAAACTCCTACTGCTGAAATTTCTCATGTTTTCAATGGTTCCGTACTTCTCAAATTGTGACAAAATGTTAGCCAAATGTTTTGTTATTCTAGAGAGTAAGTGACTAAACATCAGAAAAGTAATTATATTTTATATTCAAGGGCATGGCTAATACAATTTTAATTTTTTGTCGAGAGGTTGCCCTTTATTGATAATTGATCTTGACGTAAAAAATAGTTAAATAACATCGCATTCTAATTCAATGGAAATAAATCAATTCGGTCCCAAATAATTTCACGCACTATAAGGTTCACGGCTTGCCTTCATTTCGAGTTTTCATGGAATTGATCTCATTCTATTTAGTACAGCATTACACACGAGAAAGGTGGAATAAATCATCTGCTACTGAAGTTATGAGTTTTCTAACCTTAATGAAATTTTTTCCACGAAAATATATATTTTACTTCCTTGTCTACACAAGCATTTCTCTTACCACTACCGAGAAACTCCGGAGAATATGAATAGAATTTAAATATAGATATAAAATGCAGAATTGCATTGAGAATTTGTTTGATGTGTTTATCAAAAATGAGGGAAAAATGTATATGAACTGATTTAAGAAAGATGTACCGTTTCGACTCTAGCTGTGTGAAATCTACTCATATTACTTTCTTGACTGAAACCAACTGTTTTCAATTGCTTCGACATTACCAAATATCATCGTCAGAATGCCAGAAGTTACATTTCATGTAATGCCTACCTGATGTTTAATGATTATTTTTGGCTAGACCTTGTGGTTCACTTAATATATTTATATGAATAGAAAGAAGAAGAAGATTCCTCATATATGGAAGCTCATATATTATTAGCCCTATGGGGATATCTTGGTTTTCTTTTTTCCCTTTCAAGATTAGTATAGCTGTGCAAAGATATAGGAAACCAGGAAAACTATATCTGCGGATCTTAACAATTATTACTTTAGAAGACAGTTCAAAAGTGCAGAACAACCCAGGTTTACCTGTTCATTGACTTCATATCCTGAAGATGTTTTGTCTATTTCTAACAACAATATGAACTTGGGTAAAGATGTTTTTGTACGTTTTACTCATACTATTGTTCGAATATTTCAAGTACAAATACATGGAATAAGTTTTGAATATTTTCCACATGTGCGAGAGTGTATCGATTGATATTTTTATGGAAAGATATGGACAATTTTATTTGTCCATATCTTATATATTAAATTAACTGTCTCGACCCTTACTTCGTGGAATCTACTCATATTAGTGTTTTAAATGAAACTCACTGTTTCTAGCTAATTCCACAATATAATGAAAATAATTGAAAATTGACAATTGTTTCGATAAATCAATATCATCGATGATATTGATTTATCGAAAAACTTGTCAATTTTTTAGAATTTTCAATTATTTTTATTATATTGTGGAATTAGCTAGGAACAGTGAGTTTCATTTAAAACAGTAATATATATATATATATATATATATATATATATATATATATATATATATATATATATTATAGTGATATGTTAGGTGTGTAATTTTTAATGTTTCAAAACAAATATACTTTCCCTAATTTGCCCTACGTTGGGCCGACATGTTATTGTGGATAGAATGGGGAGAGAGAGAATGTTTAAAAAGTTTAAATACTATGAATTATTATTTTTAGTTCAGTTTTGTTAATATTTAATTTTCATTTGCCCGGTATATTTTAATATATAAGTTATTTTAATGCTATAGGAACAAATACATTATTCTTTTACATGACATAAATTAATGGAAACCTATTATCTATTATGATCATTCATTCAGATAAAGTCATCCACTCAATGAAGTACAATTTCTATATCTAATTCAAAATAGGCAACTTTTAACACAAATCATACAATATTTTACTTTTATAAATTTTATGGTTAGTATTCAAATATAATTACCAATCTCCTATAATGTGTACTTCTACTTGCTTAAATATATTACTCTAGCTTTTAAGTATAATGCATTTCTTTCTTTGATTTAGAATGCCAAATTATTGTTTTTTTTTAAAAGTTTCAAAATTTCTACCCAAAAAGAAAGTACTTAGTCAATAGACTGTATAATCAACAAACTGTTCCCATTCAATTTTTTTATTATTATTAGCAACCTACTTGTCGCTGATAAATATATCTTAAAAGCATTCCACCAATCAAAATTGGTTATCAAAATTCTCATTTGAAAGATTTCATTTCAAATGGTGGATTGTCCATCCATCATTTTAAAACATTCTGTTTTGAGCCTCTTAAACGATTATAACTCATATATTTGTCCCTTAATTTGTATTTCAATAAATTTACTAAATGACAGTTCTTGTTTTCTAATTTATTAAAAATGTCAAATCGTTCAACAAATGTCATATTCCATAGAGTTAATGTTTTTCATCTTACTTCCTACATTTACATATTTTAAAAAATACTTATACAATTTTATTGAAAACTTCCTTCAAACCCTAATATTCACTTCTTTAAAACAAATCACAATATTAATTTACTTTGACAATAAGAATAATGGGTTATTATTATTTCATTCATATGCAACAAACGTTTTAAAATTCTCTCTTTCAAATATGGAAGTGGTTTTTATGTCACCTATATTCTTATAAAGCTTATTTTAATTCTTCTCTATCATCATACAGTTAGATCCTTTATATGCTTTCTCTATTGAATAGTAAATAGTACAGATTGTCTCCTTTTTAGATAATTTTTAAAAAAATTCAAATTCCAAAAATTTTAATTACTTGAAATATATAGTCTATTATTAATAATTCTGTATACAGGGTGTTGCAGGTTTCACTCTATGTTAATATATATATATATATATATATCTTCATTTCTAATTAAATATTGATTATAAGGTATTAAAGTACTATTTTAATAGTAAAAATCATTTTAGATGAAAATCACGTTTCTTTATATTTTTTATTTTTTTTTTTCAGCCAAGAGGTCAGACAGATGTAGTTTAAATTGGGGTGGATAATTTCTCGATGATTTGGTACAATTTTTTTTATTTTTCTGCTTGTTCCATTAACTTAATAATATTTGTAAATTGTTAAACTTTTTATGCCAATGTTTTTTTTATTCATGTTCAATAGATTGTATTCAAATTGTTTCTTGCTTTAAAAATTGTGAATGACATTTATTTAATAGATACATAGACTTATTATAGTAAAATACCTCCAAATTATTGTTACATTGAAATAATGAGCTTGCAAATTGTTCCTTTGCATCCGTTCGATCCTTTTATTACCACTATTTTAAATTCGATTAATTTCTGTGCGGTGTTGCCAAGAATTATCCAAAATTTGAGCCATTGGCGCGAACACAAAGATTGGAAATTATGTAATGTCGTTGCCATCAGAGTTTTCCAATCCTAATGTAGAATACTTGCAATATAAAAAGGGTGATGATAATAGGCCTTATATAAATGTTTATATCTACAATCAAACGTTTGTTTCTTTAATTGATACAGGTGCCAATATTAGTTTTTTGGTTCGTTATTATGTGATATTGTGAAAAATAATACGTCACAATTCAAAAAAATAATAATTTACGAATTAGCACTGCAGATGGACAATTACAAAATGTTTTGGGTTATGTTGAGACTTTCATCAGGATAGATAATATCTAAAACTCCGTAAAATTTTCTCACACCTTCAGTCAAATATGCAGCCATATTGGGCATGAATTTCCTGAAAATATTCAATAATAAAATTGATTTTGCTAAATTTTATTTAGATGTAAATTCCTTATATTTAGCTGTTTTTAATACAATTCGAGATGTTTCTCATTTATCGGTGGCAGAAAAGAATGCGCTAGATTTAGTGATAGAAAAATTCCAAAGTATTAGCCCTACAGATAGACTTGGTCGAACGCATTTATTAATTCATTTTACAGACACTTGAGATGCTCTACCATTTAAGCAACGTCAGTACCCCTTACCACAAGCGTTATAAGAGTGATGGTAGTGTTCGTGGTGTTTTTGATGGTAGAAAGCATAATCGTATCACAGTTAATGAGGACGCTTATGTCTTAACCATATTGAAGTTATTTTAAATCAATTGAGGGATACTCGGTTTATTTCTAGTATATAATTACAACAAACCTTATATCAAATTACTTTGGAAGAATATTCGCGGCCTAAAACGGCATTTGCAGTTAGAGGCAACGGACTATTTGAATTTAATACCACTCCATTCGGATTTTATTCAGCGTCCCGCATCAATGTGCAGATTGATGGATCTTGTTATAGGTCCTTCATTAGAACCTTATTGCTTTTATTATTTAGATGATATCATTATTTATACTTCGGATTTTGAGAAACATCTTGATGTACTTACTAAACTCTTTGAAAAATTGAGAGATGTTACCTTAACAGTAAGTATAGAACATTGTTATTTTTTCCGTCCATCACCTAGGTTTTAAGGATATTTGGTAAATCAACAGGGTTTGCGCATTGATCCTCAGAAGGTATCTGCAGTTTCTGATTATCCAGTACATACAACTACAATGCAAGTTCGACGTTTTCTAAGCATGTTGTCCTACTATCGCCGTTTTCTTTCCAATGTCTCTACCTTATCTACACCCATCTCAGATTTAATAAATGATCGAAAAAACATTAGCCCATTATTTGATATGCAGAGGCCAACGATGCTTTTGAAAAAATTGAAATGGCACTCACCACAGTTCCTGTATTAAGTAGTCCCAATTTTGACAAGTCATTTTTTTAATGAGTGATGCGAGTGACGTAGGACTTGGTAGTGGACTTTGGATGGTTCATAAGAACATCCCATCGCATATATGAGTAAGTCGTTCAAAGGAAGTATAATACCACAGAACGAGAATTACTCGCTGTATTGAAAGGCATTGATCATTTCAGATATTATCTTGTAGAACGTCACTTTACTGTAATTACCAATCATTCTTCGCTTGTCTGGTTGAACAGTATGAAGAAACAATCACCGCGCTAGGCAAGGAGGTTTCTTCAATTATCACAATATGATTTTTCAATAGTACATAGAAAATCTACAGGAACCGTAGTCGCAGATGCCCTATCCCGCCTTCCTGAAGTGAACCTTCTAGATTTATCTCCAATAAAACTAGATAAATGGTATCCCGAACTGACATCTGAGGTTCAGATCGAACCAGAAAAAATTCTAAACATAAAAGTCGAAAATAATGTGCTTTATAAACATCTGAATAATAGATTTGCCTCCATTGGTAATGTGTCTAGTTGAAAAATTGTAGTACCAACAAAGAATAAAGCTGAAAAACTATCGCAACTTCATGACCACCCCACTGCTGTCTATCCAGACGTATATAAGATACTATCTCGAATATACAAATTATATTATGGGAATGGACCGAGGAAGTCTGTGAATAAATATTTTAAACTTTATAAAGTTTGTGCAGCTGACAAACCAACAAACCTACCACAGGCTGGTCCCTTGGGACAATATAGAAATATTAGTTTTCCTTTCCAGTTGATATTGGGACCGTACCCTTGTTCCCGTAAAGGTTACCAATATGTCATTGTAGTTGTGGAATGGTTAACGAAACTTACCCTAGTACAAAGCTCACCGAAAGCTACAGCTACTGCTATTATTAAGTTTATGGAAAATCGTGTTTATTTAGGCTTCGGAATACCGCAAATTTTCTCTGTCGACAGCTGCAAACAGTTTACTATCAAATTATTTAAGGAACTAATGACCAAGGTATAATGTCCTGAAAATTTGGTACATTTCTAATTTTCATCCACAGATTAATCACAGTGAACGTGTTGATAAATCTATTGTTTCCACGATTAGATCATACTGTTATACGGACCATAGGCCTTGGGATGATCAACTCTACAGTATTGCACAACGAAATACGCCTGATTAAACATGAAATCACAGAAGTAGCCCCTTGCTTTTCAGTATTTGCTCGAAATGTCCTAGTTTCGGGGGAATTTTATGGTGAAATAGCAGAACATTCCAATAATCAGATTAAGATTCCCACTATAGTTCACAAACTTGAGGACTCACAGGAAATGCCTGAGCTGATTGAGGATCATCAAAAACGATTGCATATGGCGCACAGTAAGTCCAAGGCATGATACGACTTACGTAAACGTGATATTAGATTTTTTGTAGGTGATTGCGTACACACAACGCAAAAGTCTAGGGAAATTCTTATCAGTAGTTGTCTTTTTACCTGTAATCAACTTGAAAAAGTAGTACAAAATTTATAGTCTAGATTGTTGTTTAATATGTAAAAAACATTAACTTTTTTGAAAAAAATAACAGAAAACGGAACAAAAAAAGTATTCTGAAAACCACTGTTTTTTCAAATGTCAAAAAAAATACAAAAAACACAAAAATTGAGAGTATGGCCACCACGTTGATTTATCAGAGCCCTATCTTGCATTCATGCTCAAAATTACATTGTTAATGTCTACTTGAGGTATTTGTGTCCATTATACTCTCAGAAGCTCTCGAAATTGAAACTCATTGTAAATGTTGCCATTAAGTGGAGTAATTCGTCGTTGGAGCATGTTCCATACGCGCTCTATGGGATTCAAGTCTGGTGACTGTGCTGGCTATGGCAATACATGAATACCCTCGTTACCCAACCAGTTTACTACAATACGGGCAACATAAGGTCGTTATCATGCATTAATTGAGAGTTATATCCAACAGTACCAGCAAATGGGCGCACGACAGGTTGGAGAATAGTATCCAAATACTGCTGCCTTGTGAGAAAGCCGCGTGGGAAAATGAGCTCAGTTCTTCCGTCAATAATGATTCCGTCCCATACCAATAATGTGCCACCTCTGTATGTGTACACTTCCTGCACATGTCGCAAACGTTCCAAATTTCCGGGTTGTCTCCACACTCTCGTCCTACGAGTATCTGGATGAAATCCAAATCTAGACTCATCGGTGAATAAAACTATAGCCCAGTCATTTTTCAGAAACTCTTGACAGCAGGTCAATCGTGCAGAGCGATTCCCTCTAGACAGAGGTGGACATCTCAGTGGTCGCCGACTACGAAGATTTGCTTTATGGATACGATTCCTCACCGTATTACTGCCCATTGTCACATTATATGCACAATGTAATTCATTAACCAACTCGCGTGCTGTGATTGTCGGTTGCCTTCTAGCGGTTATTACTAAATAACGGTCTTGAGGGGCGGCTCTAGAACGACCACGTCCTGGATGTTGCCTGGTTGGACTTCCAGTATCTCTAAACCTACGCCATAATCGCCTTATGACGCTTTGCGAGATTCCCAACTACGGCGGCTACTTGAGTTTGTCGCATACCAGCTTGAAGGGCACTGCCATATTCATCTCATCCAATGTTAAATGGTGTCGTTCCATGGTAAAGACACACTATCTTTAACACACCCACTAAGTAAGAATAGTATGAAATGACTTAAAATCGAAATTAAACAAAACAATAAAATGTCAGTTTTTGGGTCTTTTGTGAAAAACGTTGTAAAACACGTATTGTTATCTGTTTTGCAATTTTTTTCATATAAAAAAGTAAGTATTTAGACTAACAGTCGAAGCAAGTTTATATGAACATGAAACTGAAAGGGTAATTTAAATGTATGGAGGCGTGTTAGATAATATACATTTGTATTATGACTAATATTTTAGAAATAAAGTTGTTTCTTGATATTGAGATGTCAGTCAAGTTAATATATATATATATATATATATATATATATATATATATATATATATATATAACCGTGAATATTGGGGTACCGGCAAGTTAATTAAAGAAAACTCTTCTTACTGTTTCTCTTCCAAGCTTTCGGAAACGTTTATTTCCATTCTCAAGGATAAGTAAATTGAGATTAATATAAATTGGTAAATATATCGATATTTAAACTTTTCAAAAAAAAATTTAATCATAAGTCATTTTGACAATATCGATATATTTACCAATATTCTTGATAATGGAAATAAACGTTTCCGAATGCTTGGAAGAAAAACTGTAAGAAGATTTTTCTTTAATTAACTTGCCGTTACCCCAATATTCACGGTTTTATACCTAATTAGTCGGCAAAAACTATCTTATTATATGAAGTTATTGTCACATAGAACAGGTTTTCAGATTAGTAAAATAATATTTCATTTATAGAAGAGCTTGTATAATTGATCAAACAAGGTCAGGTTTACTTCTATTATCAAGGATAAGTAAATTGAGATTGTTATAAATTGGTGAATATATCGATATTTGAAATTTCACAAAAAAATTTTAATCATAAGTCATTTTGACAATATCGATATATTTACCAATTTATACCAATCTCAATGTACTTATCCTTGATAACGGAAATAGAAGTTTTCGAATGCTTGGAACAAAAACAGTAAGAAGATTTTTCTTCAATTAACTTGCCGTTACCCCAATATTCACGGTTTTATACCTAATTAGTCGGTAAAAACTATCTTATATATATATATATATATATATATATATATATATATATATATATATATATATATAATGAACCATATATCTTATATATTAGAAAGTATCAGCTGTTTGGGAATATTTTGCTAAGTATTTAAAATTGATTGAAACTATGTAGTTAAAAACACATTAAGAAAGCCACAATCATAAGTTAAAATGTATATAAAATCAGAATATATTTAATCATTTGTTTACAATAATTAAAAGAGCAACAATGAATATAGAGAAATTACCTTAATAATTGTCTAAAGTTTGAAAATGCTTAACACGTATAGTGGAGAACATGAAATCTGCCCAATATGGATGTTTAGTTGTCATGAATGAATCAGCTATTTCATCTGGATGTAAACGAGTTTTAGTTATCTAATTTAATATAAGTATTAGTTGAAACAGTAATAATATCAATCATTTTCATATTTAGTATAAAGAATTAGATAAGTTTAAAAGATAAAAATATCAATGACATAAAGGTAAGTTATATGTCACAATGAATATCAAATTTATGAAATCAATGAATAATGAAATGATGATGGATTTGAGGAAATATTTGCTAATATAGAATTTAAATAGTACAAATAACGAAAGAAAAAGATATATATATATATATATATATATATATATATATATATATATATATGTTATATAAAAGAATTTATGTTCATAAATATAAATATTATTTACAAATTGTCATATATATGTCAAAACAAAACAAGACATTGCCATATCGACATATTACAAGGAATTTCACTATCTGTAAAAGACTTGTTCTATTGAAATTCGTTGAATAGTAAAAGAAAACAGATACTTTTCAAGTGAAATTTGCATTTATATATGTTTCCAAAAACTTCATGAAGTGTAGCAATTGTGAATATAGTTCTACAGCTCCAGAAACAATGTGATTGGTGGAAAAATGACAGGACAAATTTTGATCAACTAAAATTAACAAAATCTTTATTGATAATTAGTGAGCTTAGAAACAATATATTCGATGTTGATAAAAAAATTGACGATCAAATAGAAGCGTGGTTAGTTGGTCTTTGGCGTCGAAATAGCGTGGAGATGATGAAGAATTTTTCCAGAAATATCAAGTAAATCACAAATTTTCATGATCAAAGCTATAGTTTCTTAACAAATATAAAACTTAGAATACTCACATGTATTTGTATCCAGTTTTCCTATGAGAATATTCAAATTTCTCAACAAATTACGCAGCTAGAACTTCGGAAGGCGTAGTCCTGTTTCCAGACGGGATATATTCAGAATCCAGACATCAGGTCAGTGCTTCTTTAAATATTATTGGCCAATAATAAGAATAATAACTCTTGAGTATAAATTCAGTGACTATTTCCATGTATATATAAGAATTCTTGCGTCTATATGATCGATCTATAAAAAAGAAAAAGGACTTTATGTAGTTTATTCACTAGACAAATTCTAAGTATTATTTAAAAAGGCCTATTCTGTAATATAATAATGCTTGTACTTACGTATTTCCAAATCATATAAGAAAAATGCATCTTAATCCATTCATAGAATATTTCCATTTGTATATATAAATTTTGTAACCTATTTCTTCCGAACATTTTAGTTTTGTATGTATATAATTACTAAACGTAAATTCTTTTATGCGAATCCATCAACATTGTTATAACGATAACGATGCTATGTATCTAATATTCACGCAGATGCAGAGCGTCGATAAGAAACGTTCGTTCCGTCTCGTTTCTGTTCGATTTTAGTTGTGCATGCGCATAAGATGGTGTATATCATTTCCATTCCATAGGCGTAACTAATTTATAAATATTTAAATAAAAATTTCATTATAAAATTAAATTATTGAAAGTATTGTGTTTTGTGTTTTTTATATTTTAAATGAGCAAAGTATATCCAAACAAAGAATAAAAAAAGTCTCATGCTCCCGAACGAATTTAATACAATTACAATTATAATATAAAAATTAATAACTGAGCTAGCCACAAAAATCAAATTAATCAAATAAAAAATAAAATTATCTCATTTCTAATTAAATTGAAATAAAATAATTAAAAATTATTATAATAATAAAAATTGGAGAAGATATACTCTTAGCGGAAAATGTCCAAGCTTTCGAGGATGTTTGTCCTCATCATCAGGGAAACTAGAATGAAAAAACAACAGTTGAATACTGTGGTCAAAGAGAATAATTAAAAATGAAATTCACAACCACGTGTGTACTTACCTCCGAAGTGAGGTTAGATTCCATAAAGATGTAAAATCGTAAACTACAGATCGTAAATTGTGGAATATTCAAGTAGGAATTGAACCAACGGCCAAATCAATCGTGTCATAGCAACAATTGTAATTGTCGCAGCATTTTATAAAATAAAACCATTGATTTCATCTTCATGTGTCACCATACTAAACGCCTGCGAGGAAATGATATATTTTGCCTCCAAAAGGGATGTAACAAGAGACAAACAGTGTTACCAACGTCAATCATGAGCTGTGGGACAATGCCACTATTTTCGTAATGGCTGCTGTAGGGCCAACAATTGGTGTAATAAAAAGATGTGATATTGTTGAATAGAGGAAGAGAGAAAGAAAGTGTGAGACAGAGCTAGGAGAACGCTCTCATTTTTATTATGTTTAGAGTGCGTAGAGAACATCACTTCGTTATGACTAACACAAAGGAAGGAAAGAGAAGACAACAGTACAGAAATATTAATATGTAATAATAAATATAGTAATTGAGTAATTTAATAGTTCTCCGATCCGAATGTATCTACCAACACCAATACACTCAAAATTAGTTTTAATTATTATTATTTGTTTACTTGAATGTATCTGCCAACACCAATACATTCAAAGTAAGTTTATTATTATTATTATTGAATTAAAGTAATAAGGGTGGTGTTGTCAGGAGCAACATAGTTATTTCCCACCACTTGATGTGCAAAATTAGTATCTAAGGACAACAAAAATGAGTAGATCTCACTTAAGTGATCAATATCAGTTTTCTTGTTAGTTACATTATTGTTTTGTGAAATGAAAGCCATTTCCAAGAATGATCTTTTCGTTTTGTTAGACTCAGTCGCTAACACCTTCACAGCCTCATAATCCATCTGATGATCAAGAGAATTTACATGAAAAGCTAACGCGCACCTCTCTGGGTGTAATCTAGCATCACTCTTATGTGATGCTAGATGAAAGTGAATTTGGTTAAACAAATGAAGCAGAGAGTACTCAGAATTTCAAATAATGTTTTTCATAATAAAAATCTCAATATTTTACTCAACCTTTTCTTGGATAACTCTTATCCAAGACCTTTATTGAATAAGATATTATTCAGCACATCTAATGCTGTGGATTTGTTGCATGAAGATAGCCATCCTAATTTATCCCAGACGGATGTTGGAACTGATGTGTCCCCTTCTCGACCGGTTTTCGCTACTTTGCCATATATTAAGGACATAACTCCGAGACTTGCCAGATTGCTCCGTTCATGTGGTGATTTTAAAATTGCTAATAAAACTGTTCTTTCAATCAGATCGATTTACTCTAGAGTTAAAGATAAGGACCCCTTGACTTCACTTACTAACGTGGTGTACAGTATTCCTTGCAGAGATTGTGATAAACAATATATCGGACAGACTTTAAGATCTCTATCTAACCGTATAGTTTCACATAAGAGTGATGCTAGATTACACCCAGAGAGGTGCGCGTTAGCTTTTCATGTAAATTCTCTTGATCATCAGATGAATTATGAGGCTGTGAAGGTGTTAGCGACTGAGTCTAACAAAACGAAAAGATCATTCTTGGAAATGGCTTTCATTTCACAAAACAATAATGTAATTAACAAGAAAACTGATATTGATCACTTAAGTGAGATCTACTCATTTTTGTTGTCCTTCGATACTAATTTTGCACATCAAGTGGTGGGAAATAACTATGTTGCTCCTGACAACACCACCCTTATTACTTTAATTCAATAATAATAATAATAAACTTACTTTGAATGTATTGGTGTTGGAAGATACATTCAAGTAAACAAATAATAATAATTAAAACTAATTTTGAGTGTATTGGTGTTGGTAGATACATTCGGATTGGAGAACTATTAAATTACTTAATTACTATATTTATTATAACATATTAATATTTCTGTACTGTTGTCTTCTCTTTCCTTCCTTTGTGTTAGTCATAACGAAGTGATGTTCTCTACGCACTCTAAACATAATAAAAATGAGAGCGTTCTCCTAGCTCTGTCTCACACTTTCTTTCTCTCTTCCTCTATTCAACAATATTACATCTTCTTATTACACCAATTGTTGGCCCTACAGCAGCCAATACGAAAATAGTGGCATTGTCCCACAGCTCATGATTGACGTTGGTAACACTGTTTGTCTCTTGTTACATCCCTTTTGGAGGCAAAATATATCATTTCCTCGCCGGCGTTTAGTATGGTGACACATGAAGATGAAATCAATGGTTTTATTTTATAAAATGCTGCGACAATTACAATTGTTGCTATGACACGATTGATTTGGCCGTTGGTTCAATTCCTACTTGAATATTCCACAATTTACGATCTGTAGTTTACGATTTTACATCTTTATGGAATCTAACCTCACTTCGGAGGTAAGTACACACGTGGTTATGAATTTCATTTTTAATTATTCTCTTTGACTACAGTATTCAACTGTTGTTTTTTCATTCTAGTTTCCCTGATGATGAGGACAAACATCCTCGAAAGCTTGGACATTTTCCGCTAAGAGTATATCTTCTCCAATTTTTTGCTGCAATCCCCAATATTCACTAGTTTTATATATATATATATATATATATATATATATATATATATTATGATGTGTTTTGTATGTGTCATAATAATTACTGATTTTTGAGAACTATTTATTTCTTTAGAGTCACGCGTTGATTGAGAGAATTATTTCAATTTAAATGAAAGAATCTGTATCGAGTTTCGTTCAAATTAATTAATTAATTATTTGTGCTCCAGCTGATTGATTTAGAGGCACAAAACAGGCGTTCTCAGCATAGACAAATCGAGAAGTTGTTCTCCATGGTTCTCAGGGTCATTAGTCTGCGTGGAAAACCTTAGTGAATACTTACTTACCAAGACGCGTTGAAAGCATATACAACTATTTAAGATTAAGATACACATTAATTCAAAAAATATACTTTAATGAGAAGGAAAAATGAAATAAACGTGGGTGAGTAAGGTGCAAATAGTACTATAAAATGTCTATGAAAGTTATTTAGAATATACATAAATAATTGAAGAATTATGTAATTATGTATGGTCAATATAAGGTTAAAATAACTTTACACTCGTAGATGTAACTAATTGTTTTTTCAACTGTCTCAATATTCTCACAATAATGCTAAACATAATATCAAATACATTTAAATCAACTTTATTTTCATAGACGTTTCAATTTATGTATGGTTTCGAAGTCAAGTTGACATAATATGAGTTGAGATATATGACACAGGTGATAAAAACACTCAAAAGTTTGGTTAAAGTTACTTCTTCAGTAAAATTAGGCAGTTATGATACCGAATTACCACACAAAGAATATTAATAAATGCCAAGATGAATAAAAAAGAAAGTCATTAAAAGTAAGTTCTAGTTTTTAGTAAACTAACAAGTCATGCGTTTATAGTTATAAACAGATCAAAACATTGAACGTATATCTAGATTTCAGGTTATCAAAATTCAAACTTACATGTTTCTGGTATACAAATAGAAAAGTGAGCCACTTGTACTTATCGTTCCGACTGTGCTGTGTTCCAGAGATGACGAATAGTAAACATAATCTCCAGTTACCATTACAAAAGAATTAGAAAACTGATTGATCGTGCGTCAAATAATCTCAAATTTCTGCTAAGAGAATTAAACTTCCAGGGTAGTACAATTTATTTTAGCATTTACTGCGTTTCTTCGAGTTTTCTCCCTTTATTTTCTCTGACAGCTCCCTACATCAATTTTCTATCAGAGTTGTTTCAATTACAATTTCTAATTGCTTTGATTTCAGAAACAAATGAACGTCAGACAAAATTCTTGCGAGGCTTACGCTACAAACGCCAAAAAGAGACTAAACCTGACAATTATGTCAAATTTGGGCCTAAATTTGTTAATTTAACCTCAAATATTTTCCATAAAATGTATAAAATTTACTAAAATGGTTTAAAACATACTTATAAACACTGAAAAACATTGTCTAGAAACAAATTAAACTATTGAATCTCATCATTTCTCTGGAAATTGCGTTTTATTACATTTATAGTCTGTTTAACGTTGTTCGTATGAACATGTCTTTATTCTTAACTCGTGTCTTGGTCTGGCACTTTTAACACTCCAATCTACCGACAGATTGTTTACTACACTCTCTATTATCTATTAAACTAACTAAAAACTAATGGCCTTATGTAAGTTAAGAATACTGAGACAATTTATAAATGTTTTTCAAATTCCATCTGAAATGCTTTATATTCACTTCTCACAATTGATATGGGGCACCATGAGTTGTCTCTGTCTGTAACTGGGTATTGAACTTAAGTTCTAATGTCATAGAGATGATTCAACTATCTTTTAAAAGTACAGGGTGATCATTTTATCGTTTACCTTCTTTTTGCTACATTTAAAGTTAACATCTAGAATTCTTGTGCAAATGAGTGTTTTAATTTACCTATGGATAATATAGTTAAAGAAATAAACATTATATATCTCATAATGAACTCATATGGAGTAATTATATACATCATTGATGTCTTCCGAAGTGGATTTGACATCTAGGTTATTTTTATTTCAGTAAAACCTGATATTACATATTAAATTTTATTAAATCTTGCTGTAGGATAATTATTTCATTAGAATATATATATATATATATATATATATATATATATATATATATATGTATATATATATATATATATATATGTATATATATATATATATATATATATATATATATATATATATCACATCATATGCAGCTTATTCAACCATTTTGTTATGGTGTAGCCTCCCTTTACATATTTATATATTCCATTTCCATGTGGGCCCATTGTTGTCTACTGCTAGCTATGCGGCCCAAAGTTGATCCTGCGAGTTTCTTTATGTCGTAGTCCCATCTTAAGTTGGGGCGTCTTCTTGGTCTTCTCACGCCTCGGGGATACCATTGCGTTATCTTTGTGGTCCATCTATCGTCTGTCCTTCTAGCGAGATGCCCCGCCCATTGCCACTTTAAGGATCTGATTCTATTTATGACATCTATCACTTGGGTCTTTTGTCTGATCCAATCAAGCCTTTTTCTATCTCTCCTTGTTATTCCAAGCATGCATCGTTCCATAGACCTCTGCGTTACCTGGAGTTTTCTAATGATATCAGTTTTCAGGGTTCAGGTTTCACAGCCGTATGTTAATACTGGTAGTACGCACTGATCAAACGCTTTCTTTTTCAAACGGAGTGACATTCTAGACTTAAAGATGATAGAGTTCTGTCCAAATGTTTTCCATGCTAATTTGATTCTTCTGTTTATTTCTGGAAGTAGAGAGCCTGATATGTGTATTAATTGACCCAGGTATATGTATTCCTCTACTATTTCCAGGGTTTATCAGTTCGTTATACATTATCTTGGTCTTACTCAGATTTATTTTAAGGCCTACTTCGTTGCTTGCTGCATTCAATTCATTTATTTGTTGTTGCATTTCGCCAGGGTTACTCGCTATCAGGATGATGTCATCAGCGAATCTTAGATGGTTCAAGTATTCTCCATCTATATTCAGACCTGTGTTGTTCCAGCCCAGTTTTCTGAAGATGCTTTCTAGTGTTGCTGTAAATAACTTTGGTGATATTGCGTCTCCTTGTCTAACTCCTCTGCTGGTGGGGAATTCTGGTGTGCCCTCATATATCCTAACTCTCGCTTTGGCTTCCCTATGTATATTTGCTAGGGTCTCAATATATGGCTTGTCGACCCCTTGTTCTGTTAGGGCATTTATTACTGCTCTGGGATATATAGAGTCGAATGCTTTCTCAAAGTCGATGAAGGCTAGTGCTAGTGGTTGCTCGTATTCTTTGGTTCGACTGATAATCTCTTTGAGGGTATGGATGTGATCTATTGTACTAAAGCCTTTGCGGAATCCAGCCTGTTCTCGTGGTTGGGCCGAGTCTAGTGTATTTTGTATTCTGTTGTGAATGATCTTTGTGAATACCTTGTACGTCACTGGTAGTAGACTTATTGGTCTGTAGTTCTTAATGTCTTCTTTGCTGCCTTTCTTGTGGATCAACACTATAAGGGCGCTGTTCCACTCTTTAGGTATGCTCCTGGACATCAGACAGTTCGTGTATAGTTTGGCAAGGTACTTCCATGTTTTAGCTCCTGCATATTTGAGTATTTCGGTCGTGATGCCGTCATTTCCCGCTGCTTTGCCATTTTTCATGCTTTTCAGTGCCATTTCTACTTCCTCCACCAATACTTCTGGTATGGCATCTTCTGAGTGTTCTATTATTTCTTCCAAATTTTCAGGGGCCTTGTATAGGTCTCCATAGAATTTGGCTACTAGGTCTATTATTTCATTCCTGTCTGTGGTTCTTGTGTTTCCATCAGTTGATGCAACTATCTGTCTTTTCCCTATTATAAGTGCCCTTTTTGCATTTTTGTAGCTTTTACGGTTTTCTATTGTTGTTTGTACCAGTTTCTCGTTGTAATTCCTGATATCTTCTGCGATTTTCTTTCGTATCGTCTTGCACAGTTCGGTGTGTTCAATTCTTTGAATGTTTGTTCTCTTTTTCATTTCTCTTCGTTTTTGTAATAGTGCTTTTGTTTCCGGAGTTAGTTTCTTGTGTTCACCTCGTTGTTGCAGACCTCCCACTTCTACGGCGCAGTTCCGAATTGTGTCTATCAGTTCAGGGTTGTTATATTCCACTTTTTGTAGTCTTTTTTCTAGTAGTGCTTCATATTGGTGAGAGTTCTCTTTCAGCCTTTCGTTGTTTATGTTTTTCGTTGTGTTGGTTTTGATTAGTCTTGACCTTTCTAGTTTTATATCTAAGACCAGTCGAGCTCTAATTAGTCGATGGTCGCTTCCTGTAGTGAACTTGTTGAGCGTGCTTAGATCTTTTACCGTGTTAATTTTATTCGTGAGGATAAAGTATATTTCGTTTCTGATAGTTGCACCGGGGCCTTCCCACGTCCATTTCCTGTTAGGGTTCTTCTTGAAGAAGGAGTTTGCCACATACATGTTCTGAAAGTGTGCGAACTGTACTATATATATATATATATATATATATATATATATATATATATATATATATATATATATATATATATATATATATAGTTATTGTCATATAAAACAGGTTTTCAGATTAGTAAAATAATATTTCATTTATAGAATAGCTTGTATTGTATAATTGATCAAACAAGGTCAGAGAAAAAAACAATGTATTTTTTAAATTTTTAACATAAAGACCAATATTTATGTCTGTAGAACATAAGTATTATGTCTTTGTTTGAAATGAAGAACTTTAATTTTGTGTGGCTGACCCAGATTTCGAACAAACTCTTAAATTTGTGGATGGATTATGACCAAAAATATACGGAAATGATAAAGGATGTAGCAGATTGTTTCTGGCGCAATAATATATTCAAACATTTGTATGAATCAGCCAAAAACTAATTGATTTCCAACCTACCCAATAAAACTATTTTTCACAACTAACCTGAGATATTGATATTATTCACGCCATTCCCCGAACGAGAAGTAATATTTCTCACCATAGGTAAATAATGAATATACCTAGGTGAATAATGGCTAGTATCAAATTTTCAATATATTAATGTACTTCCTTAAGCAATAGTTTGGCAAGAACATTAATTTGTTAAGCTTATTTAAGCTAATACTAATAAATCCATGTAACTATAACATCAAAAAATGTGATAGTATATTTTCTAGAAGTGTTTCAAAATTTGACAATTGCCTAATTTTAACATAAAAAAGCCGCTCTGGTTATAAACCCTGCTACACATTTCGAAATATTTAACAAATTGTTAGGAAATTACTAATGTCAAAATTAAAATTGTTAATATATCCATGTTAGTAGTAAAGAAAATGTATATATACCTCGGTTGACAAGCCTATTATTTCCCTCACACAAATTATCTTTGGCACTAAAACTCAGAATATAAAAATGTTTGGTAAGTGATAACTCACTTCTCAACCTAGGTTTTTAATATACTATTATTTTAATTTGTATAGTTATTTTATTTTCGAAAAATATTTCAAATATTTATTACTTATTCATTAAAATTATGATTAAATTTATTATCGTCGATTTAAAAATCGTAACATTAACAAGAATAATTACAACAAGCGCTCATTCAAAAATTCATAAAATTAATAAAGACCAATAATAGTACATAATTATTATTAAAATGGAACATTTCATACAAATCGTATCAGTAAGTTGTCGTCCTGAAATTATGCCTGACTGCAAATTAATCATACCACACACTATTTTGATTGTATTTTATGAATAGGGTAACAATTTATTGCCAATACAAGCACGTGGAGTTAAAAATGAAATAGTATATTGTATAACAAGTGTTGGAAATGAAATATTTCACACAAGTTTGCAGAATTGAGCCATGAACGTAGGCGAGTGGCATACGCAAACGAATGTGATATAGAATTTTTAGCACCACAGGTTGCACACAATATTTTTCCGAGGTTCCGAGGCTAATATTTTTTTTTTAATTAAACTTTATGCTAAGGTTACTACAATTCTAAAAATAAACAGGTCTTTGAAGACGGTTGTTGACCATTTTATGTTCCTTAGTTGATACGAAGTTTTGAATTGTATCCATATCCGACTGACAATTACAGAAAATTCAATAATTCTCGCCAATTGGCTCTTTCACTCACAAAAGTGAAACTTAAAATGTTATTCGTCAAAACACTCTAACTGCGGACAAAATAATTATACCGTTGTTCGGAAACGTAGACATCGGTAATCATTGACCTGTGTGTAAAATAGAAACTCACAGCGTCGGCCAATCAGATTCCTCTTCATTTTCAGTTCACACGGCAATGCCCTTCGTTCGGCTTCGTGTTTAAATTGGTGGCAATTTTTAATATTCAGTTAGTGGAAACTGTATGAAATGTGCCATATTTTATAGTAGTCGTTGGAAAATTATATTAAAGTACGAATAACTCTTTCCACATGGATCCTCAGATTAGCAATCTTTTTGTCCCAAATACTTCATCGATGCTTAGTTTCGTTTCATCTAATTGGCAACAAATTATCTCTGAGGTATTGGAAAAATTGGGCGAAAGTGAGAGTGAAGTGAAAATTGCTTTGAGCACAATAGTCACGCGAATGTGCGCAGAAACAATAATAAGCGACATAATGACTACCAAAGACAACTCAACAACCTTAGAAACTGTAGCAAACATCGAAATAAGGTTAAAACTTATAGGGAATATGACAACCATGATTGTCATAGAAATATATGAATATGCGACGGTATGAGTGAAAATGAGAACGAAAACCAACAGCAATTGGGGTATTGAACGTTCAGGATGAAACAAATAACGAATCAACAATTATAGACAGCCTTTTAATCCTGAATATAGACTAAACTTTCAAATTCAGTATAAATTCGAACTAACATCTCAAATAAAATCAATAACTTCATATTCGATACGGCATTGCCAGGCATTTCACTATTCACAATCTCAGAAATTCGTCATTTATATAATTTAGGAAAAGTTTTCAATACATGTAAATTCTATTCAAAGTTAAATCCACAATCCCGCAGGCGAAAAGTCACCTACTTAGGCCACAACTAGTCAGATGAAGGTGTCCTACCCGGAAAGGCCAAATATTCAGTCATAGAACAGTTCCTAAAAATGCACACGGTGTTAAGGGGTTTGTATAATTCCTTAACTATTAAGGATAATTTATTCCTAAATTCGCTGAAATATGCTTATCACTTGATAGATTATCGAGAAAAAAATAGGAAATTCGATTGTTTAGGTGAATACGAAGAGTCATTTCAAATTCATAAACAGCTGTAGTCTCTCCACCAATTTTGACATACCCATATTCCAACAAACAATTCATCTTGACCACAGATACTTCAAATAATGCGTGTTCGGTAATACTTAGCCAAAGCTACGACGGCATGGATCTACCCATTGCAATTGCATCGCGAGGGTTAAAAAAAAGCGAAATAAACAGACCCACAATATTAAAAGAACTATTAGCTATCCATTGGTGTATTATCCACTTTGAATTTTACTTACATGATACACCACAATTTATATTGGGCACAGATCATACACCGTTAACTCATTTATTTTCAATGACAGAACCTACTTCAAAACACCAGAATTGGGCTTGATATTGAGGAATAAAATATCGAGATACAATACGTGACAGGAAACTCAAACTACGTAGATTGTATTTAAAGAATGTCCATAAACGAACTCAATGATTTATTTACAGATAATTCGCATGTCTAAGCAATCACGAGATCTCAAACTCGCAAAGACAATGCTCAAAAAGTAAAGGATGTTATACAAGAATCTAAGGCCAATACAACAACTTTCAGTATTTAATATTTTAAAAAATTTAGAGGCTCATGAATTGCCAATTCTAAACTCTCAAGAAAACCGCGTCTCACTAAGGATATGCGTACGGATTAGAAATAGATTGAAATGTAGGAAAGTTTCGCACACCGAACTACACTTCGATTTTGGACGAGCGTTGGAACAGCTTGATAAGATATCGGTAAATTTTATGTAAAAAAGATGAAAATATATGCAAATGATTATAATTTTAATAACTGCACTGAACAGGAATTGATAAATAAAGAAGAAAATATATACAAATATACATCTGCGACGTACCAAAAATGGTCGAACAAAAAGAAGAAATACAACAGATCCTAGAATCTTATCACAAAGATCCTGTGTTTGGAGGACGCGTAGGAAGTAATAGATTACCAAAGAAAATGAAAGCGAATGTTAGACGCAAAAATAGGGAAAGAGACGTAACAAAGTACGTGATAAACTGCCACTAATTTCAAATGAATAAAGCATAACCAAAGCTGAAAGAAAAATTCCTTATAGCAGACACAGCGATAAAGCCATATGACATTGTAAACATAGATACAATAGCTCCATTCGTAAAACTTAGTAGAGGTAATCGATATTGCATCACGATGCTGTGCGAACTTACAAAATACCATACGCAGTTATGATTCTCGTAAAAGATAAAGAAGCACAAAAACTGATCGAGAAATGTTTGAGAATTTCATACTTACTTATGACGATAGAAATCGGAGCAGATCAAGGAACGGAATAGAGAATAAAGTTCTGAATAAATTGACAGAGTTGTCAGATATAAGACATAGTTTTTCTACAGTATGTCATCAAAAATCGATAGGGTGTTGCGAAAAACTTCACAAAACATTCAACTGTGTTATGTTTGAAATTTTCCAAATGGGACGAAGGATGATTGGTGGGAATATGCTACAATATCACACCTAATACAAATCTTGGCTATTTGCCTTCTGACGTAGTGTATGGAATAAAATCTAACTTGCCAGAAAATCTCAAGAAGGGAATAGATCCGCGTCACGATTTCGAAACGTATCAAAATGGCATAAACTACCATTTGCACAAGAGGGAGCCAGAATTTTTTTTACAAAACATCCCCCTACAAATTTCAAAGTTGGAGATTTAGAAATGTTCAAAAGAGAAGAAAGAACCAAAATTTGATTCACAATATTTAGGTTCATTTTAGGTAATAAAAACAAAAAGCGTCAATTATGAAATGGAATTAGATATGGGCATTACAAAACAGTTAATAAAAACCGACTATGTTGATATAACAAACATATTTCTTAATGGAAAATATGTGGAGGTCCAAAGACAACATACTGTGTCTAACACTATTTCTGAAGTTTGCCTTCAAGGTGAACAGACCAAGAAATAATTCAAAAGTTTACTTAATGATCGAAAGGCTAAAACATTGATCGAGTTCATTTCAAGGGATGTCTGCGGGCCAATAAATCCAGGTACTCATGATGGTAACAGATGCTTTATCACGTTTATTGTCCACTACTCAAATTTCGCAGTCGTCCGTTTTACAAAAAATAAAAGTGAAGATTTTGGAAAGTTACGCGACTATTCGGCTCTCATAGCCACTATTTATGGAAATACCAGATGCAGGCAACTTACCATTTAAAAAGGAAGCAGTCAGTAAATCTTTATACGGTTAACGTGGGGCTACTAAATTCTGGTATTAGAAGAAATTGCAAGTTCTATTACAAGATTTAAGTTTTAGGAGATCTCAGTCAGATCCTTCTATACTTTTGCAATAATATATATGCATGTTGATGACATCATTTAATTTGTCAAAATTTATGAGTACATTCAGAGCTGCATTAAAATGTTAAATACTCATATAACAAAGTGCAGCAAACGCATTGATATTGAACATAATTTAGTAAGACAATTAAGCTTATTTATGTACCTACTTCAGAACAGGTGGCATTTACATATAAGAAATTTTTGACTGCACGTAAATTGACATATTTTCGAAAGAAGTTGAATGTTTGGATTGATTAACGTGGAATTTAACTTGAAGGTCCTTAATCTAATTTTTCAAGTGGTCAGTTTTTAATTTTCGACACTTCAATATATTTATATGATATTTAGTTAGAATCATATGTCAATACGATTTTTAGTTTATAAGAATTGAGAGGGTGTATTCATATATGCGATCAGTTATCTCATCGAGTGGAATTCATATAATATGTTTTTGAATGCACCCTTGATGTTATGACTTCACGTCATTACGACACAACTATCACTTGTTATAAACATCAAGCCAGAAGGCTATTTTCGTATCGAGCAGACTCTTGTATTTTTCACATTTTTGTAATCATATAACTATTTTTTAAATCGTTCGTGTTTCACTACTACCATCAAACTCTATCATATTCTGACCACATTAATTAGGTTCTATTCATAAGTATTATTTTTGATCTCTTCAGGCAGTTGTAGTTTTCAAAGATCTTGATACTGTAATTGTCAGCCATCGAGTAGTTGTGAGGTTGATTATGAATACTGAATCTGTAGTTTTATGGTTCGTTTGAATTCTTAATCATTTTGTGGTATAGAGAGTGTTTATGTTCCATTGTTTTCTTATTGTATTGATTATTAGACAAATTCGTTAATATAAAGTTTCATTAAATCTAAATAACTGTTTAGAAGTCTACGTATACGCAACACGGTGACGCTTCCCTACTTTTTTAAATGCAAGATGCTTACCACCTACATAGATTGTTATGAAACTGGCAACACATTTGAAATGTGTTCCAGGGTACTCCAAAAATAGGGGAAGATCTGGATTGCACGCTTGCCTGAGATGAACATTCAAATATGTAATTGACTGTCTCGACCCTTACTTCGTGGAATATGCTCATATTAGTGTTTTTAAATGAAACTCAAGGTCTCTAGTTAATTCCACAATATAATACAAGTTATTGAAAATTCTAAAAAATTGACAATTGTTTCGATAAATCAATATCATCGATGATATTGATTTATCGAAACAATTGTCAATTTTTTAGAATTTTCAATAACTTGTATTATATTGTGGAATTAACTAGAGACCTTGAGTTTCATTTCAAAACACATTCAAATATGTGTCTCGTTTTCCACAGACCTATATAAAAATATTTGGTACGGTAAGTTTAGATAAGGTTTGGCTATAATACTCATAATTGGCATATAATTACTAATGAGTTCATAATCACAAAAAAAACAAATGGACTAGGTGATTTGTGCTTTGATCATAACTCAGTTAATGAATGTGATTTGTTGGTGAGTCGTTTTTTCTAAAATTTGAAATTCTATTTTAGCTGAATACGCATGCCCAAATTATATAGTCAATTTAGCGTCTTCTAAACAATAGTTTAGTGTCGTTAGGTACCACTACCAAAGCAAATTTGCAATAGATTTTTGTAAATCCCCATTCTGTCGTTTGAACAACCGTGACCTATTTTATGTTTTTCTGAGAGCAGTAAGAACACAATGTAATGATTACCGTTTAATAAAATTAATAAAGTCCTTACAATGCAACTGAAAAATATTATTTATATGTTTTCTCCTGCGAATTTCAAGTTTCAACTCTTCCATTCAGTGTTTGCGGATGTTGCCACAATTCACTTTTTTCAAGGGTTCTCAATACTAGTACCAATCGTAGTCCACATATGTAAAATTTCACCAAACCAAGAGAATTGAAGGATACCACCAAGCCCACAAATTTAGCCATACCATGATTTGAAAAAGACAAAATGACTCATATAACTAGACTGTTAGAAAACTGGAGTATATTATAAAATAAATAAAGACACGGTCTTTTGACAATGTAAACAGAAAAATCCCATACTTAGTACTTCCTACTCATCTTCTTAACGTTTTATTTGTAATAATGGAATGATTTGCAAATAACCTCAAGATAGCAGTGGTTGAGAAAAAAACCTATTTTGTGCTCAATATAATTTTTGTTGATTGAACAATTTTAAAAATATAATGGAATTTCAGTATCTCTAGCTATTTCATATTAATTAAAGTTATGTAATGATACTTTCTGGCAAATACTTGCAGAGAAGGGCCAAAATATGACATTCTTGTACTTTGGACAATCGATTTCTGTACATCATCACATTCTAACCATTGTATATAAATTGAACTTATTTCTCCTTGTTTCAGGTGAGTCACACTCCTAACGAATCATCTTGTGTAAGTATTAAACATATATATTATTGCGTTGCATCCTATCAAAGAATGTAGTAGAATAACAATTCCGTCTTATCGATATATTAATATCATTTTTATTTTAAAGTGATTTAACCCAGGCAAATTTTGTTTCAATAATCTGTCCAATATTAAAACCATGAGCATTATTGAAGCGAAAGCTATTTTGTAGAGACATAAGAAAAGTCATTAGTGAATAGTATACATTAGAAACCATTGTTCTAGTAATATAGTATATTTTTCTCTTACTTAAATATACACATATTATGAAGCTAATGGAGGAAATTATCGCACTAAGGTAGCGATTGGTATCGCAGTTTTAATTTGTCCTATTTAATTTACCATAGTGTGACAACATGAGTGGGTTACTAGTAATTATGAAATAAATGCACAATGGAACAGTTCAGCTGAGAACATTTTCAACAGCTATGTAACTTTTTGCTAAAATTTATTTGGGTTATATGAAGCAATGGGATGATGAATATCCTATGTTCTTCATAGGGGATTGCATGTTGAAGTTGGTTTTAATTGCGGGAAAACTAAATGAATTATTTTCTTGAGAATTATAATATACCATATACAAGACAAATTCATGTATGTACAAATATTTTATAAATAATGATTGTTAATAATATTTCATGTACCTAGAGTTGATGTTGTAATAAACTTTGCATGGAGATGTCACCATATATTATAAATCTTCACTACATACAATAATAGACGTTTCATTGTTCGTTTTTAATCAAGGCTTGAAACTATTTTTTCAAAGTATTATAGATGGTAGAGAAAATTCATGGAATCATACCTGTTCGAATTTGGTTTACTAATTACCAAATTCTCCCGTGATTTAATTTCAACTTCCCCTGTATACTACTGTTCGAATATTATGCTCAAAACAGATAACTGAATATATCCTATATTTCAACAGTTAATATTTCTTTACTTCACTAAGAAAGTCATTTAAATTTACTAACACCTAAGGAAAACAGATAAATATCGTTTTCTGAAATTCTACTGAACATATCAAAGTCCCCGACATCTTATCTCTTCATAAAAACTCTCTTCCAAACTCTGTTATCTGTATCTACGAAACCATTGAAAACCCACAAAAAAAACATCTTCATAACTGCCAAATTCACTTGTTGTTCGAACGTTACGTTTAAAATACTCGTATCCCATTGGTTAGACCCGACCAAGTGGACCCTACGTCATCAAAGATATAAATACGACATATAACCTACATCCAGCCTCTTTTCATCATCAAACGGGGCACACAAAGGTACTCATTTGAGAAGAGCACCCGGCATGTTCATAGCGGGAACAAACATGTGTTCTTAAACCGTAATCATCTCATAAATCTTAATAATATATGCAAACTACCTTCATTCACCGCGTAAAAGTCAAGTGAATTCTTAATTGTTCAAGCAAATAAAAGAAAAATGTACTTTTCGTCAATATACAAGTGAAAGTGACATAATAGTTTGATTTAAAAAACCGCCATAATCCTACGAATACTACAGTGAACTACATATAACTACACGGTCCTTCGAGCTAAGTAAACTACAACCTTCCGTTCCATTTATCATCCCAAGTGCAAAAAGGGTTAATAAAACATGGCCTTTCGAAGCCGTATTGAAACAGAAATTATTGCAGTCCAGAAAATAGGAATCAACACGTCCCACCATCAGTATTAGAGGCCAGCAGACCTGCCTGGGTAAAAATATCCGAGAGTTGGAGATGAAGTCCAGTTGCCGGTACGGGACAAAAACAAACCAGTTAAGAAGGTATTTATGAATGAGTAAAGTTTTCGTATATCCAGCTTAATATATGTAACATACAGTGGGAGGCGAAAGTCTGCACTCAAATACTTTCATAATTATACATTTACATTATTTGAAAAATTATTTCATATATCTTATGTAACACAGACATTCATAACATACAGGGTCGTTTATAATTATACATTTACATTATTTGAAAAATTATTTGATATTTCGTATGTAACATGGACATTCATACCATACCGTGTCGTTCATAATTATACATTTACATTATTTGAAAAACTATTTCATATTTCTTATGTAACACAGACATTCATATCATACAGGGTCGTTTATAATTATACATTCACATTATTTGAAAAATTATTTCATATTTCTTATGTAACACAGACATTCATATCATACAGGGTCGTTTATAATCATACATTTACATTATTTGAAAAATTATTTGATATTTCTTATGTAACATGGACATTCATATCATACCGTGTCGTTCATAATTATACATTTACATTATTTGAAAAATTATTTCATATTTCTTATGTAACACAGACATTCATATCATACAGGGTCGTTTATAATTATACATTTACATTATTTGAAAAATTATTTCATATTTCTTATGTAACACAGACATTCATATTATACAGGGTCGTTTATAATTATACATTTACATTATTCGAAAAATTATTCGATATTTCTTATGTAACATGGACATTCATATCATACCGTGTCGTTCATAATTATACATTTACATTATTTGAAAAATTATTTTATATTTCTTATGTGACATAAACATTCACATTATACTTACAATGTCGTTCAAATAATTATATATTAACAATGATGTTGAACTATGATAACATTATGCTATATTGATGTGCAAGAGAATCAGTTATAATCCACAGTACCATTCAAATAATTGCATCGTAACAGTAAATGATTCATTGATTTACATTTCATGTTAACTATTTATGTCAAATAATTAATACATCATTTGCAAAATGGATTCATTAAAGACGCAACGTGCAAGTTGCAAAGCAGCAATTACTCGTATTTACAACTGGTTCCATAACAATCTGGACGAATCAGACAAGTATGCTTTCAAATCCCGAATAGTCAACTTAGAAAAATATTACTCTAAATACTCTGAGATTCAAGACCAAATTGAAACCATAGCCGTAGATACTGAAGTAGAATTCGATGATAGAAGTCAGATTGATGAAAAACATTACTCATTACACTGCAAGATACAAAATGCTTACGAAAAATTCAATCAACATAACCAATTACCTGTACAGTCTCAGAATGAAACTCATATTAGATTACCTTCCATAGAAATTTCGATTTTCTCAGGAGATAGCACTAAATACACTGCCTTTATAGACCTTTTTAACGCACTAATAGTGAATAACACCCGGCTTACATCCAAGACTGAAAAATTCTACTATTTGAAATCATACTTGAAAGGTGACCCGCTCAATTTAATTTCTCAATTACCGGTAAATGAAACCAATTTTGATGTAGCGTTGGATTTACTGAATTCTAAATATAATAACACACGGCAGATTGTTACTGCCCATTTTATCCGTTTGACAGCCTGTAATAACATTTCAAAATGTACTGCCCTACAATTAAGAATATTCACGTCCGAAGCTAAATCTATCGTAAAGTCATTACTAAATCTAAATATCAGTAAGGAAGAGTTATTTGATGCACTAATCGTTCACGTATTAAAAACAAAATTAGATTATAATACAAAAAGATCTCTTGAAGAAAAAGAGACTGATCAAAATTTAATTGCTAGTGATAATTTTTTTGATTTCTTGGAGAAAAAATGTACGGTCCTAGAAAACTTGTTAACCCAAGATCCCAAACCTGATACATCCCATCATTATCGTAATCAGTCTTCTAATGTGACCACACCAACCAACATTCGCTTCCCGAACAAAACCCACCTCCAACATGCTCATTTTGCAAGGAAACAGGCCATAAAATTTATACAAGCGCTCAATTCGGGATGCTTTCCGTTCCTGATCGGAACAAATACATTAAAGAAAACAAATTGTGCTTCAGGTGCCTAGGTTCCACAGACACAGTTACTAACTGTAAATCAGTTAAATCATGTTCCATATGTCAAAAAAGACATCACACGTTACTCCATTTAGACAGTTATCCCCCTAGACAAAACCTTGACACAAGACCTGTCGAGAGAAATGATACTCCGACCGTCGCCATGGCCTATTCCTATCATTCCATATTAAATGAACCATGCAACCTACACTCTCTCGCAACACAACCTTCAACTCAACATTCACTCGTTACCCAACTTACTTGAAAGGGACACCTTTACTCAGCCATGTTGTGGTACAACTCGTAGCTCTAACCCCGTCAACATTTCAACATGCTCATTCTGTAACAAAGCAGGTCATAAAATTTATTCTTGCCCACACTTCAGAACACTCTCTACACTTGACCGCAAAAAATATATAATAAATAACAAAATGTGCACAGCATGTCTGGGTTTCAGACACACATTCGCCCATTGCTCGTCTACCGGTGTTTGTGCCATTTGCAGAAACAAGTACCACACTTTACTTCACTTCCCTCACACCCACAAACAAAACCCATCATTGAGACCTTTAAACATAAACCCTAACCACTCACCACCAATGCAACAATCTCCAGATTATTATCGTCAAGAAACGTACTGTTCTGGACAAGACTCATTCACAATACCTTACGGATAAACTCTCTCATACTCATTCTTTGGGTGTGACCACACCACTTTCAAATCACAACTTACCCTCAAAAACATTCTTAATTCACAAAACACTCTTAACTGATAAATAAATAATTTTCAAACCAACACTTACACTCGAATAAACGATTCACTTTCATACTCAACGCTCTTTCAGTGCAGGATAGCACTCATGCATTACTTAAAGTCTTTCTCGTCAAGAAAACAATCCTTTAGTCCTCTGGAAGAGGACAGTGATACTTATATACTTGACACTTAAGAAAAACAAAAAACTTTGTGAAAAACTTAAACTAATACTTAAACATTGAGAAACAAATACTTTAACATTTAAAACCCTGGACGATTAAAAAAAAGAAGCTTAGACACTTTAGACACTTTGACATGAACATTCTCTTATGTGAATACCTGGATAAAGGTATTGAAATGAAGAAGAAGATACTTGGTTGAAAAGATGAAGATACTTGGTTGAAGAAGAAGATACTTGGTTGAAAAGATGAAGATACTTGGTTGAAAAGATGAAGAAACTTGGTTGAAAAGATGAAGATACTTGGTTGAAGATGATGATACTTGGTTGAAAAGAAGATGATACTTGGTTGAAAAGATGAAGATACTTGGTTGAAAAAGAAGATGCATGGTTGAAGAAGATGCATGGTTGAAGAAGATGATACTTGGATAATATAAACACTTGGGTGACGTTTACAAGAAAACGGTAACCCCCCTTACTCATATGTTACTTAAACAATCACATTGACGACACTTTGAATTTAACACAACTTGACAAAAACATTATATACATATCTTACCCTCCTTTTCTTGACGAGAACAGAAATAACTCCTTTACATTAATTAAAACATTTTAAAAACTCATTCTTACCCGCAAAAGAGTCGGGTTCCCTTAACACAAACATCTATAATCATAAAAACATACAAAAACAATCTCAAAAGAGTTAGAAAAAACTCTCTTATCATACTTAAACACTCGTGGTCACTACCTTACATTTACTTTTATGCTAACTCACACTTACATAATTACTTGCACTAGCATACAATTTCACCTTAATCATACTTATACTCATACCCATATTGGCACTCAAAGCTCACATTCATAATACTTTTACACTTATTCGTACATACTCGTATTTACATTTGCATTCACATTCATTCATACTTACTCGCACTCACTTGTTGTTGCACGCACTCGTACTTGCTCTAGTATCATGAGCACACTCTCTCACAATTACTCTTATATTGGTGGTCACATTACTTGTACTTATACGATCATGTCACATCATTAATCATTCACATATTAACCTTTCAAACATTAAAACATTGATCTCTTACAATCAGCCTCACTATACACTTCACTCCTCCGCGTAGAAAGGGAGTAGCGCAAGCTACATGGAGTTTTCACGTTCTCCGAAGAAAAACGTTCCCTTTCTTACCCAGCACCATTCATTCTGATACAATAACAACCCGGAAAAAACACCCACATGAGCTTTCCATGCTCTCTAATAAGGAATTTCACAATCCTTCACAACTTGGTCCCCCTTTTTGTTTAAATATGTCCGAGGTTCCTGGACCGTTACTCGTAAAACAAACTGGTACCACACTTGTCGAACTAGAATCGACGTAAACATTCTCGTTCTTCACTTCATTTACTTAGTCTTTCATGTGAATACCTGGACAAAGGTATTATTCTTTTATGTGAATACCTGGACAAAGGTATCATTCTTTTATGTGAATACCTGGACGAAGGTATTATTATCTTCTTATCGTTTACAACTCTAGTCCATTTCTGGAGTATATTGCTTACATTCTTATCGTTTACAACTCTAGTCCATTTCTAGAGTATATTGCTTATCTTCTTATCGTTTACAACTCTAGTCCATTTCTAGAGCATATTGCTTACATTCTTATCGTTTACAAGTCTAGTCCATTTCTAGAGTATATTGCTTACACTCTTATCGTTTACAACTCTAGTCCATTTCTAGAGTATATTGCTTACATTCGTGCCCTTACCAAACAAGAACTAGAATGCATCTAGGCCTCTTGTTCATTGTTACATTCATGACGTTAGAGTCCTTACAACACTCTAACCTCAAATCTTATTCATTCATTACACTCATGACGTTAGAGTCCTTACAACACTCTAACCTCAAATCTTATTCATTCGTTACATTCATGGCGTTAGAGTCCTTACAACACTCTAACCTCAACTCTCATTCATTCGTTACATTCATGACGTTAGAGTCCTCACAACACTCTAACTTCAAATCTTATTCATTCGTTACATACATGACGTTAGAGTCCTTACAACACTCTAACCTTAACTCTTATTCATTCGTTACATTCATGACGTTAGAGTCCTCACAACACTCTAATCTCAACTCTTATTCATTCGTTACATTCATGATGTTAGAGTCCTTACAACACTCTAACCTCAAATCTCATTCATTCGTTACATTCATGATGTTAGAGTCCTTACAACACTCTAACCTCAAATCTTATTCATTCGTTACATTCATGTCATTAGAGTCCTAACAACACTCTAACCTCAAATCTTATTCATTCATCACATTCATGACGTTAGAGTCCTTACAACACTCTGACACAAGCATTAGGTTACTTCACAACCCCTATACACCTATTTACATGGTTACTCTCAAAATTATTCACTTTCATTCACAAACCTGCATCAACACTGTACACACACTCACGCTCCATACCCTTTCACTAACATCAGCATTCGATGTCTGAGAGCAGCCATCTCTCACCTCTCTTCCATTCTTCCCGAGCCCCCAATATGTTCGAATTTGGTTTTTTAATTACCAAATTCTCTCGTGATTTAATTTCAGCTTCCCCTGTATACTACTGTTCGAATATTATGCTCAAAACAGATAACTAAATATATCCTTAATTTCAACAGTTAATATTACTTTACTCCACTAAAAAATCATTTAAATTTACTAACACCTAAGGAAAACAGATCAATATCGTTTTCTGAAATTCTACTGAACATATCAAAGTCCCCGACATCTTATCTCTTCATAAAAACTCTCTTCCAAACTCTGTTATATGTATCTACGAAACCATTGATAACCCCCAAAAAAAAACATCTTCATAACTGCCAAATTCACTTGTTGTTCGAACGTTACGTTTAAAATACTCGTATCCCATTTGTTAGATCCGACCAAGTGGACCCTACGTCAACAAAGATATAAATACGACATATAACCTACATCCAGCCTCTTTTCATCATCAAACGGGGCACACAAAGGTACTAATTTGAGAAGAGCACCCGGCATGTTCATAGCGGGAACAAACATGTGTTCTTAAACCATAATCATCTCATAAATCTTAATAATATGTGCAAACTACCTTCATTCACCGCGTAAAAGTCAAGTGAATTCTTAATTGTTCAAGCAAATAAAAGAAAAATGTACTTTTCGTCAATATACAAGTGAAAGTGACATAATAGTTTGATTAAAAAAACCGCCATAATCCTACGAATACTACAGTGAACTACATATAACTACACGGTCCTTCGAGCTAAGTAAACTACAACCTTCCGTTCCATTTATTATCCCAAGTGCAAAAAAGGGTTAATAAAACAATACCAATTTATTTACCAAATGAAATTCCGTATCATTGAAAAACTTTGATTATTTACTAATGGAAAAGTATTGGAAAATAATGGTTAGGGTAATTAAAGTTGAAATTTGTTAATATCACTTTTCCGCCAACCCTATCTACGATGCGAGAAGTATTGGTTTAATCTAAAAAAAGTAGGAATTTCTCATTTTTTTCGTTACTTTCACGTTTTTCAGTAGGAAAAACGGGATTTTAGAGGAAAAAATCATGTGTATGTCGTCGTCGTCGGCCACTTTTTGTAATTATGTCTTGTGAGCACGATACAGTCTCCGGAGTAAATCAAGTCACCAAATTTATGATTGGATATCACTCAGCGCATCTCACAGATCAACTCTTCGATTTTTAGCTCACTACAGCTAGCTCAACAATTACTATGGTACCTGAAGTACCACATTTTTGGAAAAAATTCGGTATGTTAGCATGGTAGAGCCTCCGGAGTTTATATAAGTGACCAATTTTATGATTGGATATTGTTCAGCGTGTCTTACAGCTGAACTCTATTGACTTTTAGTTCACGAGTGCCAGTGGAATGGTTCCTATAAATCCAGATATACAACATTTTTGGTAATTTCTCGATAAATTTCGGTTTATCACGATACAGCCTCCGGAATGTAAGCAAGCGACCAAATTTATGATTGGATATTGTTCAAAACGTCTCAAAGATGAACCCTATTGATTTTTAGCTCACCAGAGCCAGTACAATGGGTCCAATAAATCCAGATATACATTTTTGGAGAAAATTTGGTTCGTTATCCTCCGGAGTGTATAAGTGCGGAAATGTTGGTTTTAATATTCAAAACTGTTTATTTTTATTTTATATAATCATGTGTTTATGAGTTGTTGTTTAGATTGATAAAGATGAATCTAGAGAAAACAAACCAAAGTTAGGATTAATTCTCAATTTCGCTTTTTCATAGGGCAGTTAAGAAATGGGAGTTTCCTGTAGAATCTTGGCAGTTCAACAAAAAAAAAGGTTTTACGAAGTGAAAATATAAATACATTTGTAAGGAATTGTTGAGTGTTTACATATAAGAGATATAAGTTACTGTGTGCTGAGTGATAGACAATATAAAAAATATTTAAATAAAGGCATTTGGATCTAATACAAGCCACAATTGAGATTGAAAAATAAATGGTTTCAAAGATTAAAACTAACTTTTCCGCACATATAACCTTCGGTGGCTGTACCATGCTAAAAAACTGAAATTTATCCAAAAATGACCAAAAATAGCTGTGTTTATCTGGATTTATAGGACCCGTTGTATTGGCTCTAGAGACCTGAAAATCAAGAGGGTTTATCTGTAAGACGTCGTGAACAGTATCCTATCATACAATTGGTCACTTGTATACACTTAGGTTGCTGAATCGTGATGACAAATCGAAATTTCTCCCAAACTGGCCAAAAATGTAGCAAGGCTGGATATATAGGACCCGTTGTAATGGCTCTGGAGAGCTAAAAATCGATAAGGTCCATTATGTGAGACGCTCTGAACGATATACAATCACAACATTTGTTACTTGTAGACACTCGGAGGCTGCATCCTGCTAACAATCCGGAATTGTGTCAAAATGACCAAAAATTTGGTATTTCAATTTTCATAGCACTTGTTGTACTGTCTCCACTGAGTTTCAAATCAATAAAGTTTATCAGAGAGATGCCCAGAACAATAACCAATAATAAAATTGGTCACTTGAAAAACTCGGAAGGCTGCAACAAACTTAAATTTCTCCAAAAAATATCAAAAATGTGGTACTTCGTGTAGCATAGCAACCGTTGTAGTGTCTCTGGTAAGATAAAAATCAATATGGTTCATCTGTGAGATGTCCTGACTAATAAAATTGGTGACTTGTTGCAATTGATTGTGAAAGTTAAATTGATAAATAATAAGTTGATATGTGAAGCCTAATTCGGGAGAAAAAAATAGTTACAAGAATATAAGGATAATCTAGCAATGGTAGGAGTTAGAAATATAAATACAGGGATAAATCCAGTAGTTGTTTGTATGCTATCAATATATTTCCTATCATTCATAAATCTCAATATTCATGAACGAGGCACTATTATCTAATTTTTACCTAATATAAAGTTTTTAATTATTTAACAACCATTACGTTCAAATTGTCCCATCAAAAACAGAGATTGTCAGTCAATTTAATATAGTTTTTATAAATTCCTATATCACTTGAACAATATAATAATGGAATCAACTATTTTTATGTGAGTGAATAACAAGGGTCGAACGTGCGGAATATGGATTAAGAGTAGAGCCATTCAGAATAGACATTTCAAAGAAACATTGCTACATGCGATATATTTATATATTCATATCCGTCGGACAGCCCTAACTCGCTGTGGCTTGTAATATGGACCATTCGAAAGCTTGTGAAAATACCTGAAGCACATTTTATTTGGTCCTGGCCTCTACTTCCGTCACAGGGTGGGCCCTTAAAGGTTCTTTTAATGGAAAATTTAAAAAATTTCGAAAAATTTTTGACCAATAGTTTTGTAGTGTAGCCACATAATACCACACATCTTGCACTACTGCCGAGTCCGGTGTTTCATTATTAGTTGAGTATCAACGTCTTTCGATCCACATTGCACTATTCAGTTCTACAATCTCATGTACTACTCCATCGGATATCCATATGGAAATAATATGGTTTTAACAGTCTAGCAATTCGACAAAATTTTCAAATTCTGAAGTTGATACATTTTAACATCAATTAATGGTGATATCTGATATTTTAGGCTTATTTAGGAATGAAATTGGGTTATTGTAGAGAGTAGCATGACGCAACTTTAGAAAAGATTGAATATATATTTGCCAACTCAATAATAGAGATTATCTTTTGTGGGTATGTGGTAAGGAATACCAAGATGTAACCTTTTTAGTATATACATAGATATTCGAAAGCTCGGGTAATAAATATTTAAAAGAGTACACCTTGGTATTTCTTGCCACTTACCCACAAACAATAATCTTAATTATATATATATATATATATATATATATATATATATCTAAGCAAAAGGTGATGATTGTCAGGTATGCGGTCAGTATAAGAAATAAAACTCTATATTCTCATTCTCAATATTTCGCTATCGTTCAATAGCATCATCAGGAGACAATACAATAATTAAAATATAAATGAAATGACAAAGATAGGAACACAAATACTTACAGATGTTAAGAGTCAGTAAGAGTTGATGTACACCACATTAAGGTACTAACTAGACTAATTGCTAATGATTATTTTGTAAAAATGGTTGTGGTGTGAATTGATAAAAACAAGAAACAATTTGAGTTAAAAACAAAACAACAAAATAAATAATCTGAACGTATGAATAACTGGGGTGACAAAACAACAATATTAAAATGAATTCAACAGGTGACAATAAATATCACTGAGTTTATTAGTGTCAGATTTGAGATTGATAGCATCTTTTTGTTTGTTGATGTGATACATTTCAAAAAATATATATATATATATATTTTGGAATGTATCACATCAACTAACAAAAAGATGCTATCAATCTCAAATATTGAAAATGAGAATATAGAGTTTCATTTCTTATACTGACCGCATACCTGACAATCATCACCTTTTGCTTATATAAATAGTACGGTCGATAATTACCACAGAATAATCATCTGTTTTGATTTTATGATTTAAATATATATATATATATATATATATATATATATATATATATATATATATTGAGCTGTATTTTAATTTGAGTTACAGGTTGTATTTTAAAAAAAAATTGCGATGATGATTATTTTAATTATTATGTTATTATCAAGTTGCAATATTGTTGTGGAATTTTCTATTATTTGTTATGAATATTAAATTTGTTAATCATTGTATTTCCTTTTTTTATTATGGGCGCCAGAACTCGCATGGTCTGCTTATTATAAACAGAGCGATTTCGTACCTAATGCAAGTTCAAATATTAATACCAAAAGCTTTATTCCTTTTTTTTTAAGATCTCAGGGGTGTGTCCGGCACTAGCGTTGAACAGTAACAGGAAACTGATAGGTTTTGAGAACACTTGAAGGAAAACAAGGAGGTTTGAATGTAGTTTTGTTTAATTAATCAAAAATTCTATGTATTTTTTAACATTTCTCCCTCAAAACTTACTGACGATAAAGTCAGAACAGATTACATAATTATTTACAAACATCTATATAATATTCTCATAGTTAAATGTTTTAAGTGAAACTATTATGATGAAATAACTAAAAATAACTAATAAATACCGTGTAACCATGATATCATCGTTAACCCGCAATCAATTCCCACCTCTAGTATTTTAAACCAGAAGAATGATATTGGCGCTGTGAATCGTCGTCATGTGACCAGAGATATGCCTTGTGAATCGTAAATGGATGTTTGGAAGTAATAGTTTTGAAAGTTTATTAATATATTTAGTCCTTAATAATAAAATCAGTGAGTGATTTCGTCGTTGTTTTGGGATTAAATTGAATTAGTAGGATAGTGGAAATTGATTATTCTTAAATAACTAGGTAAATTCAAAAAGATATGTTCATAATATTATTCCTAACCTAAATAATAATTCCAGAAACCAAATGTTTGTGAATATATACAGAAATTCAAGAGCTTGAAGATAAGAAATGTCTTGTGTTTCCACTCATTTCAGTTCAATGAAACTTGTGATGAACAGAATGTATCAGCTTTTCTATTCGACGAGGAGTTAAAAGTTTATCATATTCAGATTACTTTCAATGTAAGTAATTTCTGCTACGAGGAAAACGTAACCAAATAGCCAGGAACAAATAAGGTAAAAAAATTAAATTATCTCACCAAATTCTAGAAGACGATTAATGAAAAGTTTTTTTTATTTGATATTCAATTACTGGAAACTGGATCATTCCATTTATTGCCAACGACGTTGTCACAGTAAAAAATCAAAATTTTGTCCTTTAATTATGATTTTTTTTTAACTTAATTGTATTATTTTATTCTCGTTCTCACATCATTCCATACCACCTTTTCAACCTAACAACCCTCTCTCGACGCTCAACAATCAACAACCTCCTTCTGTTTTTTTCGATCCTCTTTTGTTAACTTGTAAACAGTTATTGTTTTTAAAAAAACTATTTATCCGCGTCTTGTTCTTTTTCAATTATTCACTCCGTTCGAAAATACCTCCGCGATTGCACTAATGTCACTTTATTTACACTTAATCTAAATATTGATAAAGCTGTCACTTTATATATAATACTATTCATGTCTATTTGCTTTTTTAATCGTCGTCAAAAAAAAATACTTTATCGTATACAGGGTTTGTCAAAAGTTATAGCAATCGGAAAAATACAATTATAGAAGTTGGTTTTTTTTTAAATTTATGTTACGAATGAATAGTATCTTTTTATAATTGACTCACGTGTGTGCAACACACAACTATATGTTAATAGTTTCGTTTATCAATATTGTTTTTATCATGAATTTAAATATCATGTAACTATGAGCATTATAATTCTTTTTAGTTGCAAATGGGCATTTATATACAAAATTTTATTTGTTCATTTTCCTGTTATTAATATTTCACTTTAATATATATATTAGAAATATTTGTGAGGATGCAGCATTTGGCTTGGAAATTAGACTCTTATTTTAATTTAGTGAAAGCTTTCGTAATAGTTTTATTACTTCGTCAGTCACGCTAAAATACAATGTATAACTAAATATGAAATAAACGGTCTTAACGATTAAAACTTACTTTTCAGCGTCTGTGGTCCTGAATAATATTCTATCATAAAATTGTCACTTGTATACACTACAACAAAACGAAATTTGTCCAAAAATAACCAAAAATGTAGTATATCTGGATTTATAGGACCCTTTGTAGTCGCTCTAGTCAGCAGAAAATCAAATGGGTACATCTGTGAGACACCTTGAATAATATTCAATCATAAAATTGATCACTTGTATACATTCTGGAGGCTGTATCTTGCTAACATACTGAAAATTCTCCAAAAATGACAAAAATTTGGTACTTCAATAGCACCTGTTGTACTGGCTCTGGTGAGCTGAAAATTAATAGGGTTAATCTGAGAAATGTCCTACATAATTTTCAATCATAAAATTGGTGACTTGTTCAACTCCGGAGGCTGTATCGTGCTAACAAACTGAAATTTCTCATGAAATGACTGAAATGTCGTATTTCTAGTACCATAGCACCCGTTGTGCTGGCTCTGGTGAGCTGAAAATAAATAGGGTTGATCTGTGACATTTCCTTAACAATATTCAATCATAAAATTGGTGACTTGTTGCACTCCGCAGGCTGTATCGTGCTAACAAGACATGTAACGAAAAGTGGCCGACGACGACGACATACACACAGGATTTTTTTTCTAAAAACCGTTTTTTTGGGTTGTTCTTGATGGAAAACGTAGAAATAACTCAAAAAAAATTTCTAGTTTCCAACTTTTTTTGGGATAAACCAATACTTTTCTCGCATGTTAGAAAGGTTGGGCGGAAAAGAAAAATCAAAAAATGGGTACTTACATTAAACGAGTAAAAAATAAACGGTTTTAAAGATTAAAACTAACTTTTCCGCATCTGTGACCTGAACAATATTCTATCATAAAATTGTTACTTGTATACACGGGGGATGTATTGTGCTAACAAACCGAAATTTCTCCAAAAATAACCAAAAATTTAGTATATCTGGATTTATACGACCCGCTATATACTCGCTACAGTCAACTGAAAATCAATAGGGTACACATGTGAGACACTTTGAACAATATTCAATCATAAAATTGATCAATCGTATACTCTCTGGAGGCTGTATTGTGCTAAGAAACTGAAAATTCTCCAAGAATGATAAAAATGTTGTACTTCAAGTACCATAGCACCCGTTGTATTGACTTTAGTGAGCTAAATAGCAATAGTGTTCATCTTTGAAACGCTCTGAATAATATTCAATCATAAAACTGATCACTTGTATATACTCCGGAGGCAGTATCGTGCTAACCAACTGAAACTTCTCCAAAAATGACAAAAATATCATACTTAAAGTACTGTAGCACCTGTTGTATTGGCTCTGGTGAGCTGAAAATCGATAGGGTTTATCAGTGAGATGTTCTCAACAATATTCAATCATAGAATTGGTGACTTGTTGAACTCCGGAGGCTGTATCGTGTTAACCAACTGAAATTTCGCAAGAAATGACAAAATGTCGTACTTCAAGTACCATACCACCCGTTGTACTGGCTCTGGTGAACTGAAAATCAATAGGATTCATCTGTGACATCACCTTAACAATATTCAATCATGAAATTGCTGACTTATTGCACTCCGGAGGCTAACAAGAATTGTAAGAAAAAGTGGCCGACGACAACGACGACGACGACGACGACGACATACACACAGGATTTTTTTTCTAAAAACCGTTTTTTCTTGTTGTTGTTAATGGAAAACGTGAAAATAACTCAAAAAAAAATTCAAAATTCCAACTTTTTTTGGGATAAACCAATACTTTTCTCGCATATTGAAAGGTTGGGCGGAAAAGTAATATAAATTATTATTCAGAAAAAACAGAGTGAAAATAGTATTATATGCTTCGACTTTTTGAAATTATTGTCAATATGAAGTTGACAAATGAATGATATAACCGATATACACTATGTGTATATACTAAAATATTTTTCAGCCAAACCAAGCGACTTATGCGTCCGTTGGTGGCAACACCACAATGTTGAGACGAGTGATTGTTTCTGAATATTTCTTCGTTCGTCGTTTCTTAAGAATCTTTTATAAACTTACATAGTTTATTAGAACTCTGCGCCCATATCAGCTATTGACAAAATTATGTCATCTTGTTGGTTGACGCAGTTTCATTCAGCTTATGTCGCTGGGAAGATAATACACTGCAACTTTTTGGGATCCACAAGAGATGAGACGTGAACGTAAGACAACTAATAACAATGAATTAGTAACTTATGACAAATATATAAAAATTTTACAGGTAACATTACAGAAACATTGCTTAAAAATTTTATTCTGATCTTCGATTATATCACTAAGCGCTTACCCAATAGTTTTCAAAATATACAGGAAGTGTCATGTAAAATTTTAAAGTCGATACACATGATTAAAAATTACGCCATAAAGTTGAAGATGTCTATCATGGTTGTATGGCTCGTCTCATTTTTCATTGATCCGCAAAGTCTCAACTAATAACATTTTATTATTTTGGCGATACAGGATGCATGAACTTCGTGGCCAGTGATGTGATCAAGTTTTATATAATTTCCAAGTTGGTTCTTTTTGTATTATTTGAATTTTTTTGATTGTACAGGTTGTATCTTCAAACATTTGACAGTAACTAAAAACGACTTAAAATGTCAGAGCATCAAAAAAGTATGTTATAGCGAAGATATAAACTGATTATCTTTCCTGGACCACCCAGTCTTAGACATGTTTTGTTGACGCCGCAACTTATATTATTAACAAACATACTTTTTCCTACCGCTTCACGCATATGCTAGAAACAACATTTTTTCTTCGAGCGGACGTATACAAATTAACAAGTATATCAGTTACCTATTGGTTATTGATGTAATCAGTTATTAGTTATTAATGCAATATTGAACAAAATTTCAATAAAACGTGAAAATTAATAATAAAATGCAATAAATAATACCTTGCGTGCCGAAAAGTAGTATTAAGCGTGCGGTAAGGTAGAATCATGCGCCAATAGGTACAATGTTTTTTGTAACGAATAGTATTAAATAAAATATATATTTCATTTAATTTATTTCTCTATTGACAGTTGGTAATATGATATTTGTACAAATTTAAATTATTTGACACTTTCCACAACTTTCAAAAATTAAATTTATCGAAATGATTGCGAGTGAGCAGTGATAGTGAATTCAAAAAAGCGGAGCAAACAATTTCTAGCTGGCACTGGCTGGATTCTTTGTATATAAATTAAATAACCGTATTAATGCTGTACATCTTTTTCAAAATTTGTGTGTAACATAACTTAGAAGTACAGAAAACGAATCCCACTATCAAAACTTTGTTTGAAGCATTAACCTCAGCACGACGATATTCTTGTGCAGAGTGCAAAAAATGTATCAAACTAAAGTACTGAGACAAAAACTTTTGATGCACCTACGTACGCCATGAATATTGAAATAGCTTTGAAGCTGTGGAAGCGGAGGAAAATTTACTCTATAGATAATGCGGAAGAATCTGAAGCAAACTTGAAAACCTTGATTCAACTATTAAATTCCAACTGGCGTTTCGATATTAGTATTCAAGCGGCACAAGACTAATCGTTAAAAAATGGAACAAACAAGATTACTATAGTCCCAATGGCCAGTGACTTAAAGATATTCAAAGAATATTTAAGACGAATAACAGCAGATTCAAAAAGAATACTACAGGATAATACTAATGATATAGGAGCATACATGAATTTGGTAGGAGCCATTTACTGTGAAATAATATTGTTAAACAGAAGACGTCTTGATGAATTGCAGAGGTTGGTATTACGTGACTACATGCTATCTGCAAATTTCTCTAATCATGAAGAGTTTTCTCACGCAATATCACCGTCTGAGAAAATTGTAATGCAATATCCGAAGAGACTTGTAATAAGAGGTAAAAGGGGTCGTGGAGTTCCAGTTTTATTTAATAAAGATGTGCAAGAAGATATTGAAGTAATTACTAACGCTACACCATACTTGTTTGAGAAAACTAACTTAGACTTATTTGGGCACCTATGAACTGAAAGCCATTTGTGTGGCTATAAGGTTCTAGCAAAACACGCTAAAGCTTCGGGCGCGAAAAATCCGGGTGCAGTAACTTCAACTCGATTGAGGAAACATTCCAATTTTCAACTTGAAGGTATCGGAATTAGAGCAATTGTCAACTTTCATCTGCCACACACCTCACACGTCCATAAAAATTCGCACAGATTACCAGATGAAGTGCACCAAACAACAAAAATTGCTTAAATATTATTACTCACGGAAATATAAATCTCTAGAAGAGATCGAAATTAATAAGGAAGATGATCTTATGGAAGGACACTTGTTAAATGATGAAGATGAAGAGGACGTATTGAACGATATAGACGTACTGAACGAAATAAATCCACATAACAATATACAACTTAATGAAACTTGCATATCTACATTAGATTCATCTACTACCAGCGATCTCCCGAAAAAAAATTGTATTCGTATCCCTTGGACTACTTAGCAAAAAAATATATGCAGGCAATACTTCAAACAACACATAAATACAAAACGACATCCGAAGAGGCAACAATGTGAACAACTTATTGCCAATCATTCTCAACTTTGCCATAATAAAAACTGGCTTAAAATGAAAGTATTGATACAAAATATCTATGATAAAAAGTGCGAATGAAAAATTGATTTATTATGAGAATGTTACTTTAAGCTGCTTTAATAAATTGTTCTATTTATATTTAGATTTACGTTGCTTGAATTATATTATTTATTTTTAAAATTCCTACTTTTGAACAGGACTGTTAATATTTTCAATAATCTTTTGAGTTTATTATGAGTCTGTCCTTTTTTCAAACGTCAACAATATTTTTACAGTGGTTTATAAATTACATTTTAATAAATCGCCCTTCTTAATAAATTTTTCGTTTTATTTTCATTTGCTTTTCGATGTATCCAGTAGTATTTTGTGACTTGTGCATGTTTATTTCATTGACTATATAGTATTTAATACTAAACAATCATTTAAGTTTACCACATCTCACTTGTTTTTGTTCTGCTACTCTAGGAATAACTTGAACCATGCAACCTTTTTGGATTACAATTAGCAATAATAAGCAATTTGGACGCATATGTTTATATAGATCAATAGATCGTTTGCTTTCCAGCATTTCGAGCAATTACATATTGCTCACCAATTGTTTATCGAACTGTTTTTCACTGATGGTGAAATCCTCTTGTAAAACATCCACTACCATTTTCAAATAGATGTTTCTTTCTGTCCATAGAAGGTGAAACTACTATAAAATGTCTTCAATAACAGATTATTTAAATTTTCAACTTGAAATGACAAGCTATTTTCATTAACTCATTTATTACCATTAAATAGCTTTATATTGGACTTCATTATTTTTAGGTGGTTCAATATGAGCCAGCTGTTAATTTTTCTAAAGTAGACTTATTGTCGTAGTAAAGATCATTATTTTTTGTAACTAGGAATCCCAAAATCTCTGTTTTTCCCCATATACTCAATAACAGTGCCTTTGTGAAAACGGTCCAGTTTTCACAAAATATGCCAATATTGTTCACCTTAGCGTCTCATAGTTTCGTAGCAATAGTGAGTTTTATGACTTTATCAAGATATATTATTTCCCTAATTTTTAAATAACATATTGATCCCAATTTCCCACTTTTATACTTGGAAAGTTCGCTCAGGAAATATTCGATACTGGCTAATTTAATGTTTTTATCTCATTTTGGAACTGAAAGGATTATAGTTCTCGTTGGATTCTACAATTAAAGAATTATTGTATGAGAGCTGTATGTGGAAAGAAGTCAAAATGGTTGCTGGGTTATGGTAATAACAAAGCTTCAGATTTTTTTTTCGTAACGGCTATATATCTGATCGTATTATACCTATATTATTATTTTTATAAAAAATTTATTATCAATGAATAGCCTATTATTGATCCAATTAACCAATAATTTCTTAATGTATACTCATTAATCAACTACATCAAGTATCAAAACATTTTAAGTTGGACCACTAGATACTTTTATACGCTATGTATCCTATATGGACATAATATATAATATTTTTAAAATTATATGATTTAAACGGACGCAGAATGGTGTTTCAATGAAATAAATCGTCTATACTCCTGTGAAAAACTTGGCAACCTTGCATGGATGTATGATTAAATGCAAATCAGACAAAAACGCATATGTTGGAAGTTCAAATACTTACTTACGGCTTTGTGGAGCTAGAAGCACTTTAGAATGTCAAAAATGCATAATTTTTTTTATATATATAGACTAATTTAAACCGACAATGCAGCTCTAGATGCACAGAAAAGTAAATATAAGTAAATATACACAACCAAAATATTTAAGAATTTAGTCTTTCGAGAGGACGCACAAATACATATCCTTGTACGGACGCACAATAGATACCGAGATGTATATATTTATATATATATATATATATATATATATATATATATATATATTGTAATATATTTTACTTACTCTACTTACTGGGTTAATTAAAATGAAATTAGGTTATACATTGATTTCCTTCCTTTTTTTATGTCGGCTAGCTGTAAATATGATTAATCATAAGACTCGTAATTGGGTTGCGGTTCGTGCCCTTATTGAATGAATTTAGAAAAGATAATAATTTTTAATAATGAATATTTTTTTTTCAATTGTTAATCTAATTAATTTTAACAATTTTCTTTTAATTTGAATACAATAAATACAACTTTTCAAAATGAAATTTTAAATACAATTCCTTTTTGGTTTGTATCGTATTTACTCAGTTAGAATAAAATTTATAAATTTACAATCGAACACTTTTCCTGTGATTGGAAAATGCCTTCAATGTTCTTATAATTTCTTCATAAAAAAGGTAAGCTTTCCTTTACTATTTAAATCACTGACCTAATAACTATAATTAAATTAAATGTCTATAAATACGAGTTCAAAATATAACACTCTATATCCAATTGTATATGAGATGACCAAGTTATTTCACTTCTTTGGCAGTTGAATCACCATTGTATGCTGCCTCTTTTTGAATTTTAATTTAGTTCTACCGAAATTTTGTTTGCAAGGTATATATTATGATTTTCAAATTCTAAATTTTAATTTTATTGCTTCCTAATAACTTGTATTCAGTCTCAATAAATTTTAATTCAATTATCTTACCGAAATTCTGTTTGTAAAGTATATATTGCAGTTTTTAAATCCTTGATTATAATTTTTATTTTTCTTCTATTTATTATAATAATTTAATACGTAAAATCAGTTACTTCCAAAAGAATTGTATTTACCTCCTTCAATAGAGCTGTCACCGGTGTAACACTAACACTATACTATGCTGCTGATCTATACCCCCGTTAGTTAACTGGTTATTATTAAAAGAAACGCTGTCACCACTGTAATAAATTTCTAGACCTTTTTTCGGTATATTGATCCCGACCATTCGAGTCACCAATTTATTTCTCCAATGTGCGGCTGAGCGTGTAAGGCAAATCCAGTCCGATTTGAGCTGGGTACGCCTGGTCGTAGAACGGTTTGATACTTCTTTGCCAGGACAGGATTGCTCTCCCGGTTCTGTCTCACATCCAAGGTTGTTACGCACTCTAGGAGAAATTTCGGGGTAGGGATGATAAATAAAATTTGGTGGGGCCACAACGTTGTAAAAAATAATATAATAAAAGTTTCTCTGAGTATATAAATATATGTAAATATAACACAAAAATCCCGCTATTACCCAAATAAATGAAGTCCCCGGGTATAAGCCTACCTGTACATATATCTAAAAATTGTGCATTCTAACCTACCCCGGTATAATATATAACTATTCCACGAAAACAAAGTTATGGCAGAGCCATCGCTCTGCGGTAGAACAACTGAACTACCCCCTCATCGTTTTGGTATTTCCAAAGTGCATGAGGGGCGTATGTTTTCTTTTCTCCTAAATTTGCTATTCACCGGTGTCGAGACTATAAATAAAATATTATATGTGTTTACCTTTTAACCGAAATATTATTCCAGCTTACGTTGATTTTTTCGCCATTGACCTTGAGAAAATATTGAAATAGAAAGGAATTCTTACATAATACTGCTGAGCTAAGGGCAATAAAATATTTATCGACACTGGCGTTTCGAGTTGCGAAATTCCAAGTCGTGGAATCACCTACAATATTTATGTGTTTTACTAATAAATAAGAAATTTCGAATCACGTCTGAAGAAAAGATAACATTTTTTTTTATATTATAATATTTATCAGCGCAAGTGCGCTGAAACCTAAGAAAAATGGAAAATCGTACGCTCCGGCCTTTTTGATACCATGTACAAATTAACCTCGCATAAATTTCTATCTCCGTCCTACCTACGAGGTGGAGGCGAATTATGTGGCGCAACAAAATAATAACCACTAATTACACAAAAACCTAACTCTTGTCAGGTTGGCGAAACTCTGCAAAATTTGATTATATCAGCACACACGGTAAATTATATATATTACAGAACGAGCTGTGTCCCTTAAATTTGTGAGCCTGGACATGCAATATTTAACTGAGAACGACCAGCTGTGTCCAGTTCTCTTGAAAGATCAGAAAATCAACTAAATATATTTGTTATCGCTACTCTTTATGTATACCAATTGAATTATAACTCCCAAGTTCAGAATCCAGCGCAAATAATAACGGATAAATGTCTCAAAAATGAAAAAAAACGTTCAAATCTCAATTTTGTTCAAAAACTTACGACGTTGGAAAACTTACCTTCTCTGGCCTGGATACTGCTTATTCTTCGCTATCTTTATAGGCGCCGCGGGTAGTGCCAAATAACCGGAATCGTGCTATGTTGAAAAAAACTTAGCGTGGAGAGTAATTCTACCGTTTTGTGTCTCGAAACGGGGGACAGTGTTCACCGTCAAGGATATCTCAGTATCCCTATTACGCCCTGACACAACAGACAGAACTTTACCTCTGATGCCGCTAACACTAAAAAAAACTACTACCGTCACCGTGACAGGGAAAGGACTTTTCCCTTCGCGTTTCCGACCCGCACTCCCTGCTGCCGCTCTCTGCACCTCTTTTTTGCTTTTCCCCCGAATTAGGTTGGGGTTTTTTTGTCGAATTGCAAAATCAACTTTTTGTGTTTTGAAGCGTGCTAATTGTCGTTATCGAAATAATTGTATTCAAAACAATTATTTTGCTTTGACCCAGTAGAATTTTTTATTTGTTCATCTCTGTTTTGACTTCGTACTATTTTTCCAAACAAAATGTGGGTCGCATTCCAGTTTTTTATTTTGATTTGAAATAAAATATGTTCTACCGTGTGTTCTGAAATTCTCTACAATACATTTATCTTTTTGTTATTCGTATTTATTACAATTCATTCATGACTCCCTAAAATGTCATTTTTGAATTTGAATATTTTTTGTAGGTTTTTGTCACAATGATTTGGATGTATATATAGGGTGTCTCAAATTATCATGTATACAGTGTGTCCAAAATAAATGATTTTAACAAACCTGATTTAGAAATAATAATATAATTTTTTTTATAAAGTTTCGTGAATTATATTTTAAATAATCAATTTGTTATAATATATATATATATATATATATATATATATATATATATATATATATATATATTGAACTCATCACAACGTCTATAAGAGTTTGAAGGTGTGTGAGGTTCTCAAGCATGAATTTGGTTGGAAATCACCAAAACATCAGGAGTTGTTTGTTTTTCATCATATGAATGAAGTTAAAATTTGTACCTATGATATCGTTTATTTGGTATGTGTTGAGGTGCTAAAATAATATTCAAAACATTTACCATTGTGTCAGTGCTTCATAAAATAATTCAACTCGTACTTGTATATCAGACCATAAATAATCTTTAAACAATATAATAACTTGCAAATATGGCATATACGTCATAAAAAGTATCTAAAACCCTAAAAGAATGAATACATGTATTTAGATTAATATAATATATCATATTTAACAAGAATGAGTAGTAAAATCATTATTTTTGATGTTTATTATTATTATGACACAGAGAACTGTCAACAAGATTAGAATGTCAAATTTACTTTCAAAGCATGGAACACCCGCGACAGAAATTTAATGCCGCGACAGAAGTTAGTTCTCATAGAACTATGTAATTCTGATTGATATCTGAAGGGACAATGAAATATAACACATAAAGAATTTATGTAAATATAATTTTTAGGCCAAGTTTATGAGAAATAATAATTGTGACACAATTTTAATAAAAATTGAAAAGAATTATATATATTTTGAAAATAATTAGATTGTAGATTTGTTCATATGAGAATGGAAGGGTAATACATATTAAGAGATTTTTTTTATAAATTGGGATTGTTTTTAGAAAAGTTGAGTTTCAATTATGTAGATTAAATTATTTTGGAAATGAAAAGAACATTAAATATCCTAATATAGTTAAAAAAGATATTGAATTGAATAAAAAAAACCTCAGATATGTAAATAGTGGTAAACAAAATCTAGTTAGATGATTCGTTTTTGTCCATAACAATGGGAAGAAAAAAATAGTTTTGTTGATTTGGAAGCGATCAAGAGTATGCGGTGTGATATTGTTGAGGGATGACATATGCAAATAAAATATAAGTATAGTCCTCATATAAAGTATAAAAAGAAGTTAAATAAAGTTGAAGAAGTAATTTGAGAAAATTTGAGAGATAAGTAGAGAAACAGAAGATAACTAATTAAAATAGATAAAAAATCAAAGGCTATAGACTAATAAAATATACCTGAAAGCATTATTTAAAAAGATATTTAAACGAAAGAAACCTGATTGTGAAAGAAAAGAAGATAAATAAAATAGTATAAAGTATGTCAAGAAAGAGAAATTCAAAACTTACCTTGAGGAGTTGTGTCTAGTTGGAGTCCAGCGAGAGTGAAGGCAGTAGACACAATAATACAAACGTTGTGTTATAATAGATTGGAGATTGTTGGTGCCAAGAAGAAACCATTGTTCAGTGAAGGTTAGTGTAGCGTAATTTTATTGGTTAACCAATTAAAAATTTTCTGATTTGGCCATTTAAAACAATTTAAATTTGCGTAAACTCACAACGATTTATTGAGTTTATTAGATTATAGTTGTTTCTCAACATTTTTGATTTTAAATTTGTTTGTATTGATATATGTAGTTTTTCCCAGTTTCCATTGCATTTTTGATAATATATGATTACAGTGTTCTTCATTATCGTTTGAATACCCAATATCAGAAACAGGAAATAGTTATTCAGTTCATTTCAATTGTCAATTCTAAATACAGGAATAGGTTTGATAACATAGGCGTCTCAACCGAAATTTAGACAAGGTATATTTCTTATTTCAGTTCCTAGATAAAAACAAATAATTCATTATTAATTGTGAAAAACAAGATATTTATTAAAGGACATCAAATGATGCTGGTGGCTGTGTACACGTATAGGGTAACAAAGAAAAATATATTTGTATAACGTGTAAAATTTAATTTACTTTTGCATAGCGCGCTTTCAGCTCTCTAGACATAGAGCCATCATCAGTGCTTAATCTAAAAATACATATTTAAATCACAACCAATAGTGGCTAGTTAAGTGAAAGTTTGACTGAGTTTTTTTATGAGAAGATAAAAAGGTTGATTAAAAATACGTACTGTCAGATTCCATATAACAAAATTTCCTGGCTTCATCGCCTCCATTAATAATTAAACAGGTTAACAAACCTTTAACATTATACAAACTTGGACGTCACATTTAAAATTTTTAAAATCGAATTTTACTTCCAAAAATATTTTCTTAAACACCTCCCATGTTAGAATCTCTACAAGTGGTTGTGTCGGTTTGACTGACAAATATGAGAACTTCAACTGTCAATTGGGTTTGTTCGATTGTTTGTGAATACTCTGTTCAATTTGAGAGATCCGATGCAAAAATGATTATTTATTTAAATTCAGAAAAGTAATTTTAAACAACAATGAAATTAAATATGTGTAATATTCTATTTAATTTAGTAATTGTAATGAATGATTAGCAATTTTATTAGGTTAGTAATTGTAGTGAATGATTAACAATTCAATTAGGATATTCAAAATTATTTAGAAGGTTAAATTGAGAAAACACACAAAAATAAATTCCAATGTGAAAACATCAGCAATTGCACTTACCTCACATTTTCGAGATGCCATTCTGGGCCTCAACTTACAGAAAAGACACAGGATGGAATCCCGAATGCCTCAATAGAGGTGTGAAGATAGTTTCTAACCAGCCATAGAAGTACTCTAATTTTCTTCATGTTGGAAGGGTGGGATCTAATGATGTATTCACATTATATTTTAAGGCAACACAAAAAACATGCTCATGGTTTAATATCATGGTCCTGAAGCAGGTTCTAATGTATTGTCTCGATACTAACTTATTTCAGCAAGCGTTATTGATCTGATGACAAGCAGCTTAGGACATTATCATCATTGAGGGTTACATGAGTTGACGATGTAGGGGTATATAGTTCCTATTTAGACTCTCTTGTTTGTTTAGACATTTATCATTAATTTTAAGCTCGTTACTGATTTCAAGGTCTTCATAAAAGTCTAGTAAAATAACGTTTTTAGAGTTGATGTTAACTAAAATCTTTGAATTTTCTGTGGGGCTAAAATTATGATTATTATATTTTAAGTGATGACCGAATGATGACTTGTTGGGTTTACTAATATGCTCATTTATACGGACTCTCAAAGGCCTGCATGTCCTTCCAATGTAGCTTGCTGTACAATCTGAGCATTGTAACCTGTATACTCCACTTCTTTGTAAATGGTTAATTTTATCTATAGAATTGACCAAAAAGAAACTTAATTTATTGGAAGTTCTGTAAGATACTTCAATTGATTTATCAATCTCTAGAAAACTTTGTGAAAATATTTTTGTGATATCTGAGTTAATGAAAGGTAATGAAATATAAATTTGTTTAGGGATATTTATTTTGGGGTAAGCTAATTTATGTAATTTCTTAGAATTTACTTTTTGAACAAGGGTGTCGACTATTGTGGGGTCGTAACCAAGTTTGTATAATGTTAAAGGTTTGTTAATCTGTTTAATTATTAATGGAGGCGATGAAGCCAGGAAATTTTGTTATATGGAATCTGACAGTACGTATTTTTTATCAACCTTTTTATCTTTTCATAAAAAAACTCAGTCAAACTTTCACTTAACTAGCCACTATTGGTTGTGATTTAAATATGTATTTTTAGATTAAGCACTGATGATGGTTCTATGTCTAGAGAGCTGAAAGCGCGCTATGCACAAGTAAATCAAATTTAACCTTCCGTTGGTCGCGCCCGGTCTCAGGGACCGGGGCATAATAAACTAATGCCTATTTTTCTAAATATCGGAGTGAGAGATAGCGGGGATCGTCTACTTTCCTAACGCAGCTTTCTTTTAGCGGCAGTACGTGAGTGAGCGCCGTGGGAGTAAGGTGGTATGTGTTAGGGCGTTTCCCGGAATCTCAGACCGGCGCGACTATTAGTGATAAATTATTTATGTGTACTCTGAAAGCGAATTCTCAAAAGAATGGCGAGTTATGAGCAAGAAGAAGCCCGTCTTAGGCAGTTGATGGAAGAAGCGTTTGACGAGGAAAGTTTGGCAGATGTTTGCGATGACCAATCCGATTGTGATGAATCTGATCACGAGCAGCAATCAGATCATGACACGGATACCGAACAAGAAATTAGCGACACGGAAGAAGCAGAGTATAGTGAACCTTTGCCATATTATAAGGGTATTAATTTTAAAATATATTCTTAGTTAAGTTTCTACTATATTTTGTTTTTAGGAAAGGATGGATCGGTATGGAAGAAACATCCACCAAGTCGTAAAACTGTGAGAACAAGAAAAGAGAACATAATAAAAAGATTACCCGGACGTACTTCAGTAACTAAGCCTCTAAAAGAAATTTTTGATATATTTAACTACTTCATAAATGAGGAAATGGTTCAATTAATTGTAGATTCAACAAACACGTTCATTGAGTCGATCAGATCAAACTATGCCAGAGATAGAGATGCGCTTTCCACCAATTCCGTAGAAATACGAGCCTTATTTGGCTTAGTATACTTGGCTGGAATTACAGGCTCAAACAAGACAAATACCGCCGATTTGTGGGACAGGAATGGTTATGGCGTGGAAATGTTACATCTTGGAATGTCACTGCAAAGGTTTCGATTTTTACTAAGGTGCCTCAGATTCGACGATAAAAATACACGTGAAGAACGGCGAAAAACTGACAAACTAGCTCCGATCCGTAGTCTGTTTGATATGTTTGTAGAAAACTGTCGAAACGGATATCACTCGTCTGAGTATGTTACGATTGATGAAATGTTGCCTGGTTTTAGAGGGCGATGTAGCTTTAGGCAATACATACCATCAAAGCCCAATAAATATGGCATAAAGTTATTCGCCTCATGTGATGCTAAGATGTTTTATACATCAAAACTCGAAGTTTATGTTGGAAAGCAGCCAGAAGGGCCATATGAAATGTCTAATAAGCCAGAAGATATAGTACTTAGAACTTGTCAACACCTTTCGGGCTCCAATCGAAACATAACCATGGACAACTGGTTCTTTCCGGTCCCTTTAGCTCGAAAATTACTTACAGACTATAAACTGACTTCCATTGGAACCCTTAGAAAAAACAAAAGGGAATTACCCGATGAATTTTCAAAGCCTGCAAAAAGACCCGAACACACTAGCATGTTTGGTTTTACTGAAGACTGTACCATCGTCTCATATATACCTAAAAAAAAGAAAAATGTCATTATGCTCTCTACTATGCATCACCACGATGATATAGATGAAAGTGCAGGAGACCATCAGAAACCGGTTATTATCACTACGTATAACTCAACAAAAGGAGGTGTGGACGTCGTGGACAAACTCATCGCGACTTATAATTGTTCAAGAACTACGCGGAGATGGCCAATGGTTTTACTCTATCTGAATCTAAATGTCACTGGGATTAACTCGTAAGTAATTTACTTCTCCAATCATCCAGATACCAAATATGCCAGAAGATTTTTTTTGAAAATGTTGTCCGGAGAACTTATTCGCCCCCATTTGAAAGTCCGTGCTCTCCAGACTAATCTTCCGCGAAGTTTAAGGGCCCGTTTGCTAGATTTTTCCGACCCACCAGCCGAAGTACCAGTAGAAAATGTTAAACCAGGTAGATGCGCTTATTGCGATTGGAGAAAAAACCGAAAAACCAAGTATTGTTGTTTTAAATGCAGTACTTATATGTGTTTAGAGCACATTGTCGCTATTTGTCAAACTTGCCGCGACAATGTAGTTTAGTTGTTTTTGTACCATGTATTCAACATTTATTTATATAAAATGGAAAGTTCATATTATTTTGTACTAATTAAGGTCCATGTAGTTTATTTTATGTTACGTTACTTGAATATGTAATACCTGCAATGTTTCTTTGTAACAACATAATACTTTTATTTGATTTATATTAAAAAATCTAAATATAGCATGTTTTTCTATAGCTCACATGAAAAATCACATTTATTTTCACTAATTCCCAATTTAACTAAACCCGGTCTAGGAGACCGGCGCGACTATTTGACTCATAAATTAAGGCGCGACCAACGGAAGGTTAACACGTTATACAAATATATTTTTCTTTGTTAAGATATTTATTGACGGAGAACAATGCTTTAGGCCCGAACTCAAAGAGATTAAGGAGTACTCATGCTCGACTTGATATATTTACCCTGAGCTATAAATAAACAATAATAATTATAAATTATTGCCGCAACAATTAATTTGAGCTAGCCGAACAACATATATCGATTATATATAAAACAGTAATTATAAACACACACACATATATATATATATATATATATATATATATATATACCAAATTCTCACGGGGAAACAGCCAGTGGAGGGTTTATTTAAGTCAAACTCTTTTTTACTATGCCAATATTTCGAAATTGTTCAATTTCTTTATAAAGGTTATAAAAAATTATTACAATTTAGTGCCACAGAAGGGTTAAAAATTGAAGTAAACTTACTAGTAGTTGAGTTCAATGAAACATTTTAATGAAATTAGGAAACATCAAGAAATTCCTCTCCATCTCATATGTGTTGTTATGAAATACTACATTTCTATTATTTGAAAGATATTGTTTGAAATTATTTTGTGTTATCAAACTGTTTTTTTTAAACCAAATTACTTGTTCGGTTACTTTAATAAAGCAAAACACTTTCACCAACATTATCCATACCAACTGATATTTGACGCGCGAAATTTGGATTATTTGAAAATTATTGCAATCAATTTCTTTGTGAAGATAACAATTCTATTTGTGTCGAAACTGATTTGGAAAGTTACTCTCAAGATTATGGAGAGCCATTGAGTAAGTGCCAATTACTCAACCCCTATTGTATTAGTTTTTTGTTGTTATTTTGATGAAAATTCTGGGGTACGTGGGAGAGCTGCAGACTGCCACCTCTGTACAATCCCCCGCCTCCCAGAAAATGGCCTTATAAATGAAGTGTATTTCTCTACTCATCTTCTTAACACCTGACATCAGGCGGTAATGATGAGTATGAATTGAAATGAAAACAATACATATACAAATAAGAGATACAAACTATGATTTCTTATGACTTCTTTGAAGAATTTTATTAGTGAATTGATGTAACTGAACAATTTTTTCGAGATGGACGTTGATTACTTTAGTACATGTTATGTTGTTTTTTATTTTACTTGTAGGTTGTGAAAAGCCATTGCGTGATTGCCAGTCACTCAACCCTTGTTAGTTAATTAGTTGTTTTTATATTTAAGGGAATTCTGGGGCACGTGGACGAAAATCGAATTGCCACCTTAGTTCTCATCCGTATTCCCCAGAAAGCGGCCTTAATGTTGATGTTTTATTCCTCTAATTTCATAAGAACCAGAGGGGTGGACAATGTGGTGAAAAAAGTGTTTAGAAGTTACTTGTGATGTAGAGTTTACAGTGGAGTTGTCATAACTGGTTGCCATTGAGTTGTTTCATAAGATCAATAAATATGTGTATATTTGACTAATATTTTCAGTGTCAGATCTTCTATTCATGCTGAGAAGGTTGCTTTCAATGTAAAAAGATTCTAGAATTATTTTTTTGTTATATTTACTCTCAAGATCCAAGATCGTAGCTGTCCCAAAGTTCATTCTGTACCTGTGCCTATTACATGTTCTGTGAGGGCACAAATACGTTTGAAAATTCTGCAATCACTTTTATGTTGTTTGATATGTTGTTGAAGTGTACGTGAAGTTTGGCTGGTATATTTTTTATCGCAGTTCATACAAGGGACAGAATACATGCAATTTTTTTGGGAGAAGGGATCTTCTTTTTGTTTCATTATTGAATAAATTTTATTAATTGATAAGATGTTTTTAGTTGCTATTATGACAGTTTGATTTTTGAATATTTTTTTAATTTCATGCGTCATTTGGCCCAAATGTGGTATGGAACCATATCTTATTGTGTGGGATTGCTCAGTGTCTTCCCTGTTCCTGGTAAGTTTGTTTAGTAATTTTTTTGGACAACTATTCTCTAAGAGTGTTTGGAAAAGGATTTTTAGGTTTTTGTTTTTTAAAGTTGGATGACTAAGTTTGTCAATTCTATTTTCAAGTGCTAAAACAAGATTCAATTCCATATAAATCGGATGAAAGGAGTTGTAGTTGATGTACCGCCCTGAGTGAGAGGGTTTGACATACCAATATTATTCCTGATTAATTTTGTGTCATAAAACGGGACAATTTAATTAATTTCTTTTTCAACTGTGAATTGTATATGAGGATTATATGCGTTGGAGACGTTTAGTGTGTCTTCTATCACATTTTTTGGTACAGCACAAATGATGTCATCAATATATTTTTTACGGAACGGTAGGTTGACAGGTAAGTTTGGAACCACTGCACACAAGAGATCTTCCATGACATACTGAGCATGAATTAGGGACACTCAACTACCCATGGGTGTACCAAATGTTTGTTTGTATAATTGATATTCAAAAATAAAAAAAATATTATTGTGTGAATTCTAAAAATGCTGCTTTGGACAATTTAGAGTGATGTTTAATGCTTATGTGTTATGAGTAAGCGTAGCTTCATCCCAAAGTAAATTTTTTTAGAAAAAATTGGGATATTGGTCTTTTTTGTTCAGTAACCAGTTTGCAAAAACTACTGGAGTAGGGAAATATCCATCTATCAAAGCATAATCTTCTCGAAAGTGAAGCGGATAGGGGTTTTCATTGTGAATGAATAATATACCATATGTTGGATTTAGAAATTGCAGAATATCTTGCCACGAGTCCCATAGTAATAATTTCCAGATTCTCTTCGATTTCGACCAAAATATCATTTTCGTACACATCTGTAACATCAGAGTGCCTACAAGTTGCAGTACGTTTAGGTACCACTAATCCGGTTTCTCGCAGGCGGTCGTGGAGGGCCGTAAATGATGAGCGATTGGTAGTCATTTCATCTGTTAGGAAATCATTCCGGGTGTCTTTGTTCACCTGCATGAGCGTTAAATTACACCTCACCATATTTTAATGTATAGCAGCATATTCTTCATAGGACTGATAATGACAAAATCCATAAATTTCAAATTTAATGGCTTCAAAATGAATCCAGTAAATCTCAAAGAATTGCTATGGTATAATCTTTCAATCATCTCTGATATAAAAGATGCAGAATGTAACATATTTATGACGGATTTCTCAGAAATAGAGAACATCCCAATTTCACCATTTTATACAACTTTTCAATGCCAATGAATAGAATAGTTCAGTGATAATCCTTTATTATTGATACTAACCTATTATAGTACTGATAAGTATTTCTCTAACATTCGCACAATAAACGTTATTTTACTCGTGAGTATGTGGATATGCTAGAGATGAGAGAATCGATAGAATGACTTACAGTTTTCAATCAATGGGTGAAGTACTCCATTGTCAATAAATGTGCCCATAACTTGAGGTATCAGATCATATAATTTCAATAAAATAATGTACAATTTCATTGACCGCTTTTATTTATTGGAAGATATCTTGAAAATTAAGAGTGCAACTCTGTTGTATCCAATGTCCTTTTAATAAATTTTCAACGATACTTTCGTTGTATCTGTTGAATGAGGAGAGGTATCTTGTTCCACCTAGCTTTTTTCAAGACAATTAGGCAAATTTGACAATAGTTTATTCAGTATTTCAATCAAAGATGGTATCTTCCAATTTTACCACTTCTTTATATATTATCTATTTATTTATTCACTGCTTCTGTGGTTCCATGTTCATGGAACATGTAGGTAATATAAACTAGTCAAATTGGCACTAATATGAGTGATAATATACTTTCATTCCTCCTCCTCCTTTTTAATACGTCATAATTAAAACAATTAATTTCATTGGGAGACCCCAACACACATTTCAATTTTGACAAGTTTAAAATTACATTTTTAGATGATTATTCCTTATTATTGCTTTAAGAAAATATAATATTCTAATAATAACTCAACTATACATCATACAAGATAATAAGAAATTGATACAAAAATTAAGTTAATAATCGTGACACTGATGCAAAAAGTTTAATTATAACGATTTAGTTTTTCTCAAACTGTTCTTGTATCCAATGTATTAAATGACTAGAGCGTTTCATGTGGAGAAATAATTTTGAACGTACTTAATAACAGATCTATCCAGAGAAGTTTGCTGATTCAAATATTGATAAGAAATTAAAATCAAGGGCCTACGTCACCGCAGACACCATTGACACAAAACGCAAAGTTATCAATTATTCGTTTAAATAGCAGTTAATTACCTTAACGACGTTCTGCAAGACAGATGAGAACATAAGTGCATAATATCCAAGGCTTGGCAGTCGCCCAATTAGAAGCATTAGTTCGATCCAAGCCATCAGAATAGCAATACTAGCAAAGTGCATCACCCAATTCGGCGCATCTGAAACAGAATATAATCACCGATTATATCAATAACAATTTTACGAGTTTTTGTACGAGTTTAAATTGATGATTGGAGAAATAATGAGATGAAAATTGATCTGTGATAATAGTATTTCTTCTAGTAGATTTTTGAAAATTTCTACTATGAAAACCATATACTGGAAACTCTCTGTTGTCTTTCACTTTTTGTTCACATTTCAAGTTGGTTAATGTTCAACGGTTTACACTTTATGAATGATGGTAACAATAACAATGTATTAGGTTCCTACATTTGAGCACTGGATTAGACGTAGGTGTAGAATTTTCGAAAAAGGCGATACAATGAATATGAATGCGTGAAATATATTTTGTGTTCCATTAACCGATTGTCAGTGATATTTTTCTCATTACAAATTATTTTTTCCAATGCTCTTCAATTCAGCATTTATTATATAAGTTGGATCTGATATTGAGATGATATGACTTAGCTTACTAATGAGACGAGGCTGTTGTAAGACTACGGACATGCTTATGTTCAGTTGCTGAAGCTATGTTATCAGTGCCCAATCTTCATCCTTAACAACGTCAAGTATACCACTTCAAATGACTTAGTCTCGGTTCGGAAATGTTCTTTCTCAATTTGACTTCCACATCAGAAGCTTCTATTTCTCCATACTAAAATGGATTAGGAAACAGAGATTTGTGCATTCTCCAAACTTGATATGAGATATAATTTTTTTCGTTCAAATCATCTTAAACTCAGTTTTTACATTTAATCCATCCTCGTCAGGTTGTATAAAGTTGAACTACCCATCACTTTTGATCAAAACTATTACTGAAAATTTATTGGAGATCATGTTTGTCAGTTTTTTTAAATATCGATGCATTTCAACCGATAATGTTGTCAATGGGAAATATCACTAATAGTTGTTAATAGATGAAACAATATAACTTTCAGCAAATTTGTCCCACATGACAACTCGGGGGAAACATGTGCAAAAATGTCTCTCAAGATACAAGTAGGAGCTGTCTCCTGAATTAGATGTTAGGCAAACAAAATACTGGCAGCAAACAAAACGGGTGTATTAGTATAAGTTCTGAAATTTATTAAGTTAAATTTGTCAAACATGTTCTGTGTTATCAGATACCAGAAACAGAATTTACTGGATGAACGAATTATTTATGATGAATTTTTTTGTTACTCACAAGTACCAAATATAAACTAAAAAATATTATAAGATATTTGAGATGGTTGTGAGTATTCATTACACAAATGTATCAAATCAATATTCTACAAGCTACTATATTAGTAGAGCAATATGGAGGGGTAATTCAAGAAAAGTTAACCAATCTAGAGATCGCCAATCAAACAGAAAGAGGAGAAGAATGATGACCGGAATACCTGAATTAGCATATTAAGATTGAAGCAGAGAAGAAAGATCAGAGGTTAGGACCAGCATCAAGGGACACAAATGATTGATTGGAACTAATTCAAAGAAACATGAAATAGACCAAACTATTCATAAGAGAAATATCCCTTCCAAAAGTGTATGATAATATCAATGAAAATGTACTGGAAGGGTTAGTGAACAAAAAGATATGAATCAAACTATTAAAACCGCGATTTCCTCAATATCTCAAGAGTCCACTACTGAACTGTGACCAATATACTGTTGTAATGAATAGGTAGCAAAAACTACTGCAAATTATTTACTTTATTATAATAAAAACATGTGACATCAGTTATATGTTAAAATTCTCTTAACCTGTCAAAGTCAAAAATATGAGAACAAGCTTAAAAACATTAAAACATTGCAACATACTCATACCTTGTATCATCATGACACAATTAATATATATATATATATAAATATATATATATATATATATATATATATATATATATATATATATATATAGACTGAAAGTTTTGTATTTATTTGCCCGGTATATTTTAAAAAATTCAAAAGATCTCAAGAAATGTTACACTCACCTTTATATACTTTTTATTTTATAGATGACAACTCAAAAAAACCTCAGGATCTTGGGTTCACAAGATTAAATAATTTCATACTTGTTTATATATATGCGCCAAAACTTTTGTAATCAAACTTAAATTTTTTTAAATAGAAATGAAATGAAATTCTTGTTTTCCTTTTTCTATAAATTCTCACAGAACGGTCCTGTACATTCTGTTCAAACCCCCTCTCGAGTTGCGATACGCTCCATCAATTCTGCCAACTGATAAAATTAAATAATAGTTTTGAAATGAAATTTACCAACAATTTATTTGAATCTTTCCAAACAGAAAGACGTTGTTCAATGTGAAATCATGAAAAATAGATACATTATACGAATACAAATTTTTAAAATGATTAACTTATTAACAATGATCTTTCACTCCAGACAAATTCACACAACTGGATTAATAATAAATATATGTACAAATATGCAACATATTATACACTCAAAAATCAACCATATGATGTCAATTAACTTTAAATACAAAATGGAGGATTTGTTGAGAGCTGATGTCCGTGAAATTTCAAGTTTAACGATATATACACAATGCAAGTGAGTTTATTTAATTTTTTAAATGAAATAGTTTTAAATACCTTTCCACTTATGTCCAACACACCTTGTTTTATTTCTCTTCTAGGCTTCTTTCTGGATATGTCACGTTCATTCTTCAAAAAGAATCCAGAGACGATTTAAATTCCATTTACATCAATACATTATCGATGGGCTTCCATAGTCAAATTCTTTCTGAGATGTATTGTGGAGATATTATTTCCACAATACAATACTTTACTTTCTTACATGGATAAATAATCGAGGTTAGTATTCTGCTATTTAAAATTCTCTTGTTATCTTTTAATCACAATTTTCTTCCACAAATCTTACTAATATATTTAATGAATAATGTATCTCTTTTTTATTTTTACCATTCAAGTCATAGCCTTTCTTTTAATACCCAATTTTCTGTTCAAAATTCAATCTTCACCCCCATTAATTTCGAAAACATTTCTACTAGTCATTAGTGCTCATTATCAACAACTTTCTTTTTAATTTTTATCATAATCCAAGAATCAGCTTGCCGCTGATCAAAATATTACAAGTATTATTTACCAATCAAATAAGTTATACATTTTTTTGTTGGTAGATTTCATCTCACTTTTCAAATCATTTATTTTCTTATTGTAGAACATCCTGTTTTATATTTCTAAATAATCAAATTACATATTCTACTCGATTTATATAGATTCCAAAATATTTTAAGCTGACAGCTATATTTATTTTCACTTGCTCTATCCAAAATGACAATTTATTTAACAAATGTCAGACATTATAACCCCAATGTTTTATTAATTTGACTTTTATCCCTTGACGTATTCTAAAAGAATTTCCTATTATTCCTAAAGAGTTGTTTACGGCGTCTAATAGAATATTTAAAACAAATCATAAACATTTGACCATTGCTGTCTGAAAAATAGATTCTAACAATTTATAAAAGGTGAAGTTCTAAAGATTTTCTCTAAACAGCTGGGATTCAAGTTATCTCTACCATGTGTGCATGTACAAGGTACATTATAAAGTTACTTTACATTTCTTTGGTTCGATTTACTATTTGTTCTATCTCTCGAATAGTTTTTCTTTTATAGATCAGCCATTTCTTATGATTTAAGTGGTAACAGAATTTTAATTGAATATTTATATACAGTGTGTAGCATGCTCTTCTCCATATTAACATCCCCTAAATTTTGCGTTTATAAAATTTTTTTTAATAACAAAAATTTTATGAACGCAAATTTTACTTTAAATATTATACTCAAATATTGTCTTTCAATTTGACTAATAATAAACTTCTATTTTATTTCAGGTCGCTATTATGAGATCGAAGTTTCATCGAGATTGTGGAATCCTGTGTTGCAGTATCCTCTTAAATTAATTTTAACCTATTTACAATACTCTGATCAAATATACAAAGTTTTAGTTTATCTTGAGTTATTAATTTATTCATAATTTTCATCCAAAGGATTTAGCCAAAAGCTGTGCTTTAAGTCAATTTTATTGAATTCTTCAGTGTTCGTTATGCGTCCAAATATCGCTTATAAATTCATCGGAGCCTCGTATTATGGTACAGTGTATTGATTAATGTTCCTTGCATCTAGGCATAATCTCAATTTTCCGTTTGCTTTTCTCACGACCACAATAGGATTTACATATCTTGTGTTACATCTTCCTATGATACCGTCCTTTAACATATTTTGTATTTCTGAATCCACTACTCTCCTATATTTGTTAGGTATGCGATATGTTCTTATTCTGAAATTCTCTATTCCCCTAACTTCTGTCTTATGTACATAATTATTTGCCATTCTCATTTCTTTTTTAATCAATCCTACATATTTCATTATTAAATTCTTCACTTTCCCTTCATATTCCTTATAACCACACACTAATTCCAATTATTCCATAATTCCACTCCTTTATATATTCCATAACTTTTTAAAATCCTTTTCAATTGCCAATATTTCCATATTCTCTTCCTCAAATTCAATTCTATGACCATTTAATTCTATCTCTACCTTTTCAAAATCAATTCTTGCCTTATATTTCGTTAATTCATCTATTCCTATAACTATGTCTGTTTCTAAATTATTTACCAACAATAATTGCATCTCAACTTCTTCTCCATCCTTTAATTCAATCTTTTGTATTATAGATCTGCTAATTTCCCACAACTTATTTCCATTTGCTCCTATTAATGTATTTTTAGGTATTTTAATTAGCTTATTTTCATAATTTTCAACATTTTCTTCTATTAATTCTATTTTAATTATAGACGCTTCCCAACCTGTATCTATTAAGTTGCCTATTTTCATTTCTATTTTCATTATCACTTCTGTAATTTCTATTTTCATTTCCATAATTCATATCTACATATCTATCATTTCTTCTATTATCAAAACCTTGTTTGTATCATTTCTATTTACAAATATTTTATTTCAATATTAATTTGTTAATCATAAATTTTTTATTTACATATTGTTTTCATATCTCTTCCATACATGTACAATTCCTTATTCGTTTTCTGGATTCCGTCCCTATAATCTTGCCTTATTATTCAATTTTATTTTCTTTTTCTAAATTTCGTCTTATTATTTCCTCTTATTGTTTGATTCTCATTTAGTTTCCTAATTTTTTTTAAATTTTCCACTATGTCCTTTTTAAAACCATTGTGCCATATCTCATTATCTTCATCATATCTTCTGGTTTTTCTATTTCCTTTCCAGAAATGCATTACAGTTTCTTCCATATTATTAGTTCTACTTTTTATCTTATTCTCTAAAATCTGTATAAACACTTTTGGGTGTATTTTTCTGTTATCCCCTTCAAACTTGTGTTCCCCTCTATTCCCTATATAATTGTCTATTACTTTTGTCTCCATCACTCCATTTCTCACTTCTTGAAAATTTCTACCTCCTGCTTGGTCATGCTTTTCCTGTAAGTGAACTAGCCTTTCTTCCATGTTTTCCAATTAACTCATCATTTCCAATACTTCCTTTGATTGTTCTTCATTGTGGATTCTACTTCCAGTTTTCTCAATTCTTCCTTTCAGAACTTCTATCTCCTTATGTATTTCCCTGATCTTCTTTTCTGTTTTCACTTCTTCTTGCTTTTGCTTCTCTTTACATGCTTCTTTTTGTTGAAATTTAGTCAGGGTTCTGTCCCATTTTCCCTCCAATTTTCCCATTTTTTCTTGGGTGTCTTGAATTCCCATTTTAATTTCCTTAACTTCTCTCTGAATCTCTACTTTGAAATCCTTTTCTTTCTCCTCTATTTCATTAATTCTCTTAATCTGTAAATTTTGTATTTCCATGATCCTTGCAATCACCTCTCCTCTCATTTCTTGTTAAGTGAATTCTATTTTATTTCCCATATATGCACTTGATTCTTCCAATTTCTTCTCAACGTGTCCCAAATTTTCTTCCACTAATTTCATTATTAGTTCCTTAGTTTGTTTTATTTCTTCCTTATTCTGGTCCATCTTGGTATGTATTTCTTCTCTATTTTGGTCCATTTTTATTTTCATTTCTTCCTTATTTTGGTCCATTTTCCCATTATCATTTTGAACATGCTCATTACATCCATTTCTTCTTTGTTTTTGGAGGTCTCCTCTTTTTTATCTCCATCTCCCGGTATTTTTTCTTCTATTTGTTTTTTAGACTCTTGTCTATCCTCTTGTTCTGTTTCTTCTGGCAATTGTGTATATTCTCCTTCCTGTCATTGTTTTGTTTCTAAAATTTATTGTTCTGTGTCTTTTCCCTCTATTTCTAATATTTCCTCCGATCTGCTCCTTAATTCCGATTTTAGTCCGAAAGTATCTTCTCCTCTTTTCTCTAGTTCCTCCTTCAATTCTGATACCTTTAAATCCATTAGCTTCTTACCTCTCTTCTCCTGAACTTTTTCCTCCGTTATATTCATCCTCTTTTAGTTTAGTTTTATTATGTAAAATATATATTTTCACTTGTTCTGTGCGAGAAAACTGATTTCTGATGAAATAAATGTTTACATAAAAAAATTAAAAATTAGCCCTACGTTAGATGCGTCATTTTAATATATTTTAGTTGTTGCTGTTATTTTATTATATTCCACTTCATGTGAATGAATTTTAATTCGCCTCACGTTGGACCGACATTTTTATTATGGTTTCTTATGTGTGATGAACTTTTAATTGTTTAATTTTTTAATGTTTTTAATCCTTCCTATGAATAAAAATTTTTTTATTCGCCTCACGTTGGACCGACATTTCATTATAGTTTATACTATGTGAGATGAATTTTATTATAGTTTCAGACTCCTGTTGTGTTGTTATTTGTATTGTAGTTTACTTTATATGAATAATATATCTGATCGACTAAAAGTTTTTTTATTTATTTGCCCGTTATATTTTAAAAATTCAAAAGGTCTCAAGAAATGTTACACTCACCATTATATACTTTTTATTATATAGATGAGAACTCAAAAAAACTTCAGGATCTTGGGTTCACAAGATTTAATAATTTTATACTTGTTTATATATATGCGCCAAAACTTTTGTAATCAACTTAAAATTTTTTAAATAGAAGTGAAATGGAATTCTTGTTTTTCCTTTTTCTATAAATTCTCACAGAACGGTCCTGTACATTCTGTTCAAACCCCCTGTCGAGTTGCGATACGCTTCATAAATTTTTCCAACTGATAAAATTAAATAATAGTTTTGAAATGAAATTTACCAACAATTTATTTGAATCTTTTCAAATGGAAAGACGTTGTTCAAAGTGAAATCATGAAAAATTAAGACATTATTCGAATACAAATTTTAAAAATGAATTACTTATCTACAATGATCTTTCACTCCCGACACCTTCACACAAATGGATCAATATTAAATATATGTACAAATATCCAACATATTATACACTCAAAAATCAAACATATGATGTCAATAAACTTTAAATACGATATGGAGGATTTGTGGAGAGCTGATGTCCGTGAAATTTCAAAGTTCACCGATATATACACAATGCAAGTGAGTTTATTTAGTTTTTTAAATGAAATAGTTTTAAATACATTTCCACTTATGTCCAATACACCTTGTTTTATTTCTCTTTTAGGCTTCTTTCTGGATATGTCACGTTCTTTCTTCAAAAAGAAACCTAAGACGATTTAAATTCCATTTACATCAATACATTATCGATGGGCTCCCATAATCAAATTCTTTCTGAGATGTATCGTGGAGATATTATTTCCACGATACAATACTTCACTATCTTACATGGATAAATATTCTAGGTTAGTATTCTGCTATTTACAATTCTCTTGTTATCTTTTATTCACAATTTTCTTTCACAAATCTTACTAAATTATTTAATGAATAATGTATTTCTTCTTTATTTTTACCATTCAAGGCACAGCCTTTCTTTTAATATCCAATTTTCTTGTTCAAAATTCAATCTTCACCCCCATTAATTTCAAAAAAATTTCTACTAGTCATTAGTGCTCATTATCAACAACCTTCTCTTTCATTTTTTTCTCTAATCTAGGAATCAGCTTGTCGCTGATTAAAATATTACAAGTATTACTTACCAATCAAATAAGTTATAAATCTTTTTATTGGTATATTTCATCTCACTTTTCAAATCATTCATTTATTTATTGTAGAACATTCTGTTTTATATTTCTAAATAATCTAATTACATATTCTACTTCCTTTATATAGATTCCAAAATATTTTAAGCTGACAGCTATATTTATTCTCACTTGGCCTGTCCAAAATGACAATTTATTTAACAAATAACATTATAACCCCAATGTTCTATTAATTTGACTTTTATCCCTTGACATATTATGAAAGAATTTCCTAGTGTTTCTTAAGAGTTTTTCACGGTGTCTAATAGTCTAATAAACTTTTGACAATTGCTATCTGAAAAATAGATTCTTACAATTTATGAAAGGTGACGTTCTATATATTTTCCCTAAACAGCTGGGATTCAAGTTATTTCTACCATGTGTGCATGTACAAGGTACATTATAAAGTTTCTTTACATTTCTATGTTTCGATTTACTATTTGTTTCATCTCTAGAATAGTTTTTCTTTCATAGATCAGCCATTTCTTATGATTTAAGTGGTAACAAAATTTTAATTGAATATTTATATACAGTGTGTAGCATGCTCTTTTAATATGGCGAACCTCACGTTGATCGAGTCCACAATAACTATTGTCAAAATCATTCTCCATCTTAAGAGGCTTTTTTGAAGGTTCTGGCTATTCCCCTGCCGACATTTTAATCGTTACTAACCACTAGTTACCATCAGGCTAGGGACACTGCAGACCGTGCCATCTATAGAGCCTGTCGTTTCTTAGTTCAACTGTTGAGCTTATTATTTGGTTTCCGTATTTTAATTGCTTTTTTTCGTTTTTGTGTTGTTATATTATTATTTTATTGTTTTTAATTTTAAAGAAAATGTCAAAGTGTATGGCCAAGGAGTGTACTCGATGAGTTTTATTGAAAAAAAATGGAGCTTTTTTTCTTACTAAATTAACAACCATTTTCATTATATTTATATAATACAGAACTTTTACTCATTTAATCGACAACTTTGAAGATCATGATTGCCCTACATTAGCTAAACTAAAGATTGTTGTATTACTGAGGTAACTATTTCTGTATACAGTTTTGTTCTTCCAACCCAGGAAGATATAGAATTAATATGGCTGAAAAGCAGTGGAGATAACTCATCCAATTTGACGACGAGGAAACAATGGAGGATATGTCCTCTTCATTTTCAAAAACAGCGTTTCTCAAAATTTGAAAAAGACGGAGGCGGTTATTAAGAAAGTTCACTTTGCCGTCCCTGTTTTTGCCAGGTGAGTAATTTATATATATATATATATATATATATATATATATATATATATATATATATATATATATATTATTGTGTATTATTATAAATAATGCCTCTACGTTGGGAGCTATTTTATTATATATTTTTAATTAATTTTATTATATATTTATTAATAATGATTGTATGGGCGCCAGAATAGGTTCGCTTTCTACGAATTCCCAATTCAAAGATACTACACAAGTTAGGAAATATTATAAATTTGTTTAACTTTTAACATTGTATCTCAGGGATAGATTCGGCACTTGGCGATTGTCAGCAACAGGAAACTGTAGGTAAGATATCAAAGAAACGCAAGACGAACATAGACAAATGATTTTAATTGAACATTTTTATGCAAATAACGAAATTATTATGAGTTAAAAGTTTATAATTCATATCAAACTCAATAGAAAATTATTGACGAAATCATCGCACAGAAACGTTTTTTTTAATAAATTATTAATATTATTGAATTCCAACGTATCAAGTAAGTTTCGCTTGATTACTTATTTTACTAAAAGTTCTGAATGCATTCACAACGACTCAACCTCTACTCTCGCTATTGTTAACCTTGGCGTTGTGTTGTGGTACTCTGTGATGACTATTATTCAGTTTACAAAATGAAAGAAAGCAAAGTGTTTGGGATGTATCATGATAGTTTAATGTAAGAATTTGGTGAGTATTAATTTTTTTAATATGTGTTTAGTGTTCTGTGTCCGATATTTAGTAGAGATTGAATATCTAATACTAATATTTTTACTAATTAATAGATATCAAACAATATAACCTAACATATAAATATATCAAAAATGTTTTATAGGAGAAATACACTATATACATGAGTAATAGAGTTTATGGTTGGTTCTTCTTGACCCTGAATGTGGTACATCGGAGAAAAACGATCGCCTATGATCGAATAAGAGAAATTCAGATGTGGAAAATGATGTGGTGTGAATTATTTCATCAGTAGAAATATCTTATCCACAACAAGATATGTGAATAGTTATCGAAGATTATATTAATAAAGGTAATTGTTCATCTTACCATATCTAGATGCTATCACCATTTTTACACTTATTTATTTATATACGAGTGATAAATTTTTGTTAGTTTATTGTTCAAAACTTCACTAAACACTTTGGTTAACTTCTTACTTAATATGTCTTAAATTATTATAGTTTTTATAAAAATTTGGAAATAAATTCAACACGTCCTCCATTTATCAAATTTACACCGCGTCTCTCCAAGCTCAAAATCAACAACCTTCCAATGTTTTTTACTTTTGTTTTTCATCGTTCATTTGTTGATAAATAAACATCATTGTTATTGAATCAAAATATCTATTTCTGCGTTATAGTAGACAAATTCACTTTGTTTTTATGCACTTCCACTGTCACTCCGAAATACTCTATTCGAACTAATAACAGAACGTTATTTCGCGTTGATATTTGACCTTGAAGTTTTATACAAATAATTGAATAGTTTATGCAATATACAGGGTTTCTGAAAGTGTCTACAAAATATTAAATTATAATAATTGAATTTTATTTCAAAATTCATGTGATACTATATACAGTGATGATCATAGTTATGTATAAAATTTATGTTTGACGTAATTTACTTGTTACTATTGTATTTTCAATACCTTGAATTATACTTTAAAGAAAAATAGTTACAAAATTGAATAGTAATCTTCTATATAATTTTATCAATTGTATTCTATTTGTAAATATTTCTTGTCATATTTAAGCTATGTTTTTTATCGATTATTTCCTTTTATCGAATATTCACTACTACGATTACTTAGATTCACATTTCTGAGTGATGTTAATGATTCAACATGACCTAGTAGATATATTTCACTTTAACATTCCCTAAAATTCTATAGAATTATTCTTGATTCGACAAGAATATTCTATAGAAGTTTACCTTGATTTTTTCTTTGATTTCATAATTATATATTACTTATTTAATTAATTCCCCAGTTTAATTCTTTCTTAATTTCATGAAGAAATCTTTAAATTCTCATGATTAACTTATGCTTAGTCTATTAATAAATTTTAATTCCACTATTTCTAATTCTTAGTTAAGATTGACTAAATTAAATTAATTTATACTTGATTACATAAATAATATTTCTAATTCTATTGTTTCTTAAATTTTAGTTACGACTGGTTGGTGTTAAATTGATGCAGCTGGTTTATATGAAAAATTCCACGTTCTCGATGAGTGTCAGGATGTATCAACTTATAACTATTTATACCATGACTGGTTTCTACTAAATAAGGACCTTCATAAGGTAACTGTAACTTAGAACATATTCCTTTTTTATGATTAGGTACTCTTAATGCTTTTATTATTACCAAGTCACCCTTTTTAAATGTTTACTTCCCCATTAATCTTGAATCCTACATACTTCCTGCTTTCCGGATGTAGTGGTATCAGCCAGAAGCTGTGCTTCAAATCTAGCTTAGAAAAAACTTTAACTTTACTTATCTTTCCTAATATCGATTCGATAGTTAAAGGCGATTCATACTCGGGCATTGTACATTTATTTAAATTTCGTGCATCAAGGCAAATCCTTAAATCTCCATCCTTCTTCTTCACTATAACAACTGGATTGATATACGAGGTAGTACTATGTTCTATAATTCTATCTTCTAATAATTTATTTACAGTTTTCTTTACATCTTCTTGATATTTGTAGGGTATCGGATAACTTCGCTGTTGGAATTGTTGATTTTCTTTCATTTCAATTTTATGTACATAATTTCTTGCAATTCGAGATTCCTTATTAATTAAATTCCTATGTCCTCTCAGTATTCCTTTTACTTCATTTTTCCATTCTATTTTCCCATCTATATCCAAATTCCATTCCGGCATATTATTATTATTATTCATTTCTCCATTGCCATCCAGCATCATATCTCCACTCATTTTTCCTTCTTGCCTATAATCATATCTCTTCTCCATATCATCTTCAAATTTCTTATTATAATTAATACATTTATCTACTTCTTCTACTAACTCTTCATTCTTCCTCGAATTATCATTTTTCTCTTCATAATTAAAATCAACTTTCTCTTTATTAAAGATTATGTACATTTCTTCATAATTAATAATTGCTTTGTTTTCATATAAGATATCCGATCCTAACAATAGTTCGCATTCCATATTTTCCACTACTAACAGTTGTACCATAGTTTCTCGTTCTTTTAATCTTAATGCTACAGTTATCGTAGTATTTGAAGTTGTTAGTTTTCTTTGATTTATGCCGATTAAATTTATTTTTGGCACCTTGACAAAATTTTCTTTTGATATTGTCAAATCATTTACAAATTTATTATTTATTAAAGATATTTCTGACCCGGTATCGATTAATATTTTTATGCTAGTGCCTTCTATCGTTCCGTATATATAAATTAATGTTTCATTGTTTTGTTCTAGTTGGTCCTGTTCCTTTAGAAATTCGCGTGGGTGAACATAGCTGCACCAACTTAACTTACCATATTCACCCTCTAGTGTAAAAACTGTTGTTCCGTACCAGAAGATGACACGGGAACCACAACATTATCATTATTATGATTATTGCTATTTGTATTAGTTCGATTAAAGTCTGTGTTACGATTAGTTGTGTTTCTTTCTAGGCTGTTCGTCCTGTTAGTTCTTGTGTCACGTCTTATATTATTCGTCCTTCTTATGTCTCCGTCAGAGTTTCTTCTTTCTCTTCTATTATAATTATTATGCTGTCTCCTATCTGGATAATTTGTGTACCTGTTATTGTTATTATTAGTCCTATCGTTATTTCTGTCATATCGTCTATCATTGTTATTATTGTTATTTGTATTGTTGTAATAGTGATTATTATTTTGTCTATGATTGTTACTTCTATTAAAGTCTCGTCTATCGTTGACGTTTCTGTAATAGTCATCATAGTCACGTCTATTGTTGTTGTGCACCGTTCTCTGTACTCGGTTCAAATAGTCTAGTAAAGATTGGAAATTTGTAATATTTTGTATTGCTATACCTTGAGTAATGTTGTCATTAAAATGTCTAGATAAGAATATTATAATTTCTTGCTCAGAAATTACTGGCTCTAAATATTGTGCCTGGGAAAATAAAGACAAAGCATAGCTACTCATGTTGTTGCTTCTTCTACTATCAAATTCTCCAAAATATAACTTTTCCCTAACATAGCCTTGTTCTGTTTCCCCCCAGTATTGTTTCAAAAAGTTACTTTCAAAATCGTTGAAATTATTTATATTTACATCATTACATGTAAACCAAAGTAATGTTTGACCCTGCAAATGAGATCTAATTGTCTCTTTCAAATCTTCTATCTCTCTGATACCTTTTAATTTATTTTTAAGATATCTCAAGAAAATTTTTGGATGCATTTTTCTCGTATCCCCGTCAAATTTAAGATTATTTTCCCCATGGTTATAGATGTAATTTACTCCTTGAGTATTGATGTTTGGATTCGTTTTGTTTTTTATGGTTTCAAATTCTTTTTCTAATTCCATCATTTTCTTCTTAAAGTCTTCTTTAATTTCCCTCTCCAATTTTGTAAAATCTTGTGCATTCCTATCTTCCTTGATTTGTTTTAACTTCTTGTCCATTTCCCATATTAGTTCTTTCTGAGTCTTTAAATTCATCTCCTCCGCAATCGATAAATTCAACTGGATGCCTTGTTCTACATCATCTATCCTGGCATTGGTTTTCATGATGTTTCTCTCCATTTTGTCTATCTGTTCCTTTCCTTCTTCTCGTAGTTTATTTCCCATGTCTTCTATCTCTTGTTTCCTGGTGGTGCCTTCTTGTATTAAATGTCCATATAGTTTATTCATTTTCTCTACCTGTTCTTTTTTATGTTCTTCGAACTGTTTCTTCATTTCCACCATATGTTCTGAAAATGTTTCTTCTTGTTTGTCTAGCCTTCTGTTAATTTCTTCCTGTGTACCTTTCATCTCTTCTTTTGTGTTTTTTATTATATCTTCTCTGGTGTTTTTGATGTCTTCTTTTGTGCTTTTTATTATATCTTCTCTGGTGTTTTTGATGTCTTCTTTTGTGCTTTTTATTATATCTTCTCTGGTGTTTTTGATGTCTTCTTTGGTGCTTTTGATGTCTTCTTTGGTGCTTTTGATGTCTTCTTTGGTGCTTTTGATGTCAGCCATTATTATTTTCATCATGTCCAATAGTTGTTCATTTTCATTTGGTTTTGGTTTTGTGTAGTGGTGAACTTCTTCCACCATACTATCTCCTTTTTCCAGTTCCGCTGCTTCTTCAGCTTGGATAGCCATCGTCAAACGTTCCCTCAGTGTTTGTTTGTTTCCCTTCGTGTCCATGTTCCTAGATTTCAAAAGTTCCTTCAAGTCTTCTACTGTCAGTTCGTCGATGTTTATTGTTTTGTCTGCCATTATAGTTTGCAAAATTTCCTTTAGATATCTCAAAAATATTATAACCTGTTCCTGTTACTAGTTTGTTTAACGAGCGTTATTCTGGTCGTTTAACAATCGCCATACGTTGGGCTTGCCATTTTATTGTGTATTATTATAAATAATGCCTCTACGTTGGGAGCTATTTTATTATATATTTTTAATTAATTTTATTATATATTTATTAATAATGATTGTATGGGCGCCAGAATTGGTTCGCTTTCTACGAATTCCCAATTCAAAGATACTACACAAGTTAGGAAATATTATAAATTTGTTTAACTTTTAACATTGTATCTCAGGGATGAGATTCGGCACTTGGCGATTGTCAGCAACAGGAAACTGTAGGTAAGATATCAAAGAAACGCAAGACGAACATAGACAAATGATTTTAATTGAACATATTTATGCAAATAACGAAATTATTATGAGTTAAAAGTTTATAATTCATATCAAACTCAATAGAAAATTATTGACGAAATCATCGCACAGAAACGTTTTTTTTAATAAATTATTAATATTATTGAATTCCAACGTATCAAGTAAGTTTCGCTTGATTACTTATTTTACTAAAAGTTCTGAATGCATTCACAACGACTCAACCTCTACTCTCGCTATTGTTAACCTTGGCGTTGTGTTGTGGTACTCTGTGATGACTATTATTTAGTTTACAAAATGAAAGAAAGCAAAGTGTTTGGGATGTATCATGATAATTTAATGTAAGAATTTGGTGAGTATTAATTTTTTAAATATGTGTTTAGTGTTCTGTGTCCGATATTTAGTAGAGATTGAATATCTAATACTAATATTTTTACTAATTAATAGATATCAAACAATATAACCTAACATATAAATATATCAAAAATGTTTTATAGGAGAAATACACTATATACATGAGTAATAGAGTTTATGGTTGGTTCTTCTTGACCCTGAATGTGGTACATCGGAGAAAAACGATCGCCTATGATCGAATAAGCGAAATTCAGATGTGGAAAATGATGTGGTGTGAATTATTTCATCAGTAGAAATATCTTATCCACAACAAGATATGTGAATAGTTATCGAAGATTATATTAATAAAGGTAATTGTTCATCTTACCATATCTAGATGCTATCACCATTTTTACACTTATTTATTTATATACGAGTGATAAATTTTTGTTAGTTTATTGTTCAAAACTTCACTAAACACTTTGGTTAACTTCTTACTTAATATGTCTTAAATTATTATAGTTTTTATAAAAATTTGGAAATAAATTCAACACGTCCTCCATTTATCAAATTCACACCGCGTCTCTCCAAGCTCAAAATCAACAACCTTAAAATGTTTTTTACTTTTGTTTTTCATCGTTCATTTGTTGATAAATAAACATCATTGTTATTGAATCAAAATATCTATTTCTGCGTTATAGTAGACAAATTCACTTTGTTTTTATGCACTTCCACTGTCACTCCGAAATACTCTATTCGAACTAATAACAGAACGTTATTTCGCGTTGATATTTGACCTTGAAGTTTTATACAAATAATTGAATAGTTTATGCAATATACAGGGTTTCTGAAAGTGTCTACGAAATATTAAATTATAATAATTGAATTTTATTTCAAAATTCATGTGATACTATATACAGTGATGATCATAGTTATGTATAAAATTTATGTTTGACGTAATTTACTTGTTACTATTGTATTTTCAATACCTTGAATTATACTTTAAAGAAAAATAGTTACAAAATTGAATAGTAATCTTCTATATAATTTTATCAATTGTATTCTATTTGTAAATATTTCTTGTCATATTTAAGCTATGTTTTTTATGGATTATTTCCTTTTATCGAATATTCACTACTACGATTACTTAGATTCACATTTCTGAGTGATGTTAATGATTCAACATGACCTAGTAGATATATTTCACTTTAATATATATATATATATATATATATATATATATATATATATATATATATATATATATATATATATATATATATCTTTTTTGGATAGTTCTTGGGTATAGGTTTCTTGTGAATAATACGAAAATTTCATGACGACGTTTCGCCCATCATAGTAGGCTTTATCAAAATCTGTTTTATTTTGTGGAACAGTACCTACGAGTGGAAAGAATTAAAATGAAATTTGGTAGCTTACAATGAAGACAATCACAATTAACAATTAAAAGTCAAAAATTAAAAGGTTTTCCAGCTCACATGCAGGAATAAAATTTTGAAATTAAGTTTTATTATGGTACGTACCTCGATGTTTACATTTTAATGGTAAAATTAGGAATGGAAAGAATGAAGGTTCTATTATTGTTTTCGTTTTTTTTTCCTTTTTGAGTAAGTATTCTGGTTTATGTTACTTAGTTTTTCAATGACAGAGAGATAAGGTGTATATTAATTATTAAAATGGAATATACAAGGTGGTCACAAAAATTGAAATAATATTCATTGTTTATTTATAGTATCAAGTTGTGATAGATATGGCTTAAATGATTTGTGTCTTGTTTATCATTGACAGTATGCTGTTCCGTTTTTATGTAAATCATTTCTTTCATCAAAAGTTTTTGGTAATTGTTATCTTGTGCCAGAACTTTAGTATTTGAAAAGTTAAATTCGTGGTTTTGGCTAGATTCATGTTTATGTAAAGCTGTTGAGGCATATTTAGTGTATTTGTGTCCGTTTAGCCTGTTATTAAGGTATTGTGTAGTCATTCCATGTACTTATTGGGGCAATTTAAGCAGGGTATTGAGTAGACGACATTCGATTTCATTTTAGTTGGAACTTTACTTTTCAATGATTTGAACAAAGATGATAATAGATGTTGTGCTTTGTGACATACAATGATATCATGCTTACCTAAGATATATTTCATTTTTTCTGATAATTCTGCTGTGTATGGCATAGCAATATATTTTTTTATGTTTTTATCATTTATCTGTTTTTTATCAGGTATGTTACTATTATATAATTTGTGTGTACGTTGATTTATGATTCTGTTTATTAACTTTGTAGGGAAATTATTTTCATAAAGAACCTTTTTTACTTTCTTTAAGATCTCGAATCTATATTCGGGTGATGTTAGAGTGAGCGCTCTATCGGTTAAATTTATGACAACACTGTTTTTCTGTGAATTTGGGTGGTGGGAATTATAGTTTAGGTAGCGACCCGACCAAGTGTTTTTGGTATACCATTTTGTTTTAAGTTCTTCACTGTTTTCTTGTCGTATGATTGTCATATCTAAGAAATTAATTTTATGTTCAAGTTCTGTTTCTGAAGTAAACTGAAGTTTGGGATGGAAATTATTAAAAGCGTCTGGAATTTCGTCAATTTGATTTTCTGGTTTGGCAGTGATACAATCGTCGACATATCTTTTAAAAAATAGTATAGGACTATTAGTTTTGTTTAGAACCTTCTCTTCTAGGTATTCCATGCCAAGTTGTGCTACAGTGGAAGATATGGAAGAGCCCATTGCACAACCATCCAACTGCTGGAAAATTTGTTTTTATGTTGAAAATAATTGCTGTTTAGTGTTAGATTCAACGCTTCAATGAACATGTCTTGATTTAGAGTTGTATATTTTTTTAGGGAGTTCCATTTCTCATTAATGATGTTTGTTATTAATTCGTTTGGTATATTAGTGTATAGGGATATCACGTCTAATGAAACTAGTTTGTATGTGGTTGGTATTTTTGTTATATTCCTGCATGTGAGCTGGAAAACCTTTTAATTTTTGACTTTTAATTTTTAATTGTTAATTGTGAATGTCTTCATTGTAAGCTACCAAATTTCATTTTAATTCTTTCCACTCGTAGGTACTGTTCCACAAAATATAACAGATTTTGATAAAGCCTACTATGATGGGCGAGACGTCGTCATAAAATTTTCGTATTATTCACAAGAAACCTATACCCAAGAACTATCCAAAAAGATAAATATATAATGGTTTAAGAAATACTACAAATATAAAATTGCAAGGGTGAAAAAATGCAAGTTACACCGAACATATCGTTCCTTCAAACAATACGGACCACCTATGGACTGGAATTGGCTGAAAAGCTAAAAATTTTATCAAGTTCTTACAACAAGCTAGCAAAACAAAAGAACCGGAGAATATTTTTATTAAGATGCAAACATCTCGATGTATACCCGAGTTTTGTTAATTTTAAAGTGTCGCACATTAGTTTTACAGGTACGTACCTCGAAAATAAATTCAATAACATTATTATTAACATAAAAAATAAAATTCCTAATCTCACAATAACCGAGTCTACTCACAAAATAAACAATCTTAACTCTCAAATCGAAGAACTAGCAACAGAAATAAAACAAATATTACCTTTAGATGCTTTTAACGATTTCATGCAGATAGAGAAAGTCAAATACGAGAAAACTTTTTATAAGGTCAAGACAACTAACCAAAAAAAACTTGCAAAATTATATCAAATGTTACAGAACCTAGTAATAAGATCAATGTTTCATCTTGGTTAGACAATATGTCTAATAAACAAATACCTGAAGATGTCGCTGAAGTTTTAGCCCTAGGCGAAAATTTCTCTATACCTGTTGTTGAGGAAAGTAAATTACCTATAACAGAATATATAGCTTGTGGTAATCTGCTATTAAAGATAAACCAAACGAAATAAAAGACACGATTCGCGGAAATATTGTAAATCTAATTACCAACCATAAAATCAAAATTAGACAAAAAAACACAAAAACTAATAAATTTCAACGAAAAATCAGCAAACAAATTAACAGAGCCAAACATTTTATTAGAAACAACCCAGATATTACTGTTTTAAAACCAGATAAAAGCAACAAAACTGTTATAATGAATACAAATGACTATGATATTAAGATGGATAGTTTGCTTTCCGACAACCAAACATACAAAAAATTACGTAACGACCCTACAAAAATATACCAAGAAAAAAATAATTCACTAATAAAAAAATTCTTGTCTAGAGAACAGATTTCTGAAAATGAAGCAAAAAAATTAATGATTCACAATGCAGTGGCACCAAAAATTTATGGGTTACCTAAACTTCACAAACCTAGTATTCCATTAAGACCTATAGTATCATCTATCCAGTCACCTTTTTACAGATTATCCAAATATTTAAGTAACTGTCTATCTGAAATAACATGAAAAATAACTATTACATCAAAGATTCTTTTAGTTTCAAGGAGTTTATTAATATAACAAAAATACCAAACACATACAAACTAGTTTCATTAGACGTGATATCCCTATACACTAATATACCGAACGAATTAATAACAAACATCATTAATAAGAAATGGAACTCCCTAAAAGAATATACAACTCTAAATCAAGACATGTTTATTGAAGCGTTAAATCTAACACTAAACAACAATTATTTTCAACATAAGAACAAATTTTACCAGCAGTTAGATGGTTGTGCAATGGGCTCTCCCATATCTTCCACTGTAGCACAACTTGTCATGGAATACCTAGAAGAGAAGGTTCTAAACAAAACTAATATTCCTATACTATTTTTTAAAAGATATGTCGACGATTGTATCACTGCCGTACCAGAAAATCAAATTGACGAAATTCTAGACGCTTTTAATAATTTCCATCCCAAACTTCAGTTTACTTCAGAAACAGAACTTGAACATAAAATTAATTTCTTAGATATGACAATCATACGACAAGAAAACAGTGAAGAACTTAAAACAAAATGGTATACCAAAAACACTTGGTCGGGTCGCTACTTAAACTATAATTCCCACCACCCAAATTCACAGAAAAACAGTGTTATCATAAATTTAACCGATAGAGCGCTAACTCTAACATCACCCGAATATAGATTCGAGATCTTAAAGAAAGTAAAAAAGGTTCTTTATGAAAATAATTTCCCTACAAAGTTAATAAACAGAATCATAAATCAACGTACACACAACTTATATGATAGTAACATACCTGATAAAAAACAGATTAATGATAAAAACATAAAAAAATATATTGCTATGCCATACACAGCAGAATAATCAGAAAAAATGAAATATATCTTAGGTAAGCATGATATAATTGTATGTCACAAAGCACAACATCTATTATCATCTTTGTTCACATCATTGAAAAGTAAAGTTTCAACTAAAATGAAATCGAATGTCGTCTACTCAATACCCTGCTTAAATTGCCCCAATAAGTACATAGGAATAACTACACAATACCTTAATAACAGGCTAAACGGACACAAATACACTAAAAATGCCTCAACAGCTTTACATAAACATGAATCTAGCCAAAACCACGAATTTAACTTTTCAAATACTAAAGTTCTGGCACAAGATAACAATTACCAAAAACTTTTGATGAAAGAAATGATTTACATAAAAAAGGAACAGCGTACTGTCAATGATAAACATGACACAAATAATTTAAGCCATATCTATCACAACTTAATACTATAAATAAACAATGAATATTATTTCAATTTTTGTGACCACCTCATATATTCCATTTTAATAATTAATATACACCTTATCTCTCTGCCATTGAAAAACTAAGTAACATAAACCAGAATACTCACTCAAAAAGGTAAAAAAACGAAAACAATAATAGAACCTTCATTCTTTCCATTCCTAATTTTACCATTAAAATGTAAACATCGAGGTACGTACCATAATAAAACTTAATTTCAAAATTTCACTCCTGCATGTGAGCTGGAAAACCTTTTAATTTTTGACTTTTAATTTTTAATTGTTAATTGTGAATGTCTTCATTATAAGCTACCAAATTTCATTTTAATTCTTTCCACTCGTAGGTACTGTTCCACAAAATAAAACAGATTTTGATAAAGCCTACTATGATGGGCGAAACGTCGTCATAAAATTTTCGTATTATTCACAAGAAACCTATACCCAAGAACTATCCAAAAAAAATAAATATATAATGGTTTAAGAAATACTACAAATATATATATATATATATATATATATATATATATATATATATACATAAACAACGAGTAGATTAGTGGGTATGGCACGCAAATAGAAGAAGGGGCTACTGCAAAGAGTGGTAACCGCAGACATGCATGTTTCTGGCTCATTAGCTGTCATCGGTACGGTACAACCAAGAAAAGATGTGAAACATGGGAGCAAAGGTGTTGAATTTAACATGAGAAAATATAACAGAATTCAGCGGGATAGTCAAACACAACATTTGTGTCAGTAATATTAGAAGATCTCGAATATTCGAGACAACAACCAACATAGACACGGAGGTGCATATAACACTCCCGTCAGAAACTTCCGACCCAGATTATTGAAATTAACAACAAGATGTACGAATAGTGCGTGACATATGAACAATAAACAACGAATCGATTAGTGGGTATTGCACGCAAATAGAAGAAGGGGCTACTGCAAAGAGTGTTATATGCACCTTCGTGTCTATGTTGGTTGTTGTCTCGAATATTCGAGATCTTGTAATATTACTGACACAAATGTTGTGTTTGACAATCCTGCTGAATTCTGTTATATTTTCTCATGTTAAACTCAACACCTTTGCTCGCATGTTTCACATCTTTTCTTGGTTGTACCGTACCCATGACAGCTAATGAGCCAGAAACATGCGGTTACCACTCTTTGCAGTAGCCCCTTCTTCTATTTGCGTGCAATACCCACTAATCTATTCGTCGTTTATTGTTCAGATGTCACGCACTATTCGTACATCTTTATCTATATATATATATATATATATATATATATATATATATATATATATATAAAGACAAATAAATTGTCTTAGAAAATTTTAGATAGAATCAGATAAATTTGACACAGACTGTAGAAATTTTAAAAGTAGCTAAGTAATTAATCATAAGTTGGGTAAAGATTTTGAAACTGAAATGAAATCAAAAGGGTACAGTGTGATAAAGAAACATACCTTCACAAGCCATTGAACAAAGTCTAGGAGTATCAAAGCTTTATTTATTGATTGTAAATTATTTTATATATTACGTAAGATTTTAGTTATAAGAAGGGATAGTAATTTACCCGAACATACAGAGTATGTTATGAAATTCATATTTGTCAAGTGCGGGTGACAAATCGTAACAAATTAAGGTTATAGAAAAAAGTTAGTGATGAGTAAGGAGAAAGGATACTTGTTCTATGTCTAATGACTACTCTCTGATTGTTAGCGGTAACCAAGCGATTCAAATCCAGGTGACTAAATATAAATAAAATAGTGTCATTAAGAAAATTTTGAAAGAGCTGTCAAGAGTTAAAAATTTAAAAGAGGTCAGAGATTTCTAAAAAGAGTTATAATTGATGAAATGGAGGTCTTTTGGATAAGATATAGAGAGAAAAATGAAGAAGGCTGAATTCGATTCGTTTTGCACAAAAATTTTCCATGAACATTCCTAGATGATATATAAATTGAAGTAATGAGAAGATATCTGAAAGATATATGAATGGTAAATGAGATAATTTCCCTAAATTATAAAAAAAGGAAAAGAAAAGGTAAATGGTACATACCTTATGCTTTGGGTTAGTGAGGAGTTTAATCATTATTGAAGAGGATTTCCTTCATTACGTGTGTTTGACAATTGAACTGCAAGGTAACAAGTTTTTATAAATATTCTGTCCGAGAGATCATTGTTGAGTATTTATCATTTTAAATTTAAAGGTTCAGTTCCTTCTCTTTTATTTTCGTAGAGAGAATGCATTCAATCTACTACGTCCAATAATAACAATCTTTAATTTCTCATGTATATTTACTGTTGACTTAAATTTGGTAATTCATTCTTCAAAAATTACAAACAAATTAATAGACGTATTTTGGAGCTGATTATTTTTGAGTAGTTTATTGTGTATTATAATATAGTGAATGTCTGTCACAGTTGGAGGCCATAGGTCTGGAAAGTTGAGATATTGAACCCGTACGCTCAGAGAGCGGAAGCAAAGAGTTCTCAAATAATATGAAGTTACATAAAACTAAAATTTAAAGCTGGTAAAAATTATTATATAGCCGGAGCCTAGAAATTCAAATTTAATAAAATAAACTGTTTGTTAAAGCCCAAGTGTGACAATTCATAATTTTACATTGACACTAATCAACTTGCATCTTAATTTTTCAAACCATATTACAATAGAAATAAACATTAGATGTTATTAAATATGTATATATTTTAGATTATTTTAAGCATTCATGGTCCATCATTCGATATTTCAATTAATTTAACTCGACATTTGATCATTATTGAGTTAATGGAGTTAAATTGAATGAAATGTCAAATGATGGCCTAAAAATTGCTATTTTGAAATAAAATAATTGAAATACAGAAGATTTGAATATACCGCCAAAACCCAAAATTACAGAAATCTTTTCAAAATCACTCAATTGTTTAGTCGACAGGCTCTTTAGATTGCGCCACAATCAGTGTCTCATCTATCTGTGGGTTATCAATTATTGCAACTGCAAGAAAAACAAAACCTCCCCCCCCCCTACTTAGTTAAACCTCAATATATAAAGTAAAGTTGCCCCCTTAATGATAATTTTTCAAAAAAAATGGCTTCGGAATCCACTTCAAATGCTCTCCTATGCACCTCCAACACAAACAAAATACTTTCTCCACCTAATTAGTTAAATCTTATTATACGAGTACATAGTAAAGTTGCTAAATAGTTGCTACTGTTACTAATGTGCATATGAAGATATTGAACATGGTCCATATTTGGACTTGGAATTGCAAAATATTTATAATTTAGAGACACAATTCAAATAATTAATTTTGAGCCGAATTACTTTTTCCAATGTCGTAATAATGGGAGGTTTATGAAAAAGTTTCTATTTATATTCAGTTTACTTTTTAGTGGAACTGATATGAACAAACCCTAAAATGTGTGAAATAAAGTGCAAATTGGAGGAAATACCAAAAAAGATTCACGTGAGTAACATTCAATACATTTTGAGGGGCTGTGTTGCATACAGAGGATCCGATTCAGCTCTTAGTTACTTCATAGCTTCTGCACAAAGGCCCAACAATATGCGGGAAATCTATAATGATAGTCATTAAAAAAGCGGAAAATGTTCATTGTATCAAGTAGTAGCGATACAAATAATTCTATATAGGATTTAAATTTATTTTCATATCAAGTTGAGTCGCTATCTGTTATACATTTTCCACAAGGTTGAAAATGTAAAATCTAAAAATTTCTATTTCTCAAATGTTTGTAGGTCACTCGGTAAAAATTGAAGTTTTGCAGAAAGTTCATAAATAAAATGTAGAGTCTAAAGAATTTGCTATATTCTATGCTTTCAATTATGAGAAATAAGTAGTGCCCTTCATTATGCGTAGAAAACTTAGGGTCCATTAGCTGACGTGAAAATTTCTCAAACACAATTTTACTGGGGTTATTGTCCTGTTAATACTTTCTACTGTTTCTAATAATTTCGTTTATACTTATTTTGTTTTAGAGATATTCAATTATTCCTTCTTTCATGGTCAGCAGCCACACTTTATCCTAGAACATTTTTTCTTATGCGTTGATACTTTGTTAGTGCCTATCAATAATATAACAAATGTTGTTAATGCTTTGAAAGTTTCAAAGAAAATTTATCATCAAGGTCAAGATGTTTAGTATTTTGGTAGTACTTTTTACTGATTCTCATTGTGTCTACTTTATTGCTTTTTTTCAATTTTCGTCATTTATGATTGTGAACTGAACGTGAATATCTATAACATTAAGAGAAAATTTACATATCAACTGTTGACTTCACGGACCGCAAAATTTAATCTACTCGCTAAATTATTTTTTATAATTCGCGTATAACAGAGACTTCATCATAACATTGTTTACCTGTGTCACAATGAAATCTCTTTGAACACTTTTTTAGTACTTTTTGTGTCACACACTTGGTTATTCTATGTATTTTTATTTGATATTTGACTTTGAACTTAACTTAAAATAAATTGAGAATGGTCTGGTATAGTTTTATTAATAGATTGAATGGTCATACAGTTGAATTGAAACAAATTATATATTCAAAATTTTAATAAATGCTGTACGCTAACGTTTATTCATCAATGATTTGTCAAATGTTTATATTGTTATTTTATATGATCAATACATTGGTAGGTATACATAACGTTCGAGTTTTGGGATAAAATACCTATGTGAAGATATACTACAGAAATAATTCTGTTCATGGTATGATATAAATAAGAGGTAGAAGCTTTTATATAACCGAGTAATCATCCTCTATTGGTTTAAATGATAGTTTATTTACAATTTACACAATTGTTCGATCATAATATATGTCAAAAGTCGAAAGTGCTGAGTAAAAACGGCTGCCGTCTGACCAATTAGGAATCTACAGGATTGCCAACTTAAATTCAAATCACTCCTCCTAGTTCGAAAACGGGGATGATGTCATTCTTTTTTATTAACAAAAATTCCAATGGCACAAGACCAATTGGACAGGCTCATTTCAGTAACATGTTTGCATAAAACCCAAAATAAAAAAAATAGATACAAAAGTAATAGAATGTTTTGAGAGGTACTAAAAACTAAAGTAACATTTTGGCATCAAATCAAAAATAAAAAAAAATTCTGGTAAATTTGTTTTCTTAAATAAATGTTTTAGTTTACGATATAGAGACAAATGTTGAATACAAAAGTTGTAGAACGTGTTAAGGTCTTTGAAAAAGCTTAGTAACTTCTTTGCGTCAAATGAAAAACAAAGGAAATACGATTTTTTTTTCAACTTTGACAGGCCGCCATTTTGTTTTTACTGGACCGATTTGGATCATTAACGAACTCGTCCAATATTTTGGCCATGTATATATATATACATGTCACCTACGCCATTGCCCTTAGGTGGACAGTATATTGTGCTGATTAATTATTTATATTATTGTAGAATTGCTTAGTTGTGTTTGTTACGAGGTTATTTAAATTCATGTTCATAATAAAAATATCAGTCTTGTATTTGAAATTATTGTATTAGTTTGTCTTAGAAATAAAGTTAGTTTTTAAAAACACGTTTCCAGTAAATTAAAAGTTAAGTGGCGCAGTCAGTAGGATAGTCAATCGAAAGTTAAAGAATATAACATTCGGTTCGTTTCTACGATTTATTGACTATTCGAACAAGTGAATTTCAATTATTAGAACTCTTAGTTGGGCGAACTGAGTAACTCAACTAGAAGATCTATGTTGTGTGAGAAACCGGAAGAATCAAGAGGAGATTGGTTGTTCCTGTGCAGTCCGAGCCAATGGAAAGGATCTTCGCTCTATTACTGTAAGTGTTTTTATGTCATATAGAGGGAATATCAATTATTTTTCTGACACATCTGACGATTCTGATTCAAATTCTGATTCAAAGAATTCAAATTCAGGCTCAAACTCTTTGAACACTGAAATAAAATTAACTTTAGCATCACCAAAACTTTTTCACATAAATAATTTTAATAAAATAGCTACTCCACAATTACCTATTTTAAAAAAAGAATATCTGGATATGATACCAGAATTTGATGGAAACAATGCACTACTTCCTAGGTTTATTGAAATTTCAGAGAAATTAGTTAGTAAGTTTTATAATACTGTAGATGTAGGGGATTTTCAAAATGAATATTTGATGTCCAGCATCTTAGCGAAAATAAAAGGTGAAGCAGCTATAAACATTTCTTCTTGTACGATAAGAACTTGGGAAAATCTAAAAGATGCACTTCTTGATACTTATGCTGATAAAAGAGATATTTACACACTAAATATAGAACTTTCGGAAATGAAACAAGGCAATGAAACGCCTTTCGAATTTTATAATAGAATTCAACATTTATCAAATCTTCAAATTTCTTATCTCATCACACATTCCAATGTGAATGAACATTTAATTTTAGGAAATTATTTTAAAAATTTGGCACTCAGAGTATTGCTACGCGGTTTCAAAGAACCTTTAGGTACACTAATGCGTACGAAAAATCCAGAAAATTTAAATATTGCTTTAAATGTTCTTACTAATGATTTTCAAGTTTATATGACCCAGAAAAATCATCCAAAAAATATTTTTTCAAATTTAAATACGCAAAATTATTCTCATAAAAATAAAACCAATTTCCAAAATGACGTGGCACATAGGCAGCCACCTCCTAAGCCAAATTCTATGCAGAATTATCAACACACTAATCGAAATCCCGCATCAAACCCACAAAATCGTCCATCAACTTCTTATAATCCTTCTAATAGGAATAATACAAACTTTTCTAATAATGGTCATAACGTTTCTAAACCTAATCCAAATCAAAGATTTTCAAATCCAACTCCAATGAGTATGTCTACCAGAAACACACCTAGACCCCAACCCCAAAATTATCAAAATTGGTTCCAACACAATCCTAATCAACCTAGAAATTTTATCTCGGAAGAACTCCATGATATAGACGATTCCGATTGTATTAATGATGAATCCGATAATTTTTTAGAGACACCAGCCTCGGTACCAAATCAAACATTATCGAATTATTGAACTCAAATAATTCAGAAAGCGTGTTACCCTTTATAATTTTCCCAGAACAAAATCTAAAAGTTTTAATTGATACTGGTAGCACAAGATCCTTTGTGACACCAGCTGTAGTTGAAAAATATTTCACAAAATCGTATGTCAAAAAACCATTCCATGTAAAATCTGCCTTTGGTAGCAGTCAACAAAATTTCTGCACTTTTATTCCAGTCCCAAAAATGTTTAATTATAGGAAACCGCTTAATTTCGAATATTGCGTTTTCAAATTTCACGATCATTTTGATTGTTTGTTAGGATTAGATAATTTAAAAATACTTAATGCAATTATTGACTTAAATAATAATTTGCTTATGACTCCTTATAGTCAAATTAAAATGAATTACTTTGACATTAAAACTGGATCCACGAATTGTATAGTAGTGCATCCACGTTGTGAACAAGTAATTAAATTAAATATTGAAAATGTAAAAAATGGTAATGTAATTATACCATATACACGAATTGGGAAATTAGGAATCCCGGAATGTTTAACAAAAGTTGAAAATAATATAGCTTTATGTACAATTTTAAATCCTTCAGAATCCAACTTTCGAGTAGACTTAAGCCCTTCTATTAGTGTTGAGACATTCGATGAATACGAACAAACCCTCAACCCAAATTTCAATATTATTTATTCTGAAAATGTTGAATTTGATATTTCGAAAGTTAGAACTGAACATATGAATTCCGAAGAAAAACAATCTGTATTAAAATTAGTTCAAGAGTATAGTGATATTTTTCATGTTGAAGGAAATCAGCTTACCTTCACAAGTAAAATAAAACATCATATTAAAACTTCTAATGATATACCTATTTACTCAAAATCATACAGATATCCTGAGATTCACCGAACGGAAATTCAAAAACAAATTCAAAAAATGTTAAATGATAATATTATTAGGCCGTCCAGCTCTCCGTGGTCGACAATATATGAATAGTTCCAAAGAAGCTAGATGCTTCTCAAAAGCCAAAGTATCGACTCGTTGTTGATTATCAAAAACTGAATGAGATCACAATTGGAGATCGATATCCATTACCAGATATTACAACGTTACTAGATAAGCTTGGACGTTGTCAATATTTTACAACATTAGATCTCGCTTCTGGTTTCCATCAGATCGAGATGGCTGAGGAGGATATTCCGAAAACAGCCTTTAATATTGAAAATGGGCACTATGAATATGTGCGCATGCCCATGGGTCTGAAAGGGGCTCCTGCAACCTTTCAAAGGGTTATGGACAATATCCTAAGAGGTATACAGAACGAGAAATGTTTGGTGTACCTTGATGATATAATTGTGTTCAGTACCAGCTTACAAGAACACATCACAAATTTAAAAGAAGTATTCAATAGATTAAGAGATTCTAATTTTAAATTCCAAATTGATAAATGCGAATTCTTGCGAAAAGAAGTAGCATATATAGGACATATTGTCACGCCAGAAGGTGTAAAACTGAACCCAGATAAAATTTTAGCAATTCAAAAATTTCCGATACCAAAAAATTCAAAACAATTAGAAGGATTCCTAGGACTCCTAGGGTATTATCGAAAATTTATAAAAGATTTTTCAAAATTAACTGAACCATTAACTATCAAATTGAAAAAAGATGCAATTATCAATGTAAATGATTCAGATTATGTCGAATGTTTTGAAATGTGTAAAAATCTGTTGATAAATGAGCCAATACTTCAATATCCAGATTTCACCAAACCCTTTAACCTTACCACAGACGCCAGCAATTATGCTTTAGGTGCTGTTTTAAGTCAAGGCAAAATAGGCTCTGATTTACCTGTGGCTTACGCCAGCAGAACCTTAAATGATTCAGAATGCAACTATTCTGTAATCGAGAAAGAACTTCTTGCCATAGTTTTGGCAGCGAAATACTTCCGCCCGTATCTTTTTGGCAGAAAATTTACAATAGTTACCGACCATAAACCACTTCAATGGTTATTCTCACTTAAATATCCAAGTTCAAAGCTTGTCAGATGGCGCTTGAAACTTGAAGAATATGATTATGATATCGTATACAAAAAAGGTGCTTTAAATACCAATAGCGATGGTTTGTCCCGAATTCAAATAAATAATAATGAAACTGAATTACAAGAACCCCAATGTTCTAAAAATTTATAAGTTTATATGGACAAATTTAATAAAAAACTTTCATCATCTCCCGATGATAATAGATCTCTAATAGTTGAAACGGATAATGAAAGTAACAATAATGATGATGATGACGAAGACATCACAGTTCATACAAATGAAGAGAATTCTGTAATCCGTATACCAATTTCAGATTCAGCGATAAATATTGGTAAAAATCAATTAATATTTTCAGAAGTAAATTTCGAACCAGCCATACCCACCATCATGAAACTTTATGAAAATAATCATTGTACAATTATCTAAAAATAATTTTGAGCAAGATGTGATTAATTTCGTGAAAGAATACATAGTACCCAAAACTAAATATTTTATCTATTTCGAAGACCCAATTTATGAATAATTCAGTGTTATTCTACAAAATCACTTTCAAGATTCTCAAATTGACTTTGATAAATGTAATAAAAAATTGATAGATGTTCCTTTAAATGAAGTTAAAGAAGTTGTTCAAAATTACCACGAGGGTAAGACTAATCATAGAGGTCTAGATGAAACTGAAAATCAATTAAAAGCTTTGTATTATTGGCCTAATCAGAGAGCTTCTATACAAACTTATATAAACGAATGCGAAGTTTGCCAGTTGAGCAAATATGATAGAAAACCAATAAAACCATTTTTAAATGTTACTCCTACAGCGACTAAAACTTTCCAAATTTTGCATTTAGACACGATAACCTTAGAAAATAGTTAATTTCTTACGATAATAGATTCATTTTCTAAATATGGTCAAATGTATGAATTAAAATCTAGACAAGGAATAGGAGTAGCTCATAGTCTAATTAAATATTTTACACGCCATTGTATACCAGAACAAATAATTTCGGATAATGGAACTGAGTTGAAAAATTCTGTTGTAAAGGAATTATTAGAAACGCATAAAATAAAAATTCATTTTATAAGTTCTCAACATCCAGAATCGAATGGAATTGCCGAAAGATTCCACTCTACGATTATTGAACACATCAGACTTTTGAATAATCAAAAAGATTTCAAACATGAGACTATTGAAAATAAAATACTTTATGCATTATTAGCCTATAATAATAGCGTTCATTCTGCAACAAAATTGAAACCTAACGAAATAATTACCGGACACATAGATAGTAATACACCCTTCAATATAGAATTAGATCGACAAGTAGTTAATATTTATATACAAAATCATAAAGATAAAATGAAAATTTTGTACTCGAATTTAAATGAAAAATTACAGGAAAATAAATCAAAAGTAATATCTAAAGCCAATAAAAGCCGTGAAGAATTACCAGATACAATACCCACTAAAGTGTATGTGCGTAATAAACAGGCACAAGGTAAAACCAAAAATAAATATAAAAGTGAAGAAATTAAAAGTAAAAATATCCGACTAAAAACAGCAAAAATCGCTGCTAGACACAAAAATACTTCAGAAAATATTCATCTTTCAAACATAAAACGTCCTAAAAAGACTCCATATAAATTCATTTCAGGTTCGTCACCGTCGGAGACGCAACAGTCATTCTGACGATGATATTGATTTATCGAAACAATTGTCAATTTCTTAGAATTTTCAATAACTTGTATTATATTGTGGAATTAACTAGAGACCTTGAGTTTCATTTAAAAACACTAATATGAGCATATTCCACGAAGTAAGGGTCGAGACAGTCAATTTCATTAAAATAAAAGATGTTACCCATAACTTGGGAATACTTCCCATAAATCTTGGATATGCCAAACTGCAGAAATCCAGTCATACTTTTGTTCATTTTTATAATTTAAGTCCACTACTAGTAGAATATAATAAGTTAAGTATACAATACAATCACGTTAAATATAATATGTCTAATAATACATTTTTCTAACTGAAACAGAAAATATTGTAAATATAATAGAGTACACTAAGAATAGTATAGATGATAAATTTAATAACATTAATATTCAGCGATGAATAACCAAAATATAAACAGGAGCAACGTCCACAGGAAGACGACTCCTAAAATAAGGGGCCATCCATAAAGTACGTCACACGAATTTTAGGACTTTTGAACCCCTCCCCCCGCCCTTGTCACAGGTTGTCACATTTTTATAACCCCCCGTCCTGATGTGACGTCACACATTTTTTAAATTTATGTATGTATTTAAAAATAATCGAGAGAAAACAGCTATTTTCATTTTCTACTTATTTTTATTAAATAATAATCTAATAAAATCAACATAAAGTCCAACATTTTACAAAACCGAAAAAACAAACGACTAGTGAGAAAATAATAAACGATTAATTATATTAATTGAAGATAAAAAACTCAATTATCGAGTGTCCATGGACTTTGGATCTACCTTTTTATATCAGCTATTACTGGTAAATCAGGCACTCCATTTTCGTTCTGAATTTGAACGTCAGAAACATCCTTAGTGTCGACATCATTCTCTTCCATCCATAAAGCATCGTCATCATTCATTAAACAGAGAATTTCTCGGACACGTCTAGCCGCAATTCTTTGAGGACGATTTTTCGCTTTCGGTTACAGTTTCTTTTTTTTTATGTGATTGTTTTTGTTTATTAGCTGCTTTATATCATGAAAAATATAAACCACATACGCTACACGATCTTTTAAATATGGATGACTCGACACTAGGGCAATAACTATCGTATGGAACTGGTTTCAGATGGGATGATTCTCGGAGATTTAATGACAATTGTTGTAACGTCACAAAAGTATTGACCCCCCCCATGCCCCTTGTCACACGATGTCACACTTCGGTGATTCCCTCCCCATTAACGTGTGACGTACTTTATGGATGGCCCCTAATCCTACGGAGCAACATTTTCATTAGAGGGTGTCAGGAGTAGTGATCTCTATAGTTACTGTCATCCACGTGAGTTCCTATTTTCAGAAGATCACCTGGAAAAGGAAGAAACAATTGATTTGATAATTATAAATACAACAATAGACAATCATGAAATAAATGTAATAGTAGATACTGGATCAGAAATTTCTTTGATAAGCGAATCATTAGTAAATAAATTGAAATTAAGCAAATACGTGATGAATATACCAAAAATAAATCTAATTACAATCATCTCTAAGAAATTAACAGAGTAAAATAAATCAATAATAATGAATTTGGAACTAGGGGGAAAGGAAATAGCTGTACAATTGATAATCGTGAAAATTATGGATTATGACATATTACTGGGATCAGATGATTTAAACAAACATCAAGCTCAAATTAATTATGAAGATAGAACTTTTAGGATAGAAGATGTTTTAGTGTATTTTAAAGGGAAGACATTAAATATGAAAAAGAAAAAAGAGTAAATTATATTTCAAATTAAGAAAAAGAAGGAATAGAGAAATTTGAGGAAGAAGTAGGACAAGAAGAGAATTTTATAGAAGAAATGAATTTGATAGAATTTAATGAAGAGAGGATAAATAATTTTAATTGGAATGGTATTGATATAGCTTGTGATAAGAAATATGAATAGGATATAAGAAAGTTGATGGAGAAGCATAAAGAATTGTTTTCAGAAGAGGCAAGAGTGGCTAAAGATTATGTACATGAATTAAAAGTGAAGAATATGGAAACTTTCAAAGCAATGAATTATCCGATTCCATACAAATACGAAGAGGAAATGAGAGAAGCTGTGAAGAAACTGTTGAAGGTAGGAATTGATGAGTACAGTACAACCCCATATATTAACCCAATTGTCATAGTTAAGAACAGTTCAGGAGATTAACGCTAGAAATATAAATAAACATACAATTTCTGAGTTTGAATCACCTCTCAGCATAGAAGCAATTTTAGGAAGAATTTCAGAGGCAAAAGTTTTCACGAAAATGGATCTGAAGCATTCATTTTGGTTGATTCCTTTGGCTGAGAATAGCCGAGATTACACAGGATTTATGATTGATGGTGTCTTATACCGATTTAGAGTAGTACCATTTGGCTTACAGTCAAGTACATCAGCATTACTGAAAGCACTGCATAAGATAGTAAATCTATACGAAAATTTTACTCTATACTACATAGACGACATACTAATTTTCTCAAGAAATGAAGAAGAACATTTAAAACATGTACAAATGATTATGAAGGCTCTAGAAGAGGCAGGAATGAAACTGAATATAAAGAAGTGCCAATTTTTTCAACATAATGTAATCTATTTAGGTTATAACCTCGATAAGACTGGAATTTATCTAAGTGAAGGAAGAATAATGATCATTCAAAATTATAAGAGACTAACAAATTTGAAAACTATCAGAGATTTCTTAGGACTCCTGAATTATTTTAAACGACTAATACCCAATTTAAGTGAAAAGGAAATGCCATTATCAGAACTTTTTTGAAGAAGAATGTTAAGTGGAATTGGGATGATAAAACAGAGGATGCATTTGTAAAAATAAAACAAGAATTTACGGAACAAGTAAAAATATATCATCCTGACTACCATCAGACTTTCATATTACAAACTGACGCATCATTATATAGATTTGCTGATGTATTACTGCAAAAATATAAAGATAAATATGTACCTGTATCTTTTGTCTCTAGGATCACAAGAACAGCAGAGAGAAACTATAGTGTGAGTGAGTTAGAACTGGCCTGCATCATATTTTGTGTGACGAAGCTACGGTTCTATTTGATAGGTAACCATTTCCATTTGGAGACAGATAACCAGGCTTTAACTACGATCTTGAATAACAAATATGGTAATATCAGGATACATAGATGGAGTCTCATCCTACAGGAATACTCTTTAACAATTAAGTATCTACCAGGAGTGAAAAATGTAGTGGCTGATGCGATCTCTAGAATGGATGGAGAGAATCTAAAAGAAAAGAAAGAATATAAAATAGGTGTACAATGAATGAAAACTAATAATATAGAAAATTTTACAAGTCTACAAATAATAGAAGATCAGAGAAACTTAAGTGAAAAAGAAAGGAGTAAATGTTGTTTGAACAAGGATAATTTTTATTACAAGATAATTTATGGACGTGAAGTATAGGTAATAACAAAAAATTTGGCTAACCAGTTATTAAAAGAACTACATGAAAACTATAGCCACATAGGAGTAAGAAAAACACATGTGAATTCCAGAGAGGCTTTTGTTTGCAAGAATGATCTAAAAATGTGTAAGCAAATAATTAGAGCTTGTCAATTTTGTCAATTTGGAAAGGAGAAGAATCACCACAATGAGAATATAACTAGATCTATCATTACTAAACAACCTTTAGAACTAATAGCGATAGATTTCATTTCCAATTTAACACCGAGCAAGGAAGGAGATTCACACATATTTGTGATAATTGACCATTTTTTTAAGTATACAGAAGCCTATGCTTGTAAAAGAACAAATACAGAAACAGTGAATAAGTGCCTAACAAATTTCTTTGCACAGCATGGATCACAAGAAAAATGTCTGATGGACAATGCCACATATCTAAATAATGAGAATTTCAAGAGATGGTTGAAATCTTCACACATCCAACCTTTATATACCTCTGTAAGACACCCCAAATCCAACCCAGCAGAGAGAATTATAAAATAAATTATTGAATATCTAAGAATATTAGTTCATCATGAATATAATTTGGGGGAAGTTAAACTAAATAAAATGATAGATTGTATGAACAACATACCAAGAGGAGTAACACAACGAGCACCTATAGAGGTCATGAAGAATATTCCAGCAAATAGACCTTGGATAAATACATTAGAACTAGAATATAAAAACATTATAGAGAACACAAAAGAAAGAGTTCTCAAGAATGCGCAGAAATATATTAAAAAAGGAATTAAGGAAAAGGTATCTTTTAAGAAAGGGGAGTATGTTTTACTTAAAGCACATAGGAAACCTATCAAGAAAGAGAACAAATGTGAGAAGCTACAACTAATATATATTATATTAATCACACATTGCGAGGATTAATATAGAGATAACTAAGAAATACTAATATATCACTTGCTTTCATAAATAAAAAATCATGGTATTTAAAACAATAAGTATCAATAATAAACAAAATAGTAGTATACTTTCATTATAACAAGAGCCGAGAAAATTTATGAGATATAACATGATATTGTCAGGGCACAGTGACACACAATGGATTTGAATTCACAATAAATATAAATCATTTAATATTCAAAACATTCAGACGAAATAACAATCAACAAACTTTAATTGTAAATGTTAATATTTAATTATAAGAGTGTAATTGAAAATAAACCGAACAGTTAATGGACAAACGGAAGACTTTCAAAATGAATTTAAGTATAGTTATTATTTTAATATAGATTTAGAAAAATTTTGAATGTGTTGACAATTTATATTCATGATGAACTCTACAAGGAATTTACTCATAATTGAAATAATTTTATTCAATTCAACAGTTTTTATGTAACTTTTTAATCATCCTGGTAGATAGCGATTGACAGAAAAATTTATTAATTTTATGGAATCAGGTGAGCTATTTTGAAAGGTCTATATAAACCTGTGTAGAATTTGACAGATAGCTTAATATATCGTCAAGGGGAGATGTACAAAATTGTGTCATAATAATTTACTAGATAGAATGCTTTGGAAGAAAAAGGACAAATGAACTAAAATAGTGGAAGCCATATTGGAAATTACGGGAGAGAGTGGTTGAAAACTTGGAGTATGAGCAAGAAAAATTGATAAATTAACAAATTACATATAAAAACCACATGACAGATGCAGAACTTACCTCAATTAAACCAAGAATAAACTGTGAGTCATCCATTTACATACTAAACATCACATCTTGAAAGTGCATGTCTTTAGAACATTTTGCGTACTTACAAACATTCAATTAATGAAGTATCGAAGCCATATAACTGTAAAGAGACAGAAATTGTGTTATTAGTGATATTTAAGAATTTTTTTATGAATTTTGTAATTATAAATTGTAACTAGTTAGAAATAATTTAATCAACTTACCTACCAACAATATGAGCTCATATAAACGATCATCTTTATAATCTGAAAGTATTTCAATATTCCCATATTAATTTCAATCATTTAACAAATAATATTCGTTTCTTTTTAAATCTTGCATAAAAATAACCTCACTAAATAATTTTATATCAGAGAACAATTTTTCAGATTATATATATATATATATATATATATATATATATATATATATATATATATATATATATATATATATATATATACATCCAGTGGTCTGGTCTGAGTTTAAGGAAGGAATTTAAACGTTTTGAATCTTCAATTAATGAAATATATTTATTTGTATAAATTTACAAGTAGTGTGTTGATTATTTTCCCAGTTTTCAGGAATTAGAAGACGACAAAAGTTTTATTCACTGTGGGTTTAAAAAAATCTGCAGCAAGGTAGGCAACCCTATCTACGCCCACATACAGAATGCTTTGAAATAAATATACTATGTGTAAAAGTTTATTTTTCTTCAAATTTTGTTACGTTCTCGTCAAATTTCAAGCCCTACCTTATCATAATATAAAGTAAGAATATCAAATATTTGTTTGATGATATACAGGGAGCACATATAGGTATATATATATATATATATATATATATATATATATATTATATAAATATATATATATATATATATATATATATATATATATATATATATATATATATATATATATTATATAAATATATATATATATATATATATATATATATATATATATATAAAACAGGAGGACAGTAACGGAGTACCGGTAACAATATAACAATATAACGGTGGGAAACCCCAAAAGAACCAAGGAGGAAGCAATGGAAGTTCTTAGTTAGCTTCTTAAGTAAATGCCTTTATTCCAAGTTCAAGCTTTCGTTTGTGATTACAAACTTCATCAGGATTAAACTAAAAAATATATGGAGAACACTCCATTACAAATACGTATGAGTTAATTATTATTATTACACTCACCAGAATCAGCATTAAAGCTCTAAAAATCTAGCGGACACATGGCTAAAAGAGGTGTTTGGAGACATGACCTCACATTTGGAAGTAATAAAAACAGACTTTAAAAACTAATATTAAAATGGTAAAATATGTATCTGGACATGTTCAAAATCAAAAATACACGTAAACTATTGTCAACATTATTAAAAATCTACTAAAACAAAGAGGATGGATAAAGATTAACATTAAACTGTTTCTCTGCAGCTACTACTAATCAGGAAATGGAGAGAGCAGAACTACACATGTCAAAAATTGATTGATGTCATTTTTTCAAAATTTTGAGTAGTTCTGGTGTAATTATGCCAACTCCTAGTAATTTCTTCTAAACTATATACATTGAATTCAATTTGAATGTATTCTTTACTTTCTCTTCATATTCCTTATTTTCACTCATTTATTCCAATTCTTCCATAATTCCACTCCTTCTTATATTTCATAACCTCTTATTATCCTCTTCAATTGCCAATACTTCCATATTTACCTCCTCAAATTCAATTCTTTTACCAGTTAATCCTATCTATCTTTTCAAAATCAATTATTTCCTTATATTTCATCAATTCATCAATAACTATGTCTGTCTATCTTTTCAAAATCAAGTATTCCCTTATATCTCATCAATTCACCAATAACTATTTCTGTTTCTAACTTCCTTATCAGCTATGCTCACATATCAACTTCTTTCCCATCCTTTAATTCAATCTTTTGTATCATATATTTGCTTAGTTCATATAACTTCCGTCCGTTTGTTCCTATAAATGTAATTATTTCATCCTGTACATCTATTTTGTTGCTTAATTTCATTTCTATTTTCTTTATCATTTCTTCTATCAAAGTTTCTAAAATCTCTTCTATTCTCACAATACTTGTTGTCATAAATTTTATCTCCATTTCCATATATTCGTTTTTCATTTCTGTAACTTCTATTTTCATTTCCATAATTCATATCAACATGTCTATCATTTATTCTATCATCAATCCATGTTTATATAATTTCTATTTAAATATATTTTTAAATATTATTTGTTAATCATAAACTTTTTATTTACACATCGTTTTATATCCCTTCTCTACCATGTAAAATTCCTTTTCGTTTTCTAGATTTCATTCCTATAATCCTGTCATATAATTCAATTTTATTTTCTTTTCCTAAACTTCGTCTTATTCTCTTCTCTTATTGTTTGATTCTCTAGGTGTTTCTGTCGCTTCTTTCTGTTCTCCACCATATCTTTTTTAATTTTGAAGTCCTATATCTCATCAATTCCTTCCAATAAATGCATTGAAATTCGCATCTCAAATTCTTCCATATCATTGAAAGTAATTTTTATTATCTTTTTCTCCATAATATGTTCACTTCCTATCATTTTGTTTTCAATTATGTTAATAAAAACTTTTGGATCAATTATTTTCATATTTCTGTCAAGTTTCATTCTTATTTCGACATTTCCTGTGTAAATTATTCGTCCGGCATTTTGTTTTGTGGTTTCTTCTATTTCTTCCATAGGTTCTTGTAATTTTCTATTCATTTCCTCCAATTCCTTGGTAAATAATTTGTCTATATTTTCACTCCTTCTAATACACGTTCCTGTTTGTTCTTCTATCCTTCCATTTAAGTCATTAAATTTCTTATTCAAATTCTGTTCATATATTTGCATTACTTCTTTATTCGTTTGTCCTTGTACTTTTATAGACTGTATCTCTTCGATTATGTTCTCATTCTGTTTCTTTACTTCCACTTGAATTACTCCATATAAATTTTCTTCTAGGCATCTTCCTAGTTCTTGAACTTCTTCTACCACCTGCTTGTTTGTATCTTCCCTGATTTTAATGCCAATTTCCATCCGCAAATTTTCATTCTGGCCCTTCATATCTTCTTTCACCTTTTCAATTTTCTTTCTAAATTCATTATTCTCTTCCCTAATTTTCTTAATCTCCTCAACATTTCCAATTTTTCCTTCTTTTATTTTCTTTTCCAGCCTGTCCTTGTTTCCGGTGATATTGTTAATATCCCCCTTAATCTCTTCCTTCATTGTATCAATCTTGTCATTTAAATATCCACTCATATTATTCATATCTTCACGCATACTGATCATATTCTCATTTTGTCTGTCCATTTTTCTATTTAAATCTCCACTCATATTATTCATATCTCCCCGCATATTATTCATATTCTCATCTTGTTTGTCCATTTTTTCAATCATACTAATTAAAAATTCCATTATTTGTTCTTTTTCACTTATTCTTTCATGTCTCTCTTGTCTCCTATCCTCTTCTTCTTCTGCTTCTTCTCCTGCTGTCATACCTCCTTCTGATTGTTCCCTTCCTTGTTCCAAGTACTGCACCTGAAAATCTCCTCTTCAATGACTCCTTTTTTACCTTTCTTCATCAGATCCACTTTCAACTCCCACCTGTTTACCATCCCTTAACGTCATTCTTCTTTCCATAGTAGATATTTAATTTTTATATAATAATGTCAATAAATTTCAATATTTCAATGATTATGTGCTAATTTTTTAATCGCCCCACGTTGCTGCGTCAAAATTGTAATATATTTAATATTCTGTGATGATGAGTTATATTTGTTTAATTTTAATGTAAACCTCCCTGTAAAGATAAATTTCAATTCGCCTCACATTATTGTATATTGCGCAGCGACAATTCTGGTACATGCAACTTAAAAATTTATGTAAGAAATTTCAACTTTGACAGTAATTGTCAAAAATATGCCCAGCTCTAATAAATATTAATTTATTATTTCTAAAAATGAATATATATGTATAATCGACCTATTACGCTTCTCTCAGGGTGGGATCAAACTGTTAAAAAATTAATTTTTCAAAATTTATTTAAATTTTTACGTATCTCCAAATTATCTGTTTCACGATTGTTCAGAACCTATAGTAACTGTATGTTTGATATTATAAAAGGCACTTCAAGTATCTGATGACGTTTCCAATATTTCTGTCACTGAAAATTATCAACTGTCACTGATTTGATGGACAGTTTTATTTAATGAAAAATGTTTAATTTTTTGGAATTATGTTATAAAAAGACTATATTGAGTAGGAATGCAAAATTTTATATTGTACTACCAGATACTAATTAATATTCCCCAAAATTATTACAAACAAAAAACAGTCGTAATTTCTACGAAACTCAAAATTACTACAACCTATATGCTATAAATTAATCTAATGAGAAACGTTTAATAAAAGTTCCAATTGTTGATCTAAATCTTGATGTGTATAAATGTCAAAAAACAAGCTCCACTCAAATTTATCTAATTCCAAATTTTTCTTCTCTCATGTGAATTTTCTTATATGACTTATTAATTTTGTTTGCAATAAAAAATCTAATAGATGCATCTATGTCAAATTTTATTTAAAATAGGCCTTATTATTTGTCGAGAAATTATTGTAAAAAAACTGGATCGGACTCACCAACTAATTACTGGACAACTCGTAAAATTCTAAATGACCTTAGAATTCAGGATACCTTCTAAATTTTATTCAGAAATCTCGAACACATTCACTACACACGATGCAATTCTTATTCGAATTATGCACGCACTGACTTTATAATGAAATGGCTTTTGAATCTGGTTGTATAGATATACAACTTCTACTATCTACCACAAAATTGAGACAACTCTAATTATGATGATGCCTCTTCGGGGTTTCAAACACAACTGACTGAACTTTTGCAAAATAAACAAATCTCCTTCCCGTTGGTTACTGAATTTTCTTGTTTTTAAAACAATTACTAATCTATGATTATAAATAACCAAGTGAGATTTGAATTCTTTTATTACACTTGTAATGTTGCTAGCAGAGACCTCTATATTTTGAAATTTCAAATATTTTCTCCAAATCATAATATGTTCTATCTATAATTAGATATATTGTACATAAATGTCATCAAAATTTGAAATATCAAATTTGATATTTCTACTGAATCTTTCAAAATTAGTGAATTTACATATAACACAGTGTGTATCAAAAGTATGGCCGCCAAATATAAATGAATTTCCTTATGTTCTACTTTTCTTTTAAATTGTCAAATACAGGATCTTTATATATATATATATATATATATATATTCTCACAGGAAAAACGCTCTCCTTCCCTATTTTCTGGAATACTAATTTCCATGTAACAATTTAGGAAATGATTAGCACAATGGAAATATACATGTTCTATCCAGCAATGAAACTTTCGAAAACTATCATTACTTTGACACTATACCTATATGCGTATATACTATATAGGTATGTTAACGTCACATATTTTTTCCTTATATATTTTGTCTCAATGGCGACATTTCCGTCATCTCTCCTGTCCTTTATTATACGAGTACACGTAAAGATGTTATGATCGCTCTCCTTTTGATCTCATTGGTAGATGTCTTCCACATTCTTATTTTATTAATTCTTTTGGTAATAATCCTTTTGGAACATTTGTTTATTTGCGTTTTATACCTTAACTCCGTTCTTTGTTTTCATTACTATAACTAGACATACAATTTTCAGTATAATTCACCCAAATTTTTAATATCATATTGCGACTATTCATCACTAAATCCCATTGTAATTGTAATTAGAAGTCACCAATTATATATCCAATAATGATAAAGAAATTGCAATATATGAAGTGTAGTGAGTTATAAAAGACAATAAGGACAAAAGGTCTTTAATTAAGTATAAAAATAGAATCTAATAATAATATCTAATTTTAATATTCAAGAGATAATGAACTCATAACATTGAACTCATAACACGTTTGTTTATCAGTCATGACCGAAGGGTAAACAACATTCTTTCATATTTTGAACTTGAACGTGAAATTGAAGTCATCGACTTGAAGTATTGTCAAATATTTCCTATAAATAATTAAGCATTGAGAAATGGCGAAGAACTCAGTATTTATATTCGATATAGTTCTAATGTAGATTAATGTGTAAATTGTATTTAGATTAATATACTAACCCAGTGAATTAAATCAAAGTGTTTCTTATTCAACCCCAACACATGGTTACGAGGTAAGTGTTTCTCAACAATAAATGGTGTTATGGTTTAATCGAGGTATCTACGAGGGCACTTGCTAAGTAACCACTACAGAAGCTCATTGTTGGAGCTTAATCCAGAAGCGGTATTTTTCAGTTGGTGATATATATCTGTTTCATTTTGTAAGGATAATATTGAGAAACACTAATCTTTGTCAGACTTAAAATGTGAATATATGATATTATTTAGAATGGAATGGAAAATGTTGCATTTATGAAATGGGTTGGAATATAGTATTAAGTTACTACTTCTTGGGAAACTTCCATCACTATCTACTTCCGTAGCGTATTGATTCCATTGTTGGATGTTCGCCTCTCCTTATTCCGTTCTCCACTATCGGCTGTAATTTTATATGATCGAACCACCGCATTGGCGGTCTCCGTCTGCCTCGTTCAAAACTGTAGAGTCTTCAAACTGATTATTCTCCTGTGCCCCCTTATTGATTCACCCTCGCCATATGTCTACATATTAACGCTTAGTACTAGAATGTATTGTAAATCATATGAATGAATCGATAAAAAAAAATTTTGTCATTTTATGTAATACTTAGTTTGAATTTTACTACAAATTTAAAAGATCAAAACACATTACGAACCCGGTTCTGTTGAGAACTTACCGCTTTTATCCTCATTTCCAGTATAGTCATCCAATGTTATGGCTACAGTTAATGAGAGACATGTACAAATTAAATTCATCCACATTTCGTAACGTTGGAAATATTTCCGGCGATCCAGAATGCACTGCAATTAAATATTATATGTTATTTAATCATGTAGTTTTATCAAAGATGTCTTTTTTAACAAAAAAAAGTGAATGTTCCACATTCTACTCTATAGTGGATTAGAATAAAATATGAGTATAACTTATTTGTTTGGTTGAACTGAATATTTTATGATAAACTAGTAATGCATTTTGAAGATCATAGTTTGGTATCGCCTCGCAATAATTCAAAGTAGTGTACTTATCGTATATTGTGATATTAGAAGAATAAGTAATACTTTATGTGCTGAGTATGGAAAGCTTTTCTGACGAACGTAGTGAGTCAGATCATCCATACGAAGCACATAAAGTATCTTATTCTCCGAATATCATATACTATTTTTACTTCAAACGTGCATAATTTTATTTGAGATAAAACAAGAAAAGAGAACGAATTTTTCAATAAAGATAACAAGATTGAATCTTTAAGGTATTTCACTGTATATTCCTTATTTGGTATTGTTGTCATGGATACGTACATTCAAGGGTCCCGCTATAAGCAATGGATTTTTAAAAGTAGTTCACTCTCGAAAAGTGGTTATGAGTTGTACTGATATTGCAAGAGGTGGAGGACTCTTAATTATGTAATTCTTCATAATTGTACTTTTACCATAAATATTGCAAATAAATAATAAATACCATTGTGGATACCGATAAATGATCAATGTGTATTGTGTAAATGTTCGTCTATTAAATGAATAAATGAGCAATGCTCAAAGCCAATAATTAACCTTTATATGACTGGGAAGAAAAACACTTTCTTACGACGGCGTAGGTACCTGGGTACCTACTGTATAATAATTTGGAATATAAACGCAAAATACCTGTTTTTATCAAAAAACTCCATATATGTATTTATAGGTACACAATACGTGATTTATGAATTTCTAACTTATCTGTATTTGACAAAATAAGACTTTGTTTAAATGGCAACAGCGCAGCGACATCAACTGAATTTATTCCTAGTTACAGGTCAGTTGCATGTTTCAGTTTGTCGAATAAACAACTGCGGGTGATTAAGCGTATTTGTTAAATTTTGTTTTAGAATGTCTGATAGTAAGGCTGGTTCAAGCCAAGCCAATATTGCGAAACCAAGATGGCGAAATAAAAGGTAAGAAATAAGACGATTCTTTGATTTTAGTAGTGTATGAATAATGAAAACTGTCATGTTATTTTGCTTACCTGTGGTCTATGTGTGTAGGAGCCGCAGTGGAGTGGAAGTTTTTTTTATCTTACACAGGAACAAGAACAATAATTATACTAATAAAGGTAATTCGAAATATGTTATTTCAGGCTGACCTCTACAGAATTACGAGAAGCAGTAGAACATTTGTCTGATGAAGAGCCATTTGTTGCGTCCGATGAAGACGAATATATTCCACAATTGTTATCAGGTGGAGAATCCGAGGAATCTGATATAGAAAAGGAGCCTGTAGTGGAGCAAGAATATACTGATTCCGATGAAAACGTTGACGAAGAAGAAGCGCCTACAAAAACAACTTGGGCTGGCAAGGATGGCACTCAGTGGAGTGACACATCATCAATACAAAGGCAAACAATAGGTCGTAATATTCTGCACGAAAAAAGTGGCGCATCATCCTTTAGTCGTTCATACACGGCTCGAGAAATTTTCAAGTCTATTATATCTCCAGAAATGTGTACCTTAATTCTAAGGCATTCTAACAAAAAAGGTAGAAAAGTAACGGACGAATGGAACCGAAAATTGGCAGATAAATATCCACCTCCCAACACACCAAGCCCGAAAGTATTCATTCCATTTACTGAAGTAGAATTAGATGCATTTTTAGGAGTTCTTATTGCTGCTGGCGTACACAGGTCTAATAGGGAACACGTATCTGAAATGTGGAAACTAGAGTCCTTACCTCTATTTCGAGCGGCCATGTCTCGAGATCGGTTCAAAATGTTTCTCAGATTTATTCGCTTTGATGATCAGAACACACGTGCCGAACGTGCCAAAAATGATAAAGCTGCCCCAATTCGAGATATTTGGACTATGCTAAATTCAAATTTGGCAAAGAACTACAAGCCAAAAGAATGTATAACAGTAGACGAACAATTGTTTCCTTACAAGGGACATACTAAATTTACCCAATACATTCCATGGAAACCCGCAAAATATGGAATAAAAATTTTTTGGGCTTGCGATGCGGCAGATGCTTATCCTTTACAAGGTCAACTATACACTGGAAAACCATTAGATGGTGAACGACAGGTAAATGTCGGTGAGCGTACAGTTTTGGATCTAGTGGCAAAGTATAAGGGTTCGGGAAGAAATGTAACAACGGATAATTTTTTACAAGTCTGCAATTGGCCCGTACTTTGAATTCATGGAAGATGACTTTGGTAGGGACTCTAAGGAAAAATAAGGCATTTTTACCACCAAATATGCAGGCATCTAAAGACAGGCCTATATACTCAACCATTTTCGCATTCAACAAAGATGCAACAATATGTTCCTAAGTTCCAAAGAAAAACAAATCTGTTATTCTTTTATCAACGATGCACACTACAGGCCAAGTAGATGATACTACCGTGGCGAAGCCTGAAATAATATAATATTATAATCAAACAAAAGGAGGCGTTGACACCATGGATAAGATGCTAGGCGAGTATACAGTAAAACGTAGAACAAATCGTTGGCCATTGGCATTTTTTTTCAACACAATAGATGTTGGTGGCTTGGCTTCTTATTGTATTTACAAGGAACACAATCCAAATTTTAGAGCAACTGATCAACGTCGAAGATTTCTAAAAGATCTTGCTCATGACATGTGCTTGCCCGCTATACAAATGCGATCCCTTATTCCAAAAGTTGTTGGTAATTATTTCACACGTCAGTCGCTAGAATTGGTTCTTGGTCGACAAATAATCGAGCCCACTGTTACTCCAGCCGGAGAACAACCAAGACGGGATGCTTCTGGGCGTGTTATGGTTGTTGGTAGCTGCCAAATTCGTCGAGAATTAAAGCTCAAACAAAGGAAGACTCGTAAAGCGTGTAAATCCTGCTGTAAGCCAGTTTGTAATGAACACTCTGTAGATCAAACTATATGTAAAAAATGTTGCCAAAAAACCAACTGACCTTATATGTAAGATTTTTTTGTTTTTTTGTTACCATTTATATAAATAAATATATGCAGATAAACTTCGCGTTTTCATTCTGGCTATAAAAAATATCTATTCGCATTTAAAACTGATAGAGGTACCCAGGTACCTACACCGTTATTTCTGGGTGAAAAAACTTTGGACCTTATTTATTTCTAAAATAGCGTAAAAATATTATTTCTATTGTAGCATTGTGTAGAAAAAACCTAGATTAGAAATGTCACGAAATCACACACTTCAAAGAATTTAAACAAAAAAAGTATTTATATCTAAAATCTGAATAGGTACCCGGGTACCTATTCAGTCACATAAAGGTTAAAACGAAAAACAAAAAAAAAATGATACTACCAGAATGTGTTCATACGACTAGGAGTATAAGTACTTATACTCCTAATCATATAAATGAAACTTAATGTCATTGTGAAACGTCACATGAGTTATCACTTATACGAAGATTGAAGGAAAGTTATTTATCGAATATTGCCATATTTGGCATTCTCAATTTTTTTTCGATGCACTTAATTCCATTGAAAACTTAATTACAAGAATGTTATGAGAATGATAATATAAAATATGAATACGCCTTATATTATTACGTGGACGAATCAAAATCTTACCGACCAATTAGTCTCACCTCATTTCTACTGAAAGCAATGGAGAAAATGATAAACTGTTCTGTCACGAGCGAGCTCCTGAAGTTAAGACTGCTCCAAAAGAATCAGTTTGCTTCTCAAGCAGGTAAGTCTACGAAGTATACTCTACAGTGCCTAGTTTAAAGCATTGACAAGATTTGACTGTCTCGACCCTTACTTCGTGGAATATGCTCATATTAGTGTTTTTAAATGAAACTCAAGGTCTCTAGTTAATTCCACAATATAATACAAGTTATTGAAAATTCTAAAAAATTGACAATTGTTTCGATGATATTGATTTATCGAAACAATTGTCAATTTTTTAGAATTTTCAATAACTTGTATTATATTGTGGAATTAACTAGAGACCTTGAGTTTCATTTAAAAACACTAACATTGACAAGACATTCGCAGCAAAAGCTCTTTATGCCTTCATTGACATCGAAGGTGCTTTAGACAATACCTCACATGCCTCCATCACCAGATCACTAGAGGAAAGAAACAATAACGACTCACTGATCAGATTGATACAATATGTGCTGAAAAGCAGAATTATTGTAGCGATACATGAAGGGGAGACGCTGTGCGCTCTCCGCCCTTTATCTCACAGAGTTGTGCATATGAAAAAATAATACCAACCAACAGGTTTTATTCTCGCTATTTGAATAATAGATAATAACAATATTGGAGCTAAAGAAACTAGGATAATCGCTGAAAATAGAGATTTGTTATTTTTGACCTTGAATAATTGACCATGCTGACACGATATTTCATGACAAATTTGAGGAAACTTTGAGAACACCAATATAATGAACGATGAAATAAAACAATATAGAGATGAAATCTTCATTTATTTGAACTAATGTTCAATTTAAACTTGTTGACGCGTTTTACTAACAAAGTAGCTTTGTCAAAACGAATGAAGGTAAAATATAAAAATGTCTTGATATATACAGTGCTAAATCTATTTACCAAGGTTAACAATGGTATTGAAAGAAATTACCTGGAAATTCATTTACTACAAACATTCCTAAGCTATCTTCTAGGTGAAGAGGTTCAATAAAGGAGACTGATGTGATATCTATTTGGTCGTTAAGGAGATTACCTGAATATTTATTTTTGTTAATCTCTAGGGCATCTAATAAATTTAAACTAAAGGATTTACCGACTACATGGAGAATTTCAAAATTTGGGTCGAAAATGTGTTGGTTTTCTAATAAATGATTTGAATAGTTAGAATCTAATTTTTTGTTGTCATAGCTACGTTTGTGTTCCGAAATTCTAGTTTTAAAATTTCTAAAAGTTCTACCGATATATAATTTATCACAATTGTCATTACCACATTTCAATTTATAAACTTCTGATTTGTTTAATTTTGAAGATTTAGATTTATAATTTTTATAGAATTTGGATAAACTGTGATCAATTTTAAAGGAAATATCCGTGTCTAAAGTTTCTGAAAATGATTTAATTTTTAAGGATGGTGTTAAGCTTTTAAATTGTTTATTATTTTTATCTGAAGGGAATACTTGTTCTGAAGTCTGTTTTTTTATCTTTTTATTTATGATATTGTCAATTGAATTTGGATCGTAATTATTATTAACTGCTATTTGTTTTATGATATTTAATTCTTTGGTATAATTATTAATATTTAATGGGACTGTCAAAAGTCTGTGTATCATACTATTGAAAGCTGCTAGTTTATGACTGAATGGGTGAACCAAACTATTATGAATTGTAATATCTGTATATGATGGTTTATGAAATATAGAAAAATCATGTTTATTATTTATATTTGAAATTGTAAGGTCTAGAAAGTTTATAGACTTATTTTGTTCAAGTTCTACGGTAAATTTGATACTATTGTGAATCGAGTTTATGTAAGTAATGAAGCTCTCTAATTGTCTATTTGTACCGATGAAGCTAGCTAAAATGTCGTCCACGTATCGGTGCCAGTTCCTGAATCATTTTTTCTATATTATCCATGAAAATTTCTGCTAGTAGGGGGCTGAGAGGGTTGCCCATAATCAAACCATATTTACTGCTATAAACCTATCCATTGAAATGAAAATAATTTTTATTCAAACACACTTTTAATAAAGTAATGATATCAGAGTGAATTATAGGATTAACATTATTGTATGTGAGCAAGTTATCAACAAGAGTTATAGTTTCTTTAGGAGTTATACTAGGGAATGGATTTGTTACATTGAACGATATGAATTTAGAATTATGGGGTAGTAATATATCTTGAATATTATTAATTAATTCCGTTGAGTTTTTAACTGAAAATCGAGGTATGAATGAACAATTTTTAGAAATGACATCTATGAGAATCTTTGAAATTTTGAATGAAGGTGCTGTGAAATAAGAAACAACTGGCCTGATTGGGTACCCCTCTTTATGGAGTTCAAATAATGAATAAAGTTCAGGGTGTTGCGGATTGGGTGAAAATAATTTATATTTTTCTTTATCGTTAATTATTTATTCAACGTTATCTACTGCTAATTTTATTTCTCTCTGACATTTATTAGTTGGGTCTTTTTTAAGGGTCTCAAAATTGATTGCCTGAATGAAATTGTTGGTTTTCAATATATAATCTTCTTTAGGTAATGCTATTACCGTATTTCCTTTATCTGCTTTTGTGAAAATAAGACTATTTGACTTTGATTCTTGTTGAATTGATTTGGCGACTGTTAAATCAAAATGGGGTTTGTTAAACTCGACGAATTCTTTTTTAATAATTTCTGAAGCTTTATGTTTTATATTAGAATTATTTGGAAAATTATACAAATTAATTGATGATGATATTGATTTATCGAAACAATTGTCAATTTTTTAGAATTTTCAATAACTTGTATTATATTTTGGAATTAACTAGAGACCTTGAGTTTCATTTAAAAACACTAAATTAATTTCTGTTTCTATACCTAGTTTGTTGAAGTTATCCAATGAACATGTGGGTTGAATATTATGTTTAAAACCTTTTTGTAATAATTGAATTTTTTTATATGAAAAAATTGTATTTGAAAGATTGACGAATCTATTAAAAAATTTATGTTCTGAGAATTTGGTTTGTGGGTTTCTTGATACTGGTTTGTTGGTTAATAATGACTTTAATTTACGTTTTTGTCCTTGGTACTTTTTGTGAATAATTACTTTAATTTTATCTCTCATGTCCCTATCTAAATTGTCAAACTCTATGGGGTGTAGTATATGTGATAGTTGAGAATGAATTACCTCAACATAAATACTAAAAATATATCTCTTTCTATAATGAATGTTCTTTTCTCCTTTTAACCATTTTTCTTTGCCATAGATACTGGCTTTGTTGACTGGACTGCTCTTGTCTGTTTTTAATTTCATGTATCTAGGGAATACATGATTTCTGGAACACTGCCCGAAGAACCACAAATGTTGCGTACACACTGCACTCTTTAAAAGTAATTTAAAATACCATATAGCCAAAAAGCTGATATCAGCTTTCTTCATAAATTGAATAGATGAGGCTTTTACTGGATGAAGATCCATACTGAACGATGGCAAAGAAAAATGGTTAAAAGAAGAAAAGAACATTCAGTATAGTAAGAGATATATTTTTAGTATTTATGTTAAGGTATTTCATTCACAACTATCACATATACTACATCCCATAGAGTTTGACATTTTAGATAGGGACATGAGAGATAAAATTAAAGTAATTATTCACAAAAAGTACCAAGGACAAAAACGTAAATTAAAGTCTTTATTAACCAACAAACCAGTATCAAGAAACCTACAAACCAAATTCTCAGAACATAAATTTTTTAATAGATTAGTCAATCTTTCAAATACAATTTTTTCAGATAAAGAAATTCAATTATTTCAAAAATGTTTTAAACATAATATTCAGCAAACTAGGTATAGAAACAGAAATTAATTTGTAGAATTTTCCAAATAATTCTAAAATAAAACATAAAGCTTCAGAAATTATTAAAAAAGAATTCGTCGAGTTTAACAAGCCCAATTTTGAATTATCAGTCGCCAAATCAATTCAACAAGAATCAAAGTCAAATAGTCTTATTTTCACAAAAGCAGATAAAGGAAATACGGTAATAGCATTACCTAAAAAAGATTATTTATTAAAAACCAACAATTTTATTCAGGCAATCAATTTTGAGACCCTTAGAAAAGACCCAACTAATAAATGTCAGAGAGAAATAAAATTAGCAGTAGATAACGTTGAATCGATAATTAACGATAAAGAAAAATATAAATTATTTTGACCCAATCCGCAACACCCTGAACTTTATTCATTAATTAAACTCCGTAAAGAGGGGTACCCAATCAGGCCAGTTGTTTCTTATTTCACAGCACCTTCATTCAAAATTTCAAAGATTATCATAGATGTCATTTCTAAATATTGTTCAATCATACCTCAATTTTCAGTTAAAAACTCAACGGAATTAATTAATAATATTCAAGATATAATACTACCCCATAATTCTAAATTCATATCGTTAGATGTAACAAATCTATTCCCTAGTATACCTCCTGAAGAAACTATAACTCTTATTGATAACTTGCTCACATACAATAATGTTAATCCTATAATTCACTCCGATATCATTACTTTATTAAAAGTGTGTTTGAATCAAAATTATTTTCATTTCAATGGAGAGGTTTATAGCAGTAAAGATGGTTTGATTATGGGCAACCCTCTCAGCCCCCTACTAGCAGAAATTTTCATGGATAATATAAAAAAAATAATTCATGAACTGGCACCGATACGTGGACGACATTTTAGCTAGCTTCATTGGTACAAATAGACAATTAGAGAGCTTCATTACTTACATAAACTCGATTCACAATAATATCAAATTTACCGTAGAACTTAAACAAAATAAGTCTATAAACTTTCTAGACCTTACAATTTCAAATATAAATAATAAACATGATTTTTCTTTATTTCATAATCCATCACATACAGATATTACAATTCACATTATTTCGGTCCACCCATTCAGTCATAAACTAGCAGCTTTCAATAGTATGATACACAGACTCTTAACAATCCAATTAAATATTAATAATTATACCAAAGAAATAAATATCATAAAACGAATAGCAGTTAAGAATAATTACGATCCAAATTTAATTGACAATATCATAAATAAAAAGATAAAAAAACAGACTTTAGAACAAGTATTCCCATCAGATAAAAATAATAAACAATTTAAAAGCTTAACACCATCCTTAAAAATCAAATCATTTTTAGAAACTTTAGACACGAATATTTCCTTTAAAACTGATCACAATTTATCCAAATTCATTAAAAATAAGATTTATTATTTTTAATGAATTTGGATAAATTGTAATCTTCAAAATTAAACAAATCAGGAGTTTATAAATTAAAATGTGGTAATGACAATTGTGATAAATTTTATATCGGTAGAACTTTTAGAAATTTTAAAACTAGAATTTCGGAACACAAACGTAGCTATGACAACAAAAAATTAGATTCTAACTATTCAAATCATTTATTAGAAAACCAACACATTTTCGACCCAAATTTTGAAATTCTCCATGTAGTCGGTAAATCCTTTAGTTCAAATTTATTAGAGGCCCTAGAGATTAACAAAAATAAATATTCAGGTATTCTCCTTAACGACCAAATAGATATCAATCAGTCTCCTTTATTGAACCTCTTTACCTAGAAGATAGCTAAGGAATGTTTGTAGTGAATGAATTTCCAGGTAATTTCTTTCAATACCATTGTTAACCTTAGTAAATCGATTTAGCACTGTATATAATAAGACATTTTTATATTTCACCTTCATTCGTTGTGACAAAGCTACTGTGTTAGTGAAACGCGTCAACAAGTTTGAATTGAACATTAGTTCAAATAAATGAAGATTTAAACAAACTTTATTGTTTTATTTCATCTTTCAGTATGGATCTTCATCAAGTAAAAGCCTCATCTATTCAACCAATATAATGGTTTAAACAAGTTTACAGCGCACTATCTCCCATTTTGAGGTTGACCATCTTTTTTCCTCTAGTGCCTGGTTTAAGTTTGACTAACCAACCAATCATTTAGACAAATCGGTGTCAAACTTCATTTGTTTTTCATAAATTGGAAGACTATACTATATCTGACCAATGTTTTAGATATAATTCTGTTCTGTAAAAAGAAAATGAAGATTTAATTCTTTGTTTGAACTCTTACCTGTAAAATTGCATGTCCTAATAATCCTGAAGCTGTGAATATCACAATGATTTTCAGTGCCATTTTAAGACCGTCTACACCGCCAACATGGTCTATTACTAACATAATATAAATGCCCATACTCAAAGCAAATATGAGATATACACTTATCCACAAATAAAAGAAGTAGCAGATCCTTGACCATTTCAACATCAGGTAAAGCTCTTAAAAAGAAACGATCAAATTAACATAAAAAGTTGGAGAAACTAAATCTCAGATTTTACAAAATTAAAAGTTAACATACTGTGATCCTCACTATGTACTTAACCTGAATCAACTTCTGCACTGTAGAAATCTCCAAACGGAATATAATTTGGAATAAGGCACCAGGCCCCTGGTGATTTGGTGGATTCTGTTCAGTTTTCTCGATTTGATAGTGTAGAGTGAGGTGAAATATTAATCTATATCAAATTTAATAATAATTAAGGCAGGTGATTTTGGAATGACAAAGCAGAAACAACCTCATGTTTTCATTAAAATAATGAGTCTGCTGCATACAAATTAGCTATTGAATGACGGGAATGATAATAAGTTATTTTTATTGTCCTTTTTGAGAAAATAATAGGTATTTCAATATATTGAGACGCTCTCGGGAGAAATTGTTCTAACCAAAGATATCTTAAAATATATGTACAAACTGATGCTTGCTATTTCCCTTTGAAACTAATAAGAAAGCTGATTAATATCATATTCTAATTCACTGATTATAATAAATTCAGTTGTCACATACCAAGAATCTACTACCAATAAGTTTTGACATACGAATTACGGAAACAGAAGTATGAAAAGCCGCAAAAACCAATATTCACGATCCCCGAACAAAATGGTTCGGAAGGAAGAGGTCATGTAGCTACTATATTAGAAACAGTTTTCTTTTGTAAATGAAGTACACATAAAAACAACAAGAGAGATACTCATACAATGGAGTGGCAACATAAAAATTGTATTCAGTCAATCAGGATAATTAATGGAATAACGAAGAGGAAAACTGAAAAATCTCCCCAATGAAATCATAGTATTATTATTTTTTCTCCTAATTATGTTCGACTATCAAAACTGATCTTTGTAGAACAACCATTGCTTTCATCTTGTAATACATAAGTCCTAAAGTCCATCTTCTCTCCTGATGTTAAAGGGGACAGACTCATATTACGTTGTATTGAATGAGTGCAGGGTAAGACATATGATGAGATGAATTGAAATTTTCAACATAACTGTGTGATAAATAACATCAATTTTTCATAATAAAGACTTATTTCTAATCACAAATTAAAATTTTGGTTCAAAACAACACTGGTTTGATATTTTATTAAGCGTATTACACCGGGCAACAGCGACACTAATGGTGTGATTATTCCTACAAAGCTGATTCTTTGTCATTTTGTTATAAAATCGCAGTCTACTACGCCAATGTTCTTGTAAACATTTATGACAATTTTTGATACCTGTAAATAAATAATACGTTAATATATTCCACATACAAGATACAGTCGTCTAGGGTACCTAAATATACAGGATAATGATAGTCTACCCTGTCGGAAGCATTGCGATCTACGGTCTACCACCCACGTAAAGTGATTTTAGACTTATTTCTCCAAAGCTGAATTTTTTTCTCTATAATAGTTAAGTTTATAAAAGTACAAAAAGAGAGAATCTACCAATAATCCAATATTATTGAACCCTTGGTAGACGTTATTATTTAATTTACGTCGTCTACTTTCGATAGAAGGTGGCTTCAGTAAACGTTGTTATACAAAAAAAAGTGTTTTACTTAAATCGTTGGATCATGAAATCGTAAGGGTTTCAACAACACAAAAATCAAACGTACATATTTTCTTTATGCATTTAATGAAAGAAATACCACCCATATTTGACATTTCATTAACATTACTGCAAGGATTTTTAAGAAATGATGCACAATTTGTAATCGTAGTTTTCGATGCACATCCATTTCCTTCGATTGAAGATAAAGAGCACACTGTAAGGGTTACCAGCAGAGGCCGTAAAATTGAATTCTAGGTCCGTTGAGGCTACCTTTTGATTTTTCCTCCAAAATGAGAAACATAACGTTGAAAGAGGACTTTGTTGAGAATTTAATAAATGCTTGGGAAAGCAGAGAAATGTCCACCAAAAGGAAATAAGTTTCCGTTCACTTTGTTTAGAATGTTCGAAAAATATTTGGATGGTTTGAGAAATTTAAACAAATATTGTGATGATGCAGTATGCGAAACGGTGAAGGAATTTTTATTCCAAATGTCCGGCTACAACAAAATTAACAAAGACGTATTTTGCGATACAATCAAGAGTTTTGATGTATCTGCTCTACCACCATGTCAGTAGGAGCTCCGAGAACATATAGAGAGAACATCATATCTCATAAATTGACATTGGCATCAGATTTGAATCAAGTTCCTGAGCTACAACTTGTGACACGTCTACCGGAGCTTTAGCAACCTTCTATCGAAAGTAGACGACGCTAATTCAATGATATCTGATAATTACTACTTATACACGAAAATCCAGATTCGCATATATTAATTAAATGCCGCTATGTATAATTATTCACAGCGGCTAAAGCCGGTCCCATAAACATCGCGAATCGTTACAAATACGGAACTTGCGATGTGTGTGGGAAGAGATACTCGCGATTATTTGCTAATCGCATCCGCACTTTCCTATACATACGCGCTGACTGTCGGTAAATTTGTACCGAGTCAAAGGGAATTCATACTCGCGCTTACTTGGATCTCCAATAGACTAGCTACTACCACATGAAACGTATCAATTGCGAGTCTATAGTCTAGAGTAAACAACTGACTGACCTACTCAGGAAGGACCGTGAGCAATGAGCTTGGAAAATAAAAAATAAAAGTTCATTTTTTTAACGGAAGTAAATACAACTCAATTTTACAAGAATAATGGCGTTCATTCCAAGTCGATAGGACTAGTATTAACGAACTTATAAGGTTTAAAATCTGGGTATATTTTATACCACCCAAGATCCGTTCCAAATAGATTCTACGTCATCGGCGTCGATTGTGTAGGAGAGCGGCGGGTCTGTTCTACAAAATGTTACTGCTGCTGCTGCTGGCTGAGTGGCTAGTCGCTACTTTGACGACAAATAGAGTTGATTTGCGAGTTACGTGTTGATTTGTTAATAAAAATGGAGCAGGGGTTTGTTCGTGCTCAATCAGACAACTTGCCCCAAATAGATTCCCTGGCAATGGCTAGTTATTTTTCCACAAATAACGATTTTATAAGTGCTGAAATCCGCGGCATAAAAGCATCAAGTTGAGAAGTTCGAATTGTATGTCATTTATTTTTGAGGTGTTTTTTATAATTAATAATAACAATAATAATACGTCTTATTTTCTTATATATTTGAGACCAAAAATTTTACACTGCGCAATATTAATAATTCAATCAATAAGTATATTTGAGAGAAACGATATTTTAGTTGAAATAGTAGTGTGTATAAGTGTGCGTGAAAAAAGTACTTTGCGTACGAGTTGTACACAATATTTTTTCTACAATCACGTTAATTAATGAGAGAAAATGATATTTTATTTGAACTTTGAATAATGAAAATTTATATTGTATTGAATATAGAAAAACCAGGTAAACGTAGGTGGTTATTATTGAAATTTCATCAATTTTGAATTGTTATGCCTGGTGTATCTTTTTTTGACAATAAGTTTTCAATAATTGTAATATTGGTGTTAGTCAACGAAATTCACTAAAAAGATAAAGTTAGATTATCAAAAAATATTTGACATTGACATTTCCGTGGACAAAGTGACATTTCCGTGCGGAAAAGTACCATAACGTATACTTTTCTCACACTCTACATTATTACCTACTTTTCCAACGGATATTGAAGCAATTAAGAAAAGGTCTACTTTGCGTATACAAATTTGTATAGAAAAGCGTGTTTTGCATAGATGTTGTAGAAAAATGTATTAACTCTCCAGGTTAGCTAGAGAATCTTATGGCGATAACGCAATAGGGTACGTGCAGTTGAAGAGAGGAGGTGATATATGCACAGTAAAAGCCCGAATTACACCAGTACATAAGGTTCATAAGATACCGTATCACGTTACTTCAATTTGTAACGAAAGAATATCGGTTGTTCAAAGTGTCCAATGTCACGACTGTGCTGCAAGTGCCGGAGGCTGTAAGCATGCAATTGCATTCTTTTCTTGGATGCATCGACGAAGCGAAGAACCAGCTCCGACTTCTGTGAAGTGCTATTGATCGAAATCAACATTGTTTTCAGTAGGTACCTCTATCAAGTTTTTAAAAATCGAAGATATCGCGAAGAGGTCAATTTCTACTGAAGATACCGATGGAGGATTTTTAAAGACAGTTATAGGAGAATCTAAACGAAGATCTCTGGAAACTCAGTTAAGTAGCTACTTTTACGATCCTTCCATTGCTATTGAAATAACAATTCATAGATTATTTCACGCGCTTAAAAACACAGGACCATGTGCATCTGATGTTAATCTTTTTATAAGATATTCTCCAAACCATATGAATAGTGATGAATGTAATGAAGTATACAAACTTACCACAGGACAAGCTGCTTGCCCATTGCGGCACGAAATACGTTATGTTCGTATCACTGCCTCTAAAGCGTTCCAAGCAAGCCATTGTAACTCTTTAGATGGATCACTGGTCGAGAGTATTGTTGGTGCGAATAGTCTAGTAGATAATCCGGCCATGGCTAGAGGAAGAAAATTGGAACATCTTGTTATTGCGGAGCTTCGAAAACAAACAAAAATTAAATTTAAGAGATGTGGACTTCTATTAAAAAAGGACTTTCCTATATTTGCCGCGTCTCCATATGGCTTAAGCGAAGATTACTTTCTGGAAATTGAATGTCCCGTAAGTAGCAAGTCATTTGAAAACTATTTTACTATATATCAGAAACCCGCAAATAGATACATGGCACAAATCCAAAGGCAGATGCACTTTTCAAATAAAAAAAAAGCGTTCTCTGTATATTTGATCCCAACTTCGAGGCATCTGATTCTCTTCATATTCTATACGTGGACTATGACCAAAATTACTGTAAATATTTGTTTGAGAAGGGTTTTCAGTTTTGGGTAAACGCAATTTATCCAAGAATATGTGTTTAATTACATAAGTTTAGGTCATTATACATATTATTACATCACATATATGCTTGTAACAGTTATATTCATAAATAATATACAATTTTTCGAAAAAGCAAAACTTATTCATTTATCTGTTTTATTTATTTAACCTAATATTTTGAAAGATGAACAAAAGCATACCTAATTACAAAATATTATAAGAGTGAACCTATTTCTGCTAAATATGAATATTTTGAAATTTTTGTAGTTTGTTTTGCAAATGTATTAGACCACATACTATAATAACCACTTCATCAAATATTGATGAACCTTAGGTCTACGCATGCATGTGGTAATGTCATGTTAAACTCTCGAAGTCTTCCTATGATTCGTTCAACATGAATTCTAAGAGATGCAATTCTTCAATATTCAATTACTCCTTCCCTGCTACTAAGAGTACTTGCAGTCACACTAGGAGGTCTGACAAGTGAACAGTCATATTGATTTAAGATGTGTGACACATTCTCAAAACCCCTATCCGCCATAACTTCCATTCCAGGGGACAAATGCTTTGCATACCCATAGTTTCCGAAAATTGCAGTATCTGATGTCCTTCTCCCCAATCCACATGGAACAAAATTCACTACACCATCGAGAGTGCATGGAATCATATACTTGACAGTATTGCAACTCTTGTATTCGGACCACGTCAATGATTGGTGTAAAGGGTTACTAGGCTTTTGAATTCTAGCCTCAAATCAGTCTATGACGGACTGAACTGCTAAATATCGGCTTCTAAATGCCACTGGCAAATGTTCAGCTACTTTGATAATAAAGGCACAGTGCGCCTGAAGATTTGACCAATATTTACTGATGATCTTCCAAACTGCATGGCTAATATTGTATACGGTTCATTCAGTCGAATTATCTTAAGTGTAATGAGAATATGTGTACGTGGAACCGGAATTTTATCTGACAAAATTTGCAAGCGAAAATATGACTCCTTTGGGATACCTAAAAGTAGTTTGGGAGCTCTATCTATTGACATTAAGGTCCCCTTTAACATTCAAACTTTGTACTCATTATCTTTGTCCAAATTTGTATCTGGAGAATTGGATTCCCAATCAGTAGAATTTTCGGAAGAGCAACTTGATTTAAGATTTTCCAAAGAATGTCTCTGCTTAAATTTGATAGGAGAAGTGCTTACATGTGATACTGCAATTTTCACTGGAGAACACGACACATCATGTTTGTGTTATTATCAATTTGTACTTGTTTACATCGAGAAAAGTCTTCTCTTCACACTTGGATTTTTTCATGTCTCATACGAACATTGTTGGGAGCAAGACTAGGTCCGTCATCAGAGAGCTCGAGTGGATCGTCTTCAATAGCACCACTACTATTACTATAATTAACCCACTACATTGCTTTTGAAGTATATGTGACATTTGACGACTCTATATTTTGGAGGATTTCAACGCGACGTGTTTTCGCTGCAGCACCTCTTTCAGGTTTGATAGACTCGGAACCTGGCTTTTGAAACTCAAAAATATGAGGTAAAACACCTTTTCTGAGCCTTACGTTCCCGCCCATCATCTTCTACTTCCTATAATTGTCCATATCAGTTTCAAGCTGGAATAAAAAAGCATAGAGTACTGTTATGTTCTGTTCTTTTTATGTCCTAAACATTTTTAAATGTGTTTTGAAAATATTATCAAAAATCTCTATTTCCTTTTGAATACTAAGAAATCCAGAATATATTTGGGTAGGTACATCTTGAAGGATGAACTCTTTATTTCCGTTATAGTATTAGGGAATTTCCATACATTTATAATGCCTTTTTATGACGGTAGACCCAAATATAACGGTTCATTCTATACTATTTACTTGCATATTTCTATATCATTAGAAAATACACAGACTCAGAATTTACATAATATGTTCTAATATAGATTTCATATTACTTTGTAATTGTGAGAAAATCCGTCTGGCCTTTAATGGCTTTTACGTGTATAGTGATTTATATTGATACTTACACAAAATACAGTACGTATTCCATTGTTCTGTGTTTTGCTTTTTAAAATGATCTAAAAAAGTAACATTTCATTCCTTCAAATGCATCTTTTTAGATCTTTTATCACAAGACATTTGAATTTAGCAGTAGCAGACCTTGTAAGTTAGTACGTGTGCTAGTAGGACTAGAAATACTACTGTAAGAGGTATCTGAATTGAATAAAATTTAACTTACCTCGAAAAGATCTTCACAACAAAACCGATTACATGTACTCGAAAGAACTTTGTTTATTCTTTTGTCCCTCTCTATTGCATTACACCACTGTTTCCATATTTTCTCTCCTTTTGGCACACTAATAAATACTTTATTTGGTGTCGTTATTGTCGTATGTGTACATTTTGGCACAATACAATATTTATACCGAATATTTTGAGCAGACATTCCAAAAAACACAAACAGCAAAGGCGTGATAGTGATTACGTTCCATGTGAAACTAATTCTCTAGTGAGGCGATCGGCGCTGATGATGTAGCTTACCGGCAGAGCCGCTGCAAGGAAAACGAGTGGAGCGACGTATTTATTCAAATTTTAATAATTGACTATGTAGTAACAAGAGGCACTAGAGAAACCAAATAAATTGCTAAATTTGAGTTATAATGTGCCACTTTCGATAACAATATAATTCAAAAGTCGCTTCTGAGCTCATTGAAAATTGCTAGGCATGTTGGGGCTTTGATGGCTCGTTGCTCGTACTTGAGCATACTCCGAAATGTTTGTGCTCGGTAATACTCGCGATGTATATGGGTCCGGCTTTATGGCGGATCGGCGCAGTAGCTGCACTCGGGCGATAGTGCATTCCACTGCGTCTACCAAGGCTTTAACAATATTAGATTGTCAGTAGACTGTCGATTTTAATTCTTTTATTAACCTAACTATTGAGATAAAAATTCAGCTATGTAGAAGTAAGTTGAAAAAATTAATTTTGAATACCTCACTTGGGTGATATGGTAGATGTCAACGCTTCCGACACGGTACACTATCGTTATCTTGCATATTCACGTATCCTAACACTAAAAGTATGGTAGACTTTCACTTTCATTATTTACACTATAAAAACATTGCTTGAAAGAAAAATTAACTTTGTAGGAAATGGGTATAAAATTTTTATATATATATATATATATATATTTACACACATATATATATATATATATATATATATATATATATATATATTTACACATATATATATATATATATATATATTTACACACACACACACATATATATATATATATATATATATATATATATATATATATATATATATATATATATATATATATAGAAGTAGATGTAGGAATATCGCGTGATATGTTAACAACAACAACAAAGAGATTCATGGGTAATTCACGCAAAATATTTACTATGGGTCGGAAGGTTCATGGCGGGGGGGGGGGGCTATATTCGCTTCCGTGTCGATGTTGGTTGATGTCCTTAAAAATCGGAATCTTCCAATTGAAGACACAAATGAGCGTTTGGTTTCCCTGCTGAAATCCGTTATTTTGTGTTTTCCCATGATTCGATTACCATCTTTGCTCCCAAATTTCTTATCCTTATTTGGTTATGCCGTGCTGAAGAGGCAAAATGAGCCAGAAACATGCATGTCCACGGTTACCACTGTATTTCAGTAGCCCTTTATTTTGCGTGAATTACCCATGAATCTCTTTGTTGTTGTTGTTAACATATCACGCGATATTCCTACATCTTCTTTGTTATTTACTATGTGTCGGAAGGTTCATGGCGGGGGGGCTATATTCGCCTCCGTGTCGATGTTGGTTGATGTCCTGAAAACTCGGGATCTTCCAATTAAAGACACAAATGAGCGTTTGGTTTCCCTGCTGAAATCCATTATTTTGTGTTTTCCCATGTTTCGATTAACATATTTGCTCCCAAATTTCACATCCTTATTTGGTTATGCCGTGCTGAAGAGGCAAAATGAGCCAGAAACATGTATGTCCACGATTACCACTCTATTTCAGTAGCCCTTTATTTTGCGTGAATCTCTGTGTTGTTGATATATATATATATATATATATATATATATATATATATATATATATATATATATATATATATATATTTATATACGAGGCATGTTTTCTAAGTAAGTACCGTTCTGAGATTCCGCTGCCGCAGCGCTACGGTCGGCGTTCCGCGCATGCGCACTGGTTACCCACATCTTTTGTCTATGCACTGACGCCATTACAGTCTAATTCTTCATAGTATACGTTATCTACTGAGTGTTTAAGATGCCTTCGACAATCGTGAGTCCCGCCGATCGTGAAGTACGGGCTGTTATACGATTTCTCACTGCTAAAGGCGTGAAACCAATCGATTTTGATCGTGAGATCTTAGAAGTTTACGGTCAAAACCTACGTCATACCAGAATCGAAACAACAATCCATGGAATGGCGACATCATAATCACCCAAAAAAGTGAAGTTTAAGCAGACAACTTCTGCCCGGAAAATCATGTGCACAGTTTTTTGGGACAAAAAAGGACTATTGCTAGTGGAGTTTCTGCTTCGTAATGAGACAATCAATGCAGCGTCTTATTGTGAGACATTGAACAATCTGCGTCGTGCAATCCAGAACAAAAGACGTGGCAAGTTGAGTAAGAGTATCGTTTTGCTGCCCGTCCACATGTGGCCAATTGGACCAAAGATCTTATCAAATCTTTTCAATGGGAAACTCTAGATCATCCTCCATACAGCCCTGATCTGGCGCCCAGCGACTACCATTTGTTCCTGCACTTGGAGAAACACCTGGACGGTCAGCGTCTTCAAGACGATAACGAAGTCAAAACATTTGTGATACAGTGGTTAACAAGTCAGGCGGCAGAATTTTATGAGGAGGGTATTCAAAAACTGGTGCCACGTTATAACAAGTGCCTTAATGTTCCCGGAAATTATGTAGAAAAGTGATTTCGGTACAGGCTTACATGTAAAAATAAAATTTTTGCGATATCTTTGTACGCCTTTTTTCAATTCCAAAACGGTACTTACTTAAAAAAACATACCTCGTATATATATATATATATATATATATATATATATATATATATATGAAGCAAAATGGTATTCTTGACGGTAGATAAATCAAAAATATCTCAATATCATAGGGATTCCGTCGTAAGTAGCGCTGAATTAAACTCTTATTTACTACCCAACGTTTCGAAAAATTTTATTTTCTTTTTCAAGGCTGAAATATCGACATGTTGGTACATTTCATTAATTAACAATTTTTTTATACTTACGTGTAAAGTGAGTTAATAAATATTAAAATAGTTCATACTCGGAACAAAAAAAAATATATTTTATGTATAGATACTTTTTAAGTACTAATTCAAAAGGATCTTTTTGATTTGAAGGAACAATATATGTCACAGTTTGAGTGACAGTTTTTTGGTTGAGACATAACCTAGTTGATGTGTTCAACTTTATGACTTAAGAGACAGTCTTCATTATTAGTAGCATGACTTGTCACAATCATGATCATATGAACAAAGGAAGTCCTATATATCATATATTCTCCCTTGTCAACGAGCGAAAGTTGGAAGGTATATTACTCTCACTAATTACCCCACTCAATCTCACGATAACAAGAGTGAATGTAGTATATACACAACAACTCCGTTATAACTTATTAGTTATATAGATGTTTATATTTATAAGTTAGAAATATCTACAATTTGATTGTTCTTATGTTGTTGGTTAAATGGAAGAAGATACGCATAAGTGTGATTAACATGGGTGCTTTCTCTCTTTTTATTCAGTCACTTTTCATTTAAGGCAGTCTCAAACATTTCTAGGCAGGATCTTTTGTGATAGTGGAATTCCGAATGTATAACCATGATGTTATTAAAATTTGGATGATGCCCAGTTTCTATGCTATGTTCATCCAAAGCGCATGATTGTTTATTAAGTTTTATGTCACTTTTATGTTGGGTCACCCTGTCTTTTAATAGACATCTAGAGTATTAAAAGACAGGGTGACCCAACATAAAAGTGACATAAAACTTAATAAACAATCATGCGCTTTGGCTGAACATAGCATAGAAACTGGGCATCATCCAAATTTTAATAACATCATGGTTATACATTCGGAATCCCACTATCACAAAAGATCCTGCCTAGAAATGTCTGAGACTGCCTTAGATAAAAAGTCACTGAATAAAAAGAGAGAAAGCAACCATGTTAATCACACTTATGCGTATCTTCTTTCATTTAACCAACAACATAAGAACAATCAAATTGTAGATATTTCTAACTTATAAATATAAACATCTATATAACTAATGAGTTATAACGGAGTTGTTGTGTATATACTACATTCACTCTTGTTATCGTGAGATTGAGTGGGGTAATTAGTGAGAGTAATATACCTTACAACTTTCGCTCGTTGACAAGGGAGAATATATGATATATAGGACTTCCTTTGTTCATATGATCATGATTAAGTGACAAGTCATGCTACTAATAATGAAGACTGTCTCTTAAGTCATAAAGTTGAACACATCAACTAGGTTATGTCTCAACCAAAAAACTGTCACTCAAACTGTGACATATAATGTTCCTTAAAATCAAAAAGATCCTTTTGAATTAGTACTTAAAAAGTATCTATACATAAAATATATTTTTTTTTGTTCCGAGTATGAACTATTTTAATATTTATTAACTCACTTTACACGTAAGTATAAAAAAATTGTTAATTAATGAAATGTACCAACATGTCCATATTTCAGCCTTGAAAAAGAAAATAAAATTTTTCGAAACGTTGGGTAGTAAATAAGAGTTTAATTCAGAGCTACTTACGACGGAATCCCTAAGATATTGAGATATTTTTGATTTATATATATATATATATATATATATATATATATATATATACCATAGATCTTTGTTAACCCTTGGGTACCTCAGTGTGGTAACACTTCATATTAACGATTTAATCTAAAAACTAATATGAGAGTAAAAATTTCTCACCAATGAGCGGATGCTGTAAAACTTCTATTTTTTCATCCTCAGTGGCTGCTACAAGCAGGCTAGAAATTACCTCCATTTGTCTTCTACTCGTTTTTGGTGCCAGCACACTAAAATCTGAAAAAAATATAAAATAGCTGGAGTTTAACAATAATGCAATTGACACTTGCCGGTTTAAGGACATAACTTCAAAAGTGTCATCATTTTTTGTACTCAAGAAATTGAAACGTTCGAGAAAATAAGCATTTTCTAACGGATATATTAGAAAAGCAATGTAATTTTATTTGAACAGGCAAATATAATGTGATATTATTATTAATATGAAAAAATTGTTCGTTCAGTTATCAATTTCATAATAGAGTCCAGCACTGGTTTGTTTTTCTTATATGTGGTTCGAATCGAAATTTCATCTAAAACAAACTATCAACTGGACAATAGCAAAATTTGCAAAAGTTATAAACATTAACTTAAAAACAGAAAAAATTGTGGAGTTTTTTGAGAATATTTCAAAAATTATTTGAGATAATCCAAATCTGAAAAAAGATAAAGGACAGAAAATGTCCTAAAGAAAAGTCCTACCTCCCGGAAATGTACGGACGGTATTTAAAATTTTAATTTAGATGTCAACATTGGGCTTGGACTAATAACGGGTAACGGCTGTAGCGGGCCTGTCAACCGAATCACAAGCTTAATAAAAAATTAATTTCAACCTGTAAATATAAATATTAAGGAGTTACAAAATCGCTGAACCCAGAGTTTTTTTTTACTTTTTGGAGCTATTCTTTGAAGGTTTTAGAAGAGATCTTTGTTGGAAAATTTTTTATTTACAATGTCATTAAGATATCAATAATGTAAATAAGTCAATCAGCCATTTTTCTTTAATTACTGTTAATCTTTTGTTTTGTTATTGATGAAAGCTATGTAACAATCATTTTTGAAATTCTCAACTTTCATCATTTATGTAATTGTTATAACGATTGATACGATTTATGAAAATTTTTTCTTGGAATTTTGGAATTCAATCCCTGATGAGAGTAATGATTTTTGAGAAAATTTTTATTTGATTGACAAAAAACGCACTTGTAAATTAACAATTGATTCTTATTATATAATAAAAACATTAAGATATAATTTTCCTAAAATCATTATTTATCACGTTCTTTCATGTCATGAAAAAAATATTAACTTTTCATCAGTTCAATAAGCAAACAACTTCTTATAATTAACTGAATTTTTTCCCAATATTCTTCTAAATACTAAAAAATATAGAAACTACCATTCGCCTTTTATATGTGATTTTTTTTTTTAATTTTTAATATAATTCTTAAGCATATTGTTTTATTAGGACTTGTGGCTTTCTTTCGGTTTTTCTTCATTGTTATTAAAATAAATTATAAATTATTGAAGATACGATAGAATACTTCTATACTTTTTTGTTCTTCGTTGAATAATGGACAAATTGAGTTTTGAAACTGAGCTCTAATTCAAACTCAAAAACAGCAAGATAGCGACAAGTCCAAGAGTACAATATGTTTGAAAATCATATCAAAAGTAGAAAAAAATTATTCACTTAAAAAAAGTTTCGTGTCCATAATGTTTTTTAGTATTTTAAACGCAAAAATTCATTTGTTTGTTACAAATTGTATGTTAAGCGAATGGAAAGTTGCTACAATATTTTTTCATGAAATGAAAGAACGTGATAAATAATTTAAGAAAACGGTTCCTTGGAATTGACATTTAGAATAAAAAAACAATTGTTATTTAAAAAATGCCTTTTTACTAATAAATAGTTATTTCTATGCTTAGGCCGCGAAATACCTTTTTAACGTACCGAAAGAACAATTATCGCCGAGGCCGCTAGCGGTCAAGGCAAGATAATCTTGAGGTCGTTAAAAAGTTTCTCGGCCACACACTATTTTTCGTGCAATCGTTAAAATTATAAAACTAGATAATTGTAAATAAATATATTATTGCTCTTAAATCAACAGCAGTCAAATTTATTTAACAATGTTACCGTGTGCTATGGAAATGATATGTTTCAATATATACAAAATATTTTGACAGTTCTTGACAAAACGCAAAATGTCTGATACTGATAGCGATATTTCAGTACCTTCCACTCCTACTGAACTCAAAAGTGTTGTAAATTCGGCGCTTCCCATGTTAATACCCGAAAAATCTAAACAACTGTACGAAACATATTACGGCGAGTTTAAAGATTGGTGTGACAAACAGATTTTTAAGATGATGTCTTAAAATATTTTATTGGCTTTTTTGATGCAAAAATCAAATGTTGTAGAATGTTCAACTGATAATGGGAATATCTGGTGCCTTGCGACAAGATGAGTTAGTAAAAATGGCCACTGAAGATACCCAGGAAAAGAATGTTGTATTAACAGTAACCGTTCCTGATTCCGAGACGGATAAGAAGCGTGTTTTCACTGTTACTTATATTGATTTCATAAAAATGTATCGTAAATTTGCAGCGCTTCGACCAAAACATATTGTTAATAATGATCGTATATTCTTGAGATACGTAAACGGAAAGTGCCCCGCACAAGTTGTTGGAGTGCATACCATTGGGAAAATGGCTTGAAGGATTGCCAAGTATCTGAGATCACCAAATCCTGAAACATACACGGGTCACTGTTTTTGGAGAAGCTCTGCCACCCTGCTTGCCAATACTGGGGCTGATATGTCTATTCTTAAACGTCACGGTGGATGAAAGTCCACGACAGTAGCGGAAGGCAAATTTCCAACTCAATTTCTGGCGATATAGTATCTGGTCTAAATGTGAATAATAACCATTATTCAGATGTAGTTACTTCAACTTCTGGAGTAAATATCGGTAATAATACAAACTGTAAAATTAATGTTAATATTCATCCTCAATATGTTTATGTATTTGTTGGTATTCAATAAAAAATAATCGTTGTCTTTGTAGTATTTTGGAAATGTCAAGTTTGAAAGTGATATTCAAATTTGGAAGTGACGTTTGGTTTCGCGGCTGTTGCTATGGGTAACGGCCGCGAAATTAAATTTCGCGGACTGTGCTGAGAACGCAAAATACTGACTTTGCGTGCAATTGCACGAAAAAATATTTATAAACGAATGTATTTTTCTTTAAAAATCATTATTTTCTTCGGAGATTAAATGACCAATAAAATATTTTCTAAAATCTTATTGACAAGGCATTGTTTCATAACAATTATATGAATAAATGTAGTTAGAAGCTCAAAAAAAGTTATTGTTACAACATTTTCAGCAATTAGAAAACAAAATGATAACAATAATTGAAATAAAATTCTAGATTGTTTCATTTACATTGTTCACCGTTTAATGCTTTTGATTGTGAATAAAAAAGTTAAAAATCAAGACTTCTGAATTTTTCAGACAGGGCTTTTTTCTAAACCCTTTTAAAAATGGCATTAAAAATTAAAAAAAATCTGGATTGCTAGTTTAGAAGTAATTAGGGTTTTAATATCAACTGGTGGGCGGATGTAATTTCGGCCGGAAAAAGGGCAGGTACTAAAAGCCGGTAGGTAAATTCGGCCGGAGGTTTTAAGTTGCTTCCTTATCTCATAGGTATTTTCGGCCGCAAATCAAATAAAATAACAGAATGCTTTATATTAAAATATTTCTTTATTTCAATAAAATTATTACATCAACTTATTTCTATAACTTAGGTAAACTATAAATTTTTAAAAAACGTTTTGATGTGATACAGATTTAACGAAATTAATTCTAGAAATATTGTCAGATCGAAGCATATTTACCATGTTTTCGATAAATTTTAGTTTGTTTTTTACTTGTTTGTCTTTAATTTTTGCTGGAATATTTAAATTTTTTATTTTTAAATATGCATCGATCTGACAATCTTTTAATTTTACTATAAAAATAAATATAGAAGGGTGACTTGAATGAAAACTAGAATTAAAGTGCGAATGTAATGATTCGCAAGCATTTGTGGTTCTTTTAATTGATGGGTTTTCATATGCCCATATATTTGGTGGAAAATGAGATTCTGGCGCTATGTAGTTTTCTAATAAATAGTCTGCGTATTTATCTATAAGTTTATGGTCCGGTTTGTATGACATGAGATCAAATATGAAACAATCTTCAACTTCAGAGGGGTCTAAATAAGTTAGCCCAAAAGTATGAGTAAGCCATTTGCTTTCCTCGCAGTTTTTGTCTTTATACATTTGGGTTAACCCTAATGATTGTATTTCCCTATACCACGCCTGGTGCAAGTGGAATCTACAACCATTTAGTTTGGTTTTGGGAAAGACAACTTTTAATGCGTTATGAATTGCGATTTCAAAATCCACAAATACCTCCTTCGGTTCAAAAACAATATTATAAAGTTCAAAAATTTTAGATTTTACCAACAGAAAAAGTCTCATATATGTGTCACTGGTCTTATTGGGCAACAGACAATACAAAAGAGGAACATAATGCCCATTTTCCAGTCCATGGATTGTAAATAACTGATAAAAATATTTTGTACAATAAGAAAATGTGCCATCCATGTAAAAATCTTTCATTTTACATAAACTTATTATATTTGTATGGCAAGAAAAAACAATGATATTATCAGCTGTGCTGTTAATAAACAAAAAATTTTCACCTGTTGTGGTTTTCGGTCCATAACTATCGAGTACAGAATGTACATCGTGAATATCCTTAGGCAGGGCTGGTAAGAGCTTACGGCGGCTGTTGTACAAATTTCTTCTTATTAGACTGACATCTATCGATGACAAATTCTCTGGTAAATGATTTGAAAGAACGCTTTTAATAATTTTTGAAGGTTTCTCCGATATGTCTTCCTCAGCTTTGCGCTTGCATGAAGTCGTCACTATTTTTCTCTCCAACGTAGTTTCATCGGACTCGTGGTTGTGGATTAATTCACTTCTAGTAACTGTGTATTCCGCACCAACAGTGTACAGTTTGGCTAAACATCTTAAATTTTTCTTTATACACCTCCAACGTACTTCACCACTTTTTAATACGTCCTGTTTACAAAACTGAAACTTTTCTACAACTAGTAAGTCACAACCGCGTGAACTCTTAATTACTGAAACTGATGCCATCGTATACAAATAATATATTTTATGCTTTCTATCGACTAGTAGCTTAAAGATAAGTTATAATACTGACTAGCTATAATAATTTTATACCTGTTATTTGTGAATTTTATACATTTGAAGGAATAATCTTAAGTAGGTACAACATAGTTATTAGAATAAAGAGATAAGTAAATTAAAGGTATTTCCGACAGGTACACAGGATGAGGTATTTCCAAATAAATACACAACTAATATTTTACAGAAACTAATAAGCGTAATTACCAATATTTTAATCTCATCGTAAACATCAACCCCTCGGCCGAAATTACCCCTGTCATAAATGGTACCCTTTGATTTATGCAGGTAGGCCAAGGGATTACCGGCCGAAATTACGCCCGCCGCAACTGGTATATAGTAACTAATGAACAAAAGCATAGATAATTGAAAAAAAATGTTTTACGGATTATTGTTTATCCGTGAGTTTGATGGTACCTGAATGCGGAAAATATGAAAACATATATTAATCAAAATTTTATCTTACGTATAGCACAGGAAGAATTGATAATGAACTCACCTGTTGATCCTCTACTGCTTCCTTGGGGCCCCAGATGTTCCGATGTGCGACGTTCACTAAGATTGAAGGCAATTTTGATTTTCTTAAGGAAAACGAAGGTGAAAACAATGAATTCGCACTACTCGTAACTTTCTATGCGAACACGACGAATATTTACCGGCAAGTCCTTGGTTCATTAATTGCTTCCGCTTTTCACGGGAGATTACAGGTTTTCGCACTGTCCTTTTCCATCTGTGCATGTTTACGCATTTAATAATGAGGAATAATTCATTAAAACGGCCATAGGCGCGCTAAATTTAGATTTATTTCTAAATGTTAATTACAAAAAAGAAATAAAAAATATGTTCCTATTCGGGAAAAGGTTATAGGCAGCGTTGAATTCTCAACAGTACCAATATTTTTTTATTCGTCAATATTTATATTTGATAGTTTCAAATATTTTTTGTTTCATCAAGCTTCTGATTCGGTTGACGTTCCTGCTACAGCTGCTACCCGTTTTTAGCCCATTAGCCCAACATTCACCTCTAAATTACAATGCGGATGTTGACAGTGTTTGACCAGAAGATAAAATAGAATATCAGGTTGCAGGTTTTGGAATCCAAACAATTTAAAAATGCTCATTACATAATAGCTTTTAGCAGCTTCGAGAAAAACCCAAGGAACACCTGCATTGCGCTGCATGAGCTTATTATCCGTACCAGAGTCAGAGATGGATAACCCATACATAAATATACATGAAAATAAATAAAATTCAAATATTACAATAGATTTTTCACATATTATGTAAACAATTAGATTATTCACAGAGAGAACTACAAGAGTGAAACATCCAGTGATTGGATAAAAAACACTCTGCTAGATATGAATAAACATGCTGCTAATATGAAACCACGTTTCACTATTAAGATCACCTCCAGTACGAATATATTCAATGTCCGGATGAAAGTTATACACTAAATTTACAATATTTACATTTAAAGCTGAACCCGCACTTAGCTTTCATCAATCACGTAATAGTTTTATGTGAATATAAGTTCAACAATATACATAAAATAGTAACGGAACGAAGCAATGAAACGTTCATAAATCAGTGGTGAACAATACGATATCAAAAATAAAATAAATCTAGAAATGTGCTACCATAAGTTCTCCGGTACTATTAAACGCGCGGCAATCATGCAAGGTGAACGATTTTCGACTTTAAGAAAGTCGGCGGATATAAAACTTGACATTTTATCCATTTATTAAGGATCAAAGTACTTACAATCAGTTGAAATAATAGATTACAATATAGTTATCAACTATTAACAATTAAGAGGTACTATCCCCATTTTATAGAGAAAAAACGATGTATTTTGCAGGAGTACAAAGAACAGACGGCCATTCTATGACATTGTATTTTAACAAGTGAATTTTTAGCGGTAAAAATAAACCTTGTCCAACAACTGGTTAACGTTTGCACTCAAAGTATTATACCAGTGGCAGACCTACTACTGTACGAATTTAATGAGAAATGCGTACAGACAGTATTAAGGAATCAAAGAGTGAATGGATTTAGAGAAAATATGTGATGAAAGGATTGTGTAGAATGGCCTAGTTTCAATATAAACAATTATGTTAATAAGGGATTCAGGAAAATAAAAAAATACTGCAAGCGGCTATGTTGACCGAAAGAGCACATGACGTCACGCCTCAGTAAAATAGTGATAATAACCTTTTATAAGAGCCATCCCTACCAACACGTTGTATTCTGAGCAACTCGATGTTAATAAGTTTCTAATAATGCATTGTTACATCGCAGCTAAATTCACGTATATTATGGCAGGTGGTAGAATTGGCCTAATTTTCAGGTTATAGTAATATTTTAGATACTTTCTCATTTTTATTCAAAAAAAATAGTGAATTTGCTAACACATCAATTTAACAGTGAATTTCAGATGTGGCTCACCAGGCAACACCACAGAAAAAAATTACCAGCGAAATAAACTACCTGATGGCCAACTTAGATCCGTCCCTGTCGGATTCAGGAAGTAATCAAATAAGAGATCTAGTCCACCGATACAAAGCTGTGTTTGGTGCTGGAAGAAAACTCGGAAGAACGGATGTGGTGAAACACAAGATCGATACCGGCGATGCACGATCTATTCGTCAAGTTTCCCGGCGGATGCCCAAGTCATAAAAGAACTGGTAGATAGAGCCCTTCAAGAAATGATTCAAAACGGGTTAAATAGAAGAAATATCTTGGTAAGAATGTAGGAAGAGAAGCTGAGATATTAGAGATATAGGCGAACTTCGAGGAACCTGGTGAAACAGTAAACTACGACGAAGTAGAGGAGGACGAAGACGAACAAAAGGGAAAAGTATCTCCAGCCAAAGTAGCGGCTGCACTAATTTGGAGCAGCCCTAGAAGAGAGCCACCAAAAATATCTATAAAGAAGTCTAGTAGAAAAATAAAATCTAGTGCGGAGCCATTCCAATCCCTACGTCGATCCCAAAGAATAAGGCGAGGACGAGCCAGTTTAACAGATTTTGTATGCAAGAAGGAGTTGAAGACTATCCGCCACAGTCTAGAACTTGCCCGAAGAACGGCAACTGACACTGACACGAAGGATGCCCCGTCACAAGGGTTTGCCTCAGTGGAAGAGTATTTCGACGATCGAGGAGATTCGGATTCACTGGAAGAGGAGAAGGTGGTAAACGGAGATTTACCGTCCTCAACACGATCTATTAGACCCAGATACTGATTTTTTGTTGTTATATGATAAATACGACTTTTAACATCTGCTACTTGGGAGTGTGTAGGAACGAAGAGGCTCTCAGCAACAAAGGGCGACTCGAAACAAAATTTTAAGCATGGCAAGTCGGCAACAGAAGATCGAATATCATATTCTGAGTACATAGTTCTACTATCCGTTAGTAGGTAGATGAAAGTGGGAATGAACGAGAGTTGGTAGAGTATAATTATAAGTAGATGAATCACGGGAGATAATGAGGTATGATAGTTGTGTAATTATGCTCGACAAGCATGGTGCGTGAATGAGCGTAAGTACGGAGCAAAAGTATTATGCAGTGTGTGTTTCTCATTTTTTTTTCTATCACCATGATAAATGGATTATAATTTAATCAATGGAAAATTTAACAGCTTAATATAAGATCTGATTGGTACATATAATACGTTTATTTTGGCTATTGGTTGAATTTTAGATATAATTGACTTTTTGTTGTTGATGTATCAAGTAATGACATATGTCAGTGCGCAAGTAAAAGACAAATGGTTGATTAACAGTTTTCCGACTGGTAGTAAGAGAAAACAAAATGTGTCTAATGTTGGTCATATCTACAGGACCACCATGGAAGTTTACAACGCTTTAACCTTGAATACTACCCTTATGTTAGCATTAAAGACTGTACGAGTGTTAGTGCTTATCGCATACGATTTTGCCAACCCCCAAACAAAAATTTCCGTAATTTCGTTGACAGACTTACATGAGTGTCTGCTACCGGAATACGCTTACACAAATCATACAGGTCGTACAACAAAACGAATTAAAACGTCAGAGAGTATGGAGTAGTCTAATCGAGAACTCGCAATTAATGTTTCACTCTGGTATGCAGAGCCACACTCCCATAGTTAATGAAGTTATGGACTCACAAATTTCCAAGATGGATCTTGAAGAACAACAACTATTGGGTAAGAGCGCAAGGCAGTAAAAAACATACTCACTCGCCGAGTTGCAGGTATGACAGCTCATTGACAAGGTTATTTCTTAAGCCAACATAATTGATCCTACTAAAGTCAAGTAACTAGCAGAATCCCCTATGAAACGTTTATGGGGATCGTTTTCCGGAATAAGGAATTTCATGTGTGGTATATTAGGATTTTATTGTATATATAAAGTCAAACAATACATATGCGGAGTTTCCATATTAGCCAGTGTTTGGATGAGTCTAACGTCTTGGGTTCTACATATGGAAAAAAACGCGGGAAAAACGATAAGATCAAAGTGAAGCAAAATGAGATCTGAGATTCCTCATGAATTCTCAGCCAGATGTGCGCGAACGTAGTGGACTGAATGTAAGTTCTCGGTCGAAGAAGAATCGAGAGACAATTAAATTGAACGTATCGGCCAACGTTTATAGAAGAGAGATGGTTGCCTGATAACTACTCGGCGGGGCAGACGTAAGAGGGGATCTTTACGTCACTGTGGGTGCCAGCTTTGACAAGGCTGTATGAATTTAGAGAAGTAGGAGTGCATATTATTGTTTATATCGGGTTCTTGTTCCTTTATTAGTATTTATGGTTGTTCTTTTTGTATTTTGTGTATTATAGAGTACAGACAAAAGAAGTAGACTCATCTGTATTGTTGTGAATGCAACTGGAATTATCGTCATAGAATATTATCGTTATATATTCTTTGCTACTGTTGTGTTGGAGTTATTTTATAATTAGTAGAGATCCCAAAAGAGCTCGTTAAGTCATTAAGTCGACAAAGAATATTGGTCAACAGTAAAAACACAAGAGCTTTTTTTTTATCGGATAAATTTCTCTTTGCAACGAAACAGTTTTGCCAATCACTAATTTTACGAGAAAAACTGACATGATAAAATTGCGACACCGAAGGTGGAGCGATTTTATCTAATGTCAGTTTTTCGAGCAAATTTAGTGATTGGCAAAACTTTGAGTCAAAGAGGAATTTATCTAATAAAAGAAAAGCTCGAGTGTTTTTTGGCAAGATAAATTAACGACAGAATATATGGATGAACAACAACAATAATTGCGACTCATTGTCATTGTGTAAAAGTGACGTCCGCTTACTAGATATTGAGGAAGAGAAGTTTTTATCGCGATAAAAAAGGATGCACCTTTTTTATCGATGGCAAAGTGACAATAACATTTCCAGGTATATGACATTTTAACATTGGAGTTAATTTATCAACAGTAAAAACACAAGAGCTTTTTTTTTATCGGATAAATTTCTCTTTGCAACGAAACAGTTTTGCCAATCACTAATTTTACGAGAAAAACTGACATGATAAAATCGCGACACCGAAGGTGGAGCGATTTTATCTAATGTCAGTTTTTCGAGCAAATTTAGTGATTGGCAAAACTTTGAGTCAAAGAGGAATTTATCTAATAAAAGAAAAGCTCGAGTGTTTTTTGGCAAGATAAATTAACGACAGAATATATGGATGAACAACAACAATAATTGCGACTCATTGTCATTGTGTAAAAGTGACGTCCGCTTACTAGATATTGAGGAAGAGAAGTTTTTATCGCGATAAAAAAGGATGCACCTTTTTTATCGATGGCAAAGTGACAATAACATTTCCAGGTATATGACATTTTAACATTGGAGTTAATTTATCAACAGTAAAAACACAAGAGCTTTTTTTTTATCGGATAAATTTCTCTTTGCAACGAAACAGTTTTGCCAATCACTAATTTTACGAGAAAAACTGACATGATAAAATCGCGACACCGAAGGTGGAGCGATTTTATTTAATGTCAGTTTTTCGAGCAAATTTAGTGATTGGCAAAACTTTGAGTCAAAGAGGAATTTATCTAATAAAAGAAAAGCTCGAGTGTTTTTTGGCAAGATAAATTAACGACAGAATATATGGATGAACAACAACAATAATTGCGACTCATTGTCATTGTGTAAAAGTGACGTCCGCTTACTAGATATTGAGGAAGAGAAGTTTTTATCGCGATAAAAAAGGATGCACCTTTTTTATCGATGGCAAAGTGACAATAACATTTCCAGGTATATGACATTTTAACATTGGAGTTAATTTATCAGAATAAAATTTTTAAATTTAAAAGAAGCTGAAGAAAAACAGAAAAAGAGAAAATCTCCCTTATCAAAAGAAAAAGGGAATAAATTGATAAAAAAAATGAAAAAAATTGTCAAATAAATTTAGTGATTGTCATATATCACTTATTTTTTACCTTTTAATGTTAATAAACTTTTTTGTATATAGGTTTTTAAGGTGAAATTAGTTTCTTTCAATACCAAATATAAGTAAATTTTGAAGTATCCAGCTTAAGATATGAAAGAAAGAGAAAAAAGGCTTGCCTATCTTGTGTACTATTTTTGTTACATATGTTAGAATAATATTGGTTTCTTACATTAAAAGTAGTAAGTAGATAGATAAGATTGTATATTGTTTGTTTTATCTAGTATTCGTTGCAGCAATGATGTCACTCATGCACCATCAGTCTGGATACTGTTTAGGTGTCATAAATGAACTATTTCTTTAGGACCTAAATCATATTAATTTCATAAACATTTCTGTTAAGATAAATAAGTTAAACATTAACATGTTGAAGTTTTCGCCTAGACGTAAGATATTTAGATATTTTGTGGGACATTCTCTCAATAGTTTTGTTATGAGCAAGTCGCTATTTTTGTATATTAATAATATTGATCGTATTTTCGGTAAATAAAATGTTGTGGTGCAAATTATTGGTTTTATTTCTTACATCAGATAACACATATATGTATTTTTATAGTTTTTGATAATAAAGAACTGTATTTGTAATGATATGTTGCAATACAAATAAAACCTAATACGTTTTATTCGCTTTTTCTGATTGATTCGCATTGGCTCAGAGTTACCAGACAACCTTCTCTTTATAAACGTTGCGTATCGGGCACAATCGTGAGAACTGTAAGGTGTGTGTTCTAGAAGAAACAGAAGGTTCGGGAGCTAACATAACAAGAGACCGGTAGATCACGGCTAGGATCTCATCAGAGTTGAAACCCCACCTCACCTGCCAGTGCTAGTGAAAGAAAAAAAAAGGAAATCGTGAGTGCGCGGTAGTACGGAATGTGTGATACGCTCACAAGTCTCTAAAAACTACTGTATCGGGCAAATAAATTATGTTACTAGTTTCAAGTTATGAAAAGAATTGAACAACAAATCCAATACTTTTTCGAAAGGGGAAGTAATGTGAGGATGGCTATAATTGAGGGAAATAAAATGCATAAAAGTAATACATTGAATTGGGACCACCAGTACAATATATTAAACAAAGGAATTTAATATTTGTTAGTTATTTTGGTGCGACGGAAATAGTTGCGAGACTATATTAAACAAAAAATTGTTGATTATTTCGTAAATTAGGCGATTGAATGTGCACATTTTGCAATAATGACTTCATTTAAAAAAAAATTGGAAATATCGAAATACAGTGACATTTAGCGGTTACCTAATTTTTTTTTATAGGGGGAAAACTAATCCTCAGATTACAGAATTTCACTGTACCCGTGCAGACTAGTTCCATTATAGTACGACCGAACAAAATACACCGTAACGGCTAAATATATAATCATTTGTCATTTGAAAAATCCTATTCGAAAGTGTTGTTTCAGGTTTATCTTATTAATTGCATATTGTTTATAATTTTACTGAAAGTTAATGAGATTGTAACTCCAGCTATTTTTCCGAATTTGGATCCTTTTGTGAGCCAATTCAAGAATAGAAGTAATTGTCAACTTTCTAGATTCTGTTTAATTTTTTTCTTATTTTTTTTGTTAATTATTACATTCTCACTAACTTATGGGGGAGGAGAAAACCGTTTTCTAAAAATAAATACTCGGTAAAATACCTTTAGACCGCTCGAAGAGGATAGGAATGTGGAAGTACTTGTTTCATAACTTTTTTATGATGACAGTCACTATGCGTAACCAAATAAGTGAACAGATTGCCACGCATTGAGAGAGGTGAAACTTTCTTCAAAAATTACCATCGTCAGTTATCAGTAATCCGAAAAAATGACGTAAATAGATCTTTAACGACCCTCAAAGTTACATTCGTCAAGTTCCCGGCGGATGCCCCAAGTCAAAAAAGAACTGGCAGATAGAGCCCTTCCAGAGATAATTCAAAACGGGGTAGTTGAAACATCCAGAAGTCTTTGGGCTTCACATGTGGTACTAGTGAAAAAGAAGGATGGAACAATGCGATTCTGCATTGATTACCGTTAACTTAACGACGTTACCAATAAGGACAGTTATCCTTGCCAAGGATCGGCGACGTATTTGATACTGTAGCGGGTTCTACAGTGTTCTCTACTTTGGATTTGAAGAGTGTTTACTGCTGGCAAGTAGAAATGGATCCCATAGATAAGGAGAAGACCACCTTTACTAGCGGATCAGGCTTATAGCTATTTACGGTCCTCCCGTTTGGTCTGTGTCATGCCATGCCACCTCCGAACGACTGATCGAGACCACTCTCAGGGGTTTATCTTGGGAAAAATGTCTGGTATATCTAGATGATATCATTATAGTCGGCAAGAATTTTGAAAAACATCTATCCAACCTCGAAGAAGTACTTAAGAGACTTCAGATGGTCAAACTAACATTGAACCTAAATAAGTGCCACCTGTTTCAAAAGAAAGTCAGCTATTCAGGCCATGTAGCGAGCAAGGATGCAGTCGCTGTTAATCCTGCTAAAATCAAAGCAGTTCAGAAATGGCCAACTCCGACTGGCACACATCAAATTCGAAGCTTTTTGGGTCTATGTTCTTATTATCGCCGGAATTTTGGGGACATTACCAAACCCTTAACGCGACTAACTGAATAAACAAGAACATTTTTCTGGGATAAGGAATGTCAAGAAGCCTACGACTCATTGAAGAAACAGCTAACGTCAGCTCCTATCCTTAGTTATCCGCTACCAGAAGGAAAACAGACGCTTGTAATGTAGGAATTGGAGCTTCCTTGTTCCAAGTACAAGACAGTAAAGAGAGAGTCCTCGGATACTTTAGCAAGATATTGTCGAAGACAGAAAAGAACTATTGCTTTACCAGGCGAGAACTTCTTACAGTTGTAAAATCCGTAGAACACTTCTATGAATACTTGTACGGAAGAAAGTTCCTGGTTAGAATCGAAAACCACGCCAGTTTGAAGTGGCTTCTAAACTTCAAAAGGCCGGACGGTCAGGTAGCAAGATGGATGGAGAACCTACAAGAATACAACTTTGAAATCGAGCATAGACCTGGTACAAGACACTGCAATGCTGATACTCTTTCACGGAGACCATGCCAATTAGATTTCCGCCATATTAGTCACCTAGAAGATCACGAGGGGATAATTGCAGCGATTAAAGTAACCCCTGACAACTGGAACCAACGATAAAAGACCAGCAAGAATGGGATCCTGTCCTAAAAAAGATTTGCGATTGGAAGCGAGCGGACCAGCGCCCAACGTGGCGTGAAGTGTCTGCGTATCCTTCCATTTTGAAAACGTGGGAATCGTTGACCTCAGATAATGGACTACTAGAGAAACTTTTCGAAAACACTGACGGAACGGAAACGAAGAAAGAGGTGGTAGTTCCTAGAAATAATGTCCCGGAAATTGTTCAACAGCTTCATGATTATAGCTCAGAATGTGATCTCGGTGACAAAGACCTTGCAGAAGGTCCGAGAGAGATTTCACTGGGCGAACCTCAAAGAGGACGTCAAAGATAGGTGCCAAAGATGTACCGTATTTGCAGCAAACAATGGGCCTACTGGATGGTGAAGAGCTCGAATGCAGCAATACTTGGTTGGAAGCGCCTTTGAAAGAATAGCTGCGGCCGTATTGGGATCTTTACCTCGATGTGATGCTGGGAACAAATACATCTTCGTAGTGATGGACTATTTTTCGAAATGGGTTGAAGCCTATGCTGTTCCCAATCAAGAAGCTGTCACCTTAGCCAAGGTCCTGATGAATGAATTTATCACCCGATTTGGTGTACCTCTGGAGCTATATATATATATATATATATATATATATATATATATATATATATATATATATAAAATTGAAAATATCACGGGGATTGCAGTCTAAATAATGTTAAAAATTCTTGTTATACGAAACCGAGCGCTTTCGAAAGACTTTTTCTTTCTTTTTCAAGGTTGTATGGTAGAATCATTGGAAATCAAAGAAAACAGGATACATAGCAATCACTTCTAACTTATATCAAAATCAAAAACCAATGCCTCGACATTGAAATTGAATGAAATCAGAAAAATGGAAAATTGAGTTTAAAATAAACATGGAAATTGATACTTAGCTTAAATCCTTCCTGAAGGAACACATTTTGGTTTTAAAATTCACCACCACTATATTTTGAAAGATAATATTATATACTAATTCTCTTTTAAAATGTAGTAGTGGTGAATTTTAAAACCAAAATGTGTTCCTTCAGGAAGGATTTAAGCTAAGTATCAATTTCCATGTTTATTTTAAACTCAATTTTTCATTTTTCTAATTTTATTTAATTTCAATGTCGAGGCATTGGTTTTTTTATTTTGATAGAAGTAAGAAGTGATTGCTATGTATCCTGTTTTCTTTAATTTCCAATGATTCTACCATACAACCTTGAAAAAGAAAGAAAAAGTCTTTCGAAAGCGCTCGGTTTCGTATAACAAGAATTTTTAACATTATTTAGGCTGCAATCCCCGTGATTTTTTACCAATTTTATTTGGTGATAGTTCAGCCGTGATTACTTTATTCTGTTATATATATATATATATATATATATATATATATATATATATATAATTATTTTGGTTTTTCACTATACACCTTCGTTTAAATCAAAATATTAATAATTTTGACATATTAGACTGACCGTTCTTCTAAAAGGATAACAACTAGTTTCTATGCTAAAACCACGCAGAATATTGAATTACATCCCCTTCGAAGAACGTGACGTCGATCGACCCTGATTCTGCGTAGTATTTGCCAGGCAAGTATTTGTTGTCCTATTCGAGGAACGGTCAGACTGATGTCGAATTTAATAATATTTTGATTTAAACGTAGGTGTATAGTAGATAACTGAAATTCATCTTTCATATAGACGCACCTTGTATTTATTGAGATTTAATTTATTTTATTTCGTATGATTTCTATGGTCGAATGGTTATCTGAGATGGTGGTTCGAAATTGGAAGTGGAGATGGCGCCGGCTAACTGCTTCCCGTGTATTGCCACACGAGCCAAATAGAGGCTTGCAGGGCAAGGAAACTCACCGGATCTTATTCCCATTGAAAATATGTTGGCAATCATAAAAAGAGTTCGGATAATGAATTGTACAACAAAAATCGAACTCATTGGTTTGGTGTTTTTAAATGAAACTCACGGTCTCTAGTTAATTCCACAATATAATACAAGTTATTGAAAATTCTAAAAAATTGACAATTGTTTCGATACAAAATTTTTTTTATCGAAACAATTGTCAATTTTTTAGAATTTTCAATAACTTGTATTAAATTGTGGAATTAACTAGAGATCGTGAGTTTCATTTTAAAACACTAATATGAGCATATTCCACGAAGTAAGGGTCGAGACAGTCAATCTATGTTTGGGTAGCAGCAAATAACTGAAGGATGTAGAAAACTTGATCATTCAAAGCCAAAACGTGTTCAAGAATTTATTAAAGCCGAGGGAGGAGATATTTCATTTAAAATAATTTGAATTGTATTTTTATTTCGATTCCATTTATATGTAACCAATAAATGTTTATTTGTTGCCAAATCATCGTTTGTGTTCACATTAATTCGAACACTACTGTAGTTCGGGCCTCCCTTCACAACAGAAGAATAAAATTTAATTTTTGTTTTGAGATGTAGCATTTATGACCTTGTAAATATATATGTGTACAGATTGAATTGTTTCATATCAGTGCTGTAATATTTTGTATTATAGCTATTAATTTCAAGGATATGTACAGAAAAATTACGATGGATAAAAGACATTTAAATTGCGTTATTTTTAAAAAACGTAGTGATAAGATCATTGTTTTTAATACGGAACAATTGCAGTACGACAAAAAAATGTTTCATTCATAATGACAATAATTCCAAGTTTATTGACTGACAATAACTCACATTCATATTAAATATGAATAATTAATTTTACGTGAAAGCTTTGTTTCATTTTTCTCTTTTTAAGGCAAAAATACTATTTATTGAATTTTATACTTCAAAATATATGTAGCAAGCGTAATTATCTATTTTTAATCAATTCTCGATATAATCAAAATAAAAAAAAAACTAATTAACTACTCTAAACTAGGTACTCTCTTGTGCACGAAGAGCCCGAACTATATTCGAAACGAGCTGTTTCTACATAAACAATCACAGCGCGAGGAGCTTCGGCCAGCAGCTGCCGGCTTGTCACGATAACCTATTATTCTCCCACCTACGGCTACGTATCTCACCTATCAGCACAGCACCTGACAAGCATCATCACATTACCAGCGAGTGGTCAACTTGAGGACCATGTGTAGGTTCATATAACGCCTCGACATCACAACAGCACCGCCGCGGGATCGGACTCAAAGCTTCACATTATATGTGTTAAAGTGCAAATTCACTTGACCGACTGTAAGCTGGGCCGCTGCAATCCCTACCAACTAACTGCGTGAAGCGATGCGCAGACGAGCCAACGCGGGATGCGCATACGACACAACGGACCATGCGCAGACGAGACAAGACGGGGTAGTCGGTTTTCGATCATCGTGGCAAGAATATGCACTTTCATTTTCATTGTATTAAAATTGTCATTTTTATAAATTATTGTGAGTAAAATAAAAAATTGATATTACAGTTCACTTAACTAACAACAAAATCATTATTCAACATATGGTCCTTCAGCCGATCGGTATAATATCATCAAATAATCAAAGTGTGAAGTGTAACGACACAGCAGAAATCAAGCCATTAGCAAGAGTGAATGGAAACAACCTGTAAGTCTGTTCCATTTTTTCATTAACTCCTTTGTTTAAAAAATAGCTCGGGAATTTTTTATTGCATTCTGTAAAGAATTAGTGGTAGATTTATTTAATAATAATGCCTGATACTGAACACCAACCAAACAACCAAATTGAGGTAAATAGGGAAGAGCAAATTCGCCGGTTAACATTTGAACGCGGCCAATTAAAATCAAAATTAACAAAATATATCACGTTCTATGACAAAATATCCTCTGTAAACACAAATAAAATAAATGAATTAGAAAATCGTCTTGTAACTATTTTAGATATCATAAATAAATTTTAATTTATTCAGTCTCAGTTAGAATATTTAAATGATAATGAAGAATCTGATGAAGAGCGTGACAATTTCGAAAATAAATATTACGCAGTCATAACAAAAGTTAAAAATCTAATAAGTACTCATAGAAATGAACAAAGTACATCTCAAAATGTCTCTCAACCTAGATTGCCTCAACAAAATCAATCTACTTCTTCACTTCAAAACTCAATAAAACTTCCAACATTAGAACTACCTAAATTCCAGGGAAATATCGATAAATGGAGTCAATTCAAGGATTTATTCATAACCTTAGTACATAATGATAATACAATTGACAATGTAAGGAAGTTTTATTATTTAACAAGCTGTTTGGTTTGCGAAGCTCAAAAGGTAATCGCGTCAATAGAGGTAACCAATGATAACTACCCAGTTGCTTGGGATTTACTGATATCAAGATACGATAACAAAAATCTCACAATAAAAAATCATGTAAATGCAATTTTAGACTTGCCGGTTATGAATAAAACAGGTTATACGCTGCGAAATCTATGTGACGACTTTCAAACAAGAGTTCGCGCGTTGAAAGTACTTGGCGAGTCCGTAGATCAGTGGAATTCAATTTTAATACAAATTTTAGTACGTAAACTCGACCATAATACAGAAAATGCTTGGGAGGAATATCTTATTACACAAAAAAGCATGTCTCCAACATTTAACGATCTAATAGCATTTTTATCAGATAGGTGTGTGTTATTTGAAAAAAGAGAAAATCGGTACAATCATACTAAAGTATTAAGTGATGAAAATTATCATTCAAAAACAAAGCAAAGTGACTATCATACTAAAACGGATTATTCAAGCTACAAGAATCAAACTAACTTTAATAAGCATACGTATCCTAAAAAACAATCAAATTATCTAAAGTCAAGCTCACACGTCTCAACATTTATTTAAACATGTCCTCATTGTAAGGAGCAACATAAATTATACAGCTGTGAACAATTTCTCAATTTACCAGTGGCGTCGCGCATTCCCATCGTCAACAAACTAAGGTTATGCCACAACTGTTTAAGATCTAATCATGCAACTAATGAATGTATTTCTCAAGGCTGTAAACTATGCAACAAAAAGCATAATACAATACTTCATTTTGAAAATGCGGCAAACAGTAACTCATCAGAAAATATCAGCGTAAATAATGAAAATAACGTTTCCGCGCAGAAGTATAACGAGGTAGCTCATTCGTCCAATGCATACTCAGTATCGAATTATGCAATAAATAGCAGTCAACAAATCAAACTATCTACAGCACTCATTCTCATAAAAAATAGTAGCGGTGGTTGGCAAACATGTCGAGCCCTATTAGATAGCGGATCTCAATAGAATTTTATCACGAAAAATTTAGCGGAAAATTTGGCGTTACCATTATCAAACCTAAATGTCCCTCTTACAGGTATAGGCGGCACTAATACCTTTACAAACAAACGAATTATCACAACCATTATATCTTGTAATTCCGATTTCTCATCAAAGTTACATCATCTTGTGTTACCAAAAATCACAGAGTTTTTGCCAACCTACACATTCAATAAAACATCATTACAATTACCTAAAGACATAATTTTAGCCGATGAGAGTTTTAATATCTCATCATCAGTCGATGTTTTGCTAGGAGCAGAAACATTCTACACTTTGTTATCATCAGGTCAGATCAAACTAGGCAAAAATCTTCCAGTATTGCAAAAAACAGTACTAGGTTGGGTAATCGCAGGTCCCATATTTGATAATAGAAATCAAGCAATGTCTTCTTGTCATTTATCTTTAATCAATGATGATCAAAGGTTAGAAAATCAATTAGAAAAATCTTGGGCAATTGAAGATTACACCGGTGAAAAACATTTATCAGATGAGGAATCGAATTGCGAGGAAATATTTAATACAACTGTGTCTAAGGATACAAATAATCATTTCATAGTAAACCTACCAATAAAAAAAATATCGTTAACCTAGGTGATTCGTTGCAAAATGCAGTCAAACGTTTGTACGCGATGGAACGTAAATTCACAAAAAATTCTGAATTCAAGGATCAATATGTCAAATTCATGTCTGAATATGAAGAATTAGGGCACATGTCTTGTATTAGGAATCCGTTCAGTACAGATTTAACAAAAAACATTTTTTACTTACCCCATCATGGAGTTATAAAGCAGTCGAGCCTTACAACAAAGTTAAGAGTAGTTTTCGATGGATCATGCAAAAGCAGTAATGGCGTGTCATTGAATGATATTTTAATGGTAGGTCCTACATTACAGGCAGATTTATTTGATATATTAATCAGATTTCGTAAACATAACTATGTTCTTACGGGTGACATAGCGAAAATGTACCGATAAGTCAATATAACCGAAAGCCAGAGAGATCTTCAGCGAAAAGTGTGGCGAGCGGATTCCTCTCAACCCATAAAACATTACCGATTAAATACTGTAACGTACGGAACATCAGCGGCATCCTTTTTAGCGGTTCGGTGTTTACAACAAGTTGCTATCGAAAATAAACATTTACATCCAAACGTGTGTCAAATCATTATGGAAGATTTTTATGTAGACGACCTCATCACGGGTTCCGAATCGATAGAGGGTGCGATTGAAATTAAATCGGAAATATTCAACATTCTAAAGCAAAGCGGATTTGAGCTACGGAAATGGGTTTCGAACGACCCTCGAATTATTCAAAAAACAAATCTAGATGTTCATGATAAATACGAGGTTTTATGTCAGGAAACTAGTAAGACTCTCGGTCTTAGCTGGCAAGCTGGAAGAGATATATTAAAATATACAGTTAACACCCAAGATTTAATCAACTCTAACATTTCAAAACGTACTATATTATTATCTATTTCTAAACTATTTGATCCGTTAGGACTTGTGTCGCCAATTATCATAAGAGCTAAAATTTTAATTCAGCAGCTTTGGTTATCAAAATTAGCGTGGGACGATCCCTTACCTCCAGAAATTAAGACAAGTTGGCTTAACTTCAGGGAGCAACTATCCGAAATCAATCATATCAGAATACCTCGTCAAGTAGTACTAAAAGCCATGTCTTACACCGAATTACATTGTTTTTGCGATGCTTCGCTTTGTTCCTTTGGTGCATGTATTTATGTGAAATCAATTCATTCTAACAGTGCAGTTCTTATAAGACTACTTTGTGCAAAAACACGCGTTGCTCCTATCAAAACTGTAACATTACCAAGACTTGAATTATGTGGAGCTGTCTTATCAGCGCAACTATACCAACGAGTTTCAAATTCCTTAAAAATTAACATAGATTCAGTCCACTTTTGGACTGACAGTACAATTGTATTAGCTTGGTTGTCGTCTCCTCCAAATACTTGAAAAATATTTGTATCAAATCGCGTCGCTGAAATATTGAGAATATCTACCAGACAACAATGGAGGCATGTACCCAGTAAAAATAACCCTGCGGATATACTTTCAAGGGGGACAACTGCAACCGAATTAAAAACAAACACTTTATGGTGCGACATTAAATTTTGGCCAAATCAACCGATAATTGCTAATGAAATTCCCGAGAAGCGGCGATCAAATCTAGTTGCACACATTTCTCGAGCTAATAATTCAATATTTTTTCGCTATTCAACACTCTACAAGCTTAAGCGTGTTGTAGCTCTGTGTTTCAGATTTTTAAACAATAGTCGTAAGGGTACGCAAAAAACATACGGTGCAATTAAAGTCATTTCCTCTGGAAATTCATTCTTTTCAAAAGGCAAAATCTCTTCCCGGAGAATCTAGATTATCAACTTTGAATCCATTTGTTGACTCTGACGGATTAATCCGTGTCGGCGGTAGGCTTCTTAGAGCTAATATTGTATATGACAAAAAATTCCCAATTGTCATTCATCCGAAACACCCCTTTACTAAATTAATAATTCTAGATGAGCATCATAAGAAATTACATGCAGGTACTCAAACCATTTTAGCTTCGTTACGACAACAATATTGGCCTCTTAATGGGCAAATAACCGTTAAAAACATTGTTCGCAAGTGTGTAACCTGTTTTAGATTAAAACCAACTACATTAATTCAAAAAATGTCCGATTTACCTATTGACAGAATAACACCAAACCAACCATTCTTCATTACTGGAGTTGATGTAGCTGGACCGTTTTTTTTTAAGGGATGGCAAATTAAGAAATAGAAAAATTATTAAAGCATATTTATGCCTGTTCATCTGCTTTACCACGCGCGCAGTACATTTAGAACCTATCAGCGATATGACTAGTGCTACTTTTCTTAACGCACTTAAGCGATTTACATCTCGACGAGGATTATGTAAAACAATCTATTCCGACAACGGCTTAAATTTTGTTGGCGCAAATAATGAATTGAGATATATTGTTGAGACATTAAAAAATTTTGTGACAAATAAGGCCTTCTCAGAATTTTTCATGGAAAATCAAATCTGTTGGAAGTTTATACCAGCTTACTCTCCACATCATGGTGGCTTATGGGAAGCTGGAATTAAGCAGGCAAAAATTCACATATTAAAGGTATTGAAAAACATTCATCCCACATTTGAGGAACTTGCTACCATATTTTCACAGGTGGAGGCAATATTGAATTCGAGACCTATCACTCCTCTATCCAACGATCCAAACGATTTTAGTGCCTTAATACCCGGGTATTTCCTAATTGGCCGCTCCTTGCTATCTCAATTCCCCAGCATGATCATTCCAAACTTCCCACAAACAGGCTAACTCAGTACAAAGCTCTTGAGCAAGCTAGTCAACATTTCTGGTCCCGCTGGTCAAGAGAATATCTTCCTCTACTACAGAATCGTAACAAATGGATGAATTCTGTACAGATGTCATTAACCCCTGGATCTATGGTGCTGCTAGTGGACAAGGATCTTCCTCCTCTAAAATGGAAACTGGGACGAGTAGAAGAATTGCATCCAGGTCAGGATGGACAGATCCGAGTCGTAACTGTCCGAACTCCAACAAGCACTACCACTCGAGCAATCCAAAAACTTTGTATGCTGCCATGTCAACAATAAGTGTTGCGTTTTTATTTGAAAGACTTTGTCATTTCAACGGCGGAGGGATGTTGAAGTGCAAATTCACTTGACCGACTGTAAGCTGCGCCGCTGCAATCCCTACCAACTAACTGCGTGAAGCGATGCGCAGACGAGCCAACGTGGGTTGCGCAGACGACACATCGGACCATGCGCAGACGAGACAAGACGGGGTAGTCGGTTTTCGAGCATCGTGGCATGAAGATGCACTTTCATTTTCATTGTATTAAAATTGTCATTTTTATAAATTATTGTGAGTTAAATAAAAAATTGAAATTACAGTTCACTTAACTAACAACAAACTCATTATTCAACAATATGTGCATATCTGCATATATGTATTTTATTAGATGTGTTTTGTTTCTAGAAGATTGATGTGCTCTTAAGTTACTTAGGAAATGTTCCGATTTTCAAATCTAGAATTAGCTTCGATTGCGTTAGCATTAGATGAAGAGGAGGATGATAAACGCCAAAAAAAAGATACTGGATACACCCGAGTTTAAAATTCCGAAAACAGGGAGGGTAAAATGTTACTCTATATCCACATCTGTTAAGTGACTAGGAAAATTTTTATAAATATTTCCGTATGTCGCAGACTCAATTTCAAACATTATTAAGGAAAATAAAAATGTTATTCAAAAACGTAATACGAAATATCAAGAAGCAATTACGCCAGTAGAAAAGCTAGCAGTCTGTTTAAGGTAAGTAAACATTTATCATTATTTCAATACATTTAGACAGACATCGTAATAGAAAAACTCTACAATACTTAAAAAAACAGTAAATATTAAAAATTAATTTCCTCTGCTGGAGAATTCGTCCAGTCTTCCATAGGAGATTGTATTGGGGTACTAGAGTAAGAGCTGTTATATGAATGGGAGATTGGCGCCTGGGGCGTTGTTGGTGTGCGTTGTTTGGGATGCTAGCAGAGGAGACGAGCTGAACGGGAAAGAAATCAGAGGGTGGCCTTTGTTGAGTTGGAGTTTGAATGTTGGGAAAGTCGTTTTGATGTAGTTCTGCCGATTCGAGTTCTGGAACATTGGCAAATATTTTCGATTTCGCCACAGCAATATTAATCGGGGTCAATTTTTTAACTGTAGCAGCGATACTTTCAAAAAACATGTCCACTCCATATTTTTTAATAGTGTGGTACTCTTGGCTATTATTGTTTGTAATTATATAATCCATCAAACGTGAAGAAGCAGTAACCGGTGCCTTTTTCTATTGCGCGAAACAATTTTTCGTGCAGATGGAGTTGTGTTGTTTTCTGCAACTGCATTAGTTGTATGTGGCTCATTTTCGGTATGGCTTGAATTTACCGTTACATTACTTCCTCATCAATATCATTTGCATCACTACTTTCGCCACTAATATTATTTAGCCTTTCTCTTTCTTGGTAGAAGGGCAGAAGAAATTACAATTCCTCTTCGTTTTTCCATTTCCTGATTTTTCGGGAGGGATCACCACTGTTGGAAGCTTTATTTTTCCGGATTGCTCTTCTAAATGCCTCACGCAAATTATTCCAGTTTTTTTTTACATACATTAGCTAAAGCAATAAAGATTATAATTAAAATCTATTTATTTTTCAGGTTTTTAGTAACAGGAAACAGTTTCAGAACAATTGCTTTTAGTTATCGATTGGGCGAAACTACTGTTAGACAATCAGTAATGGACGTATGCCAAGCTATCTGGAGGTGTATGATGTCTGAATATATGCCAAAGCCTACAACACAACAATGGGAAAACATTGCGGACGAATATTGGTCAACTTGGAATTTCCCTAACTGTTTAGGTGCCAGTGATGGCAAAGATGTCGTTATAAAGGCTCCAGCCAATAGTGGATCTTTATATTTCAATTATAAAAAAACTTTCTCTACTGTATTGCTTGCCTTAGTTGACGCTAGCTACAAATTCATTGCTGTTAACATTGGTGCGTACGGCAAAAATAGCGATGGAGGAATTTTTTCAAATTCAAAGTTAGGAGGAACTTTACCTAAATTAAAATACAAAATTCCTAATGAAAGAGCTCTACCAGGTAAATACATGTCATAAGAACTTGCACTGTTCTCACACGAATTGATTATGTTTGTCTCGAATACAAACCTAGTCGTAATCTAATCATGATGTTAATAATTTTATTAAATAAATCTTGTGAGACTACTTCATATTTCAATTTTATTTATGGCAAATAAATAAATAATAATTTATTTTAGGTATGGACATTAAAATGCCTTTTGTTATCGTTGGTGCCGAAGCTTTTCCTTTGAAAAATTATTTATTGAGGCCGTTTCCTGGACTACAAGTAGTTGACAACAACGTAAACAGAACTTTTAATTACCGTCTTTGTCGGGCCCGAAGAGTTGTCAAAAATGCTTTTGGGATATTGATGCAAAAATTTAGAATTTATGATAGACGTTTGAACCTAACACCGGAATTTGCCCAACTTGTAATTTTAACAACTTGCATTTTGTACAATTTTATCCGTTCGACAGTATTTTTAAATCGATATTACAATGATGCAGAAGTTTGAAATACAAGTGACAACAACGATGTTTTTGCTATTCAAAGACAAGGAGGTAATGCGGAAAATTCGTCATTTGAAATACGAAATACTTTTGCGGATTATTTTTCAAGTCCTCAAGGAAGAGTGGCGTGGCAAGATCAATGTGTATAATAATTGAGTTTGTAAGTTTGTGTAATTGTAATAAACGTATTTACCTGATTGTTCCAATGTTTTACCTATTTCTTTCCAAGCGACTTTTTTTTGCTATCGCTGTATTTACTATCACATATATCATATAAATAAATACAATTTCTAACTGCCTCTATCAGCTTTTCGGAATTCATATTCACGCCTACACTCTGTTAAAATTGCTACAAGACTGAGAGAGAGAGAGAAGTTCGAGAGAGTTTTTGGAAGGTTTGTTGGTTTTGAGTTGGTTTTTGGGGGTTTCCGAGATAAGGCCCTGATATTGGATGCGGTTCCTCTGCAGTTCGGGGTTGATGGCTTTTTTGTTTGGGGTTTGTGTGCGCGTTCGGTTGGGGTTGGGAGGTTGTGTTGGTGTTGGGAGGCGAATGGCTCGCTGAGGAATTCGAGGGTAGGTTGTTATTTATGTAGAATTGATTTGAGTTGAATGTAGGTTTGAGTACTATAATAATCTTAAATCTAAAAACTTCGTCGATGTCGGCCCATTCTTGCTGCAATAGTGTAATATATACCTAAACCTATAAAAACAATTGGTAAAATATGTACTAAGCAAAATATGATAAGTGAGTGTACGACATCGGCTCGGCATCGACACATAACAAGCACGGCGTCCGCAAAAGATACTTTCGGAGAAATGTCTAGTGGTTGAGGCGTTGAAGCGCCTTGCAGGGGATGTGCTGATGCTGTTGGGTGAGTGTGCTTACATTTAAATACACATAAGAAATAAAATTTGCTTGTGATGATACTGATGATCAGTCGCTGTTCCTACGCTGTGCTGATAGGTGAGATACGACCTCAAGACTTTTTTAATTTGTCGGGAAATTGGCTGGTATTATTGAAATCACAATAATTACGTGATTAAAATTACAGATTGCCAAGAGTATATTTTATTGGGAATTTTAACAAAATATTTTTGGAGAGGTCTGATAATACTATATAACCTACAAAAAAAGTTTTATTTTTGAAGTATATGAAAACTAAATTAAAAGATAAAAAAGTCAAGATCCCAAAAAATTTTATTTTTTGCAAATGTATTTTTTCACAGTCTCAACTTGCCAAAAGGTCCTGCACAAATTTCGTCGCCAGCTCTCCGACAAAGTGATAATTTTCTGATGAAACATAGTTACTGAACGTTTCCCTACTTTCAGTTCATCCAGAGAAAAATTCACTAAATTTTCACCATACCAGACTAGTTACCGAAATTACTGAGTATTTGCACATTCTATGTAATATGCCTATCTTATTTTTTTGCCTTAATTTGAGAATAATTTCGTTCACTTCACTTTTCAAAACCATAATTGATGAAAAATAAAGTTGCGTTCCTTATTTCCCAAATTATGATTGATATTAAATTGATATTAAAGAGATGCTTCAAGTCCGGTTATATCAAGATTGATTTCGATTTGCGAATTTAATGCGGATAAAAGAATCTGGAGGCATCAGCTCCATGCATTTCAATAAGCATGAATATTAAATTTATAGAAACTGAACATGAGAAGTATCTACTGAAGTGCCTGAAACAGATACTGTAATAATCGAATTTTATGCAAATATCTACAATGCTGTTGCCTATTTTGATTTCGCTATAGTTATAAAGTTGTTGCTGTTCGCTTTTTCATATGTAAATATTATTAATGCACCTAGCCAATCTTGATGATCATAATAATGACTGTCTTGTCAGGTTTTATTGGAAGCATTCACTTACTTACTTATTGACTCCTCAAACTTTGTCATATTTTGTTTTGATAACGGTTTCTGATTCGAGAGTTCTGATTTAATTATTGTTTGCGTTCTCAATCTCCCTATAGTTTTCATTCTGTTTCTCTGCATTTTAATTAAAAAATCAGCCAATGTTTCTCATTTTGGTCCATCAAATGGATCTTTAGTTTTTTCCCCTATATTCCTTAAACTTCAGTTTCTTCTCACTCATAGAGGCAATATGACCTACACATTCACAGACTTCAACTTAAAATATTAGAGATCAGATACTTGACAAAATGCATGCCTTACGCGGTGCTAATGATTAGTTGAAATGTATTTGTGATAGTTTCAATTGCAAAATAAAATTATTCAAATAACGAAACTTACCTATAAGATAACTATGCTTATATTGCTCAAGTTGTTTCATTCGAATTTTCTCATCTAGAATGCCTGTAATTAACAGCTCTGGATTGACAGTTTCTTGAAAAATTACATCAGCTACACTTTCATTGTTCTCATCAGTGGCTGATAGATCTCCACCATAATTGATTAGTACTTTCAAACAATGTTTGTGATTATTTTGAGCAGCATGATGCAAGGGTGTTCTGCCGCTATCATCGGGTCTGTTGACTATATCAGGTGTACAACGTGGGTCTTTCAAAATCAATTCTAAAGTTCTATTTCCTCCTATAAAAAAATAAAGCGAACCGTGTACTTATTTATGAACGATTGATTAATGGATCCAAGGTTGAGGAGTATTAAAGGTGACAATCTAAATAAGTTTTATATAATGTTAAAATTGATGCGAATTGGAGTGTCTTCACTAATATACAGAAATATCAAACTACTGCAAACTACGGAGTAGCTTCGCAAAAAGAAATGACGATTTTTGGAAAAAAAATGAAAAGTGTTCAAACGATCTATAGTTAATAAAGATAGTTGAATCAGATCAGTAGATACTCGGAGAGATCTCAAAATAATATGATTGAACACGTTCAATCAAGTAAACCCACTTAACCCATTACCTGCCACTGTTGCGTACACGCAACACCACAGTTTTCATTTTTTTTTGTAAAAATAAACAATCTTATCTATAATATATTTATGTTTTTGTGAATAGCAACGTTAAATAAAACTGTAAAAAACATTAGACATTTTTTATAAATAAATAATTAAAATTTTGTTTACTTGAAAATGGGTAAATTTTCTCTTTTTTGAGCGAGATACTTTTCGAATTAATAATACGTTCTGAGTTATAACCAGCTGCTATTATTTTTAAAAGACAGTTAAAAAGAGGTTGAAATAAAAGTTCTGTACAAAAAAATTGTTTACTTTATTTGTCATACTTTGCTTCTATTGCAGTAAAGTGCTGCGTTGCGCGAACGCAACGTTGGCCTCATAAGTAAACTCAGGTTTTAGACACGTTCAGACCTGTTGAATTGCTATTTATCGTAAGACGTTTGGTTAGTCATTGTTAGGCTTCTATATAAAGCGGGTCGTTTTGAGCGTTTATCTGTAAACAATCATATAAAAAACTATTGTGGATTATTCTGGTAAAAAATGTCGAAAATACTAACACAAAAGGAATTGGAACTGGCATTAGAAGAGGTACTTATGGATATTGAACAAGAACGAGGTAAGCAGGTTGTTTATCACTGGTAAAATACATATTAGGTACATACATAATACATATCTTGATAAATCTTAGTACGGTCTGAATTATTTTAGATCGAATTGACGTTGTTTATATTCCACCCGATGTTGACGAGTTGACCGACGAAGAGTTGTTTTCCGAGGAGATGACAGAAAATGAACTACAAAAGGTGGATAAAGCTGGTTCTTTTGAAATTCATACAAGGGAGGAAGATTTAGAGGAAATTGAGGTAGAAACAGCGACTGGCCAGGAGAATAACCAAGCAAAACGTAAGAGAGGTGCCAACAAAAAACAAGAACAGAAAGTAAACTGGAGAAAAGGTGAGTTTATGCACAACAATTTTCCGATATCTAAACAACATGAAATTAGAGAAGATTTGGTAAACAACCTCGCTGGAACATCTCCACTGGATATATTTTTTAAATTCTTTGATGATGAGGTTCAAGAGATGATAGTAAACTATTCTAACGCATATGCACAACAGAACAACCAACATGAATTTTCGGTATCGAAATCAGAACTACTAAATTTTATTGGGATATTAGTGCTATCTGAGTATCACGTTTTACCACAAACTGATATGTACTGGTCCACAGAAGAAGACAAAGGTGTCCAAGTAGTAAAACAGTGTATGAGTCGGAATAAATTTCGGAGTATAAAACAGAATTTACATTTCAATGATAACACACAGTTGGACAAAGATGACAAGTATTCTAAAATCAGGCCCCTTTTTGACATAATCAATAAGAAGTTTATGCAGTTTGATACCTTTTCAGAGAAGTTAGCAGTGGATGAGGAAATGGTGCCCTATTTCGGTAGACATTCCTGTAAGATGTTTATAAAGGGTAAACCAGTCAGATTTGGATTTAAATTATGGTGTCTATGTTCAAGAGATGGTTATATGTTTCAATTTATTCCTTATGCAGGAGCATCACCTAAAAAAGTAAAACATGCTCTGGGCTTAGGACCACAGGTTGTCTTAGAGTTATTGTCAGTTCTCAAAAATAAAAACAATCATGAAGTTTTCTTCGACAATTTTTTCTCCTCTTACAACTTATTCAAACAATTAAAAACTGAAGGATTTTTTGCTACTGCAACAATTCGCGAGGATAGAACTCAACATGCTCCGTTAGAGTCATCCAAAATAATGAAAAAAACCAGAAAACGAGGATCGTACGATAGTTGTTTTGACGAGGATACTTATATTTCGTTGGCTAGATGGTGTGATAATTCTGTCGTTACCTTGATAAGTACACATTATCATGTAGAGGCTATAAAAACAGCGAAAAGATACAACAGAATGGAAAAAAGGGTAATCAATGTAACACAACCTTTTGTAATATCCCAATACAATTCCTACATGGGTGGCGTCGATCTACACTATAATGGTGTAGCTAATTATAGGATTGGTATAAAAGGAGAAAAATGGTGGTGGCCTTTATTCACAAATACTATTGGTAATATCTTAGTAAACTCGTGGAAATTATATAACATCGTAAACAATACAAAGATGTCCCAAATAGATTTTAAATCAAATGTTGCATTGCGCCTGCTGAAAATGAATACCTTGAGAGCTTCAGCTTCACTTCCTGGTAACATACCAACTGATATTCATCGGAACCAATCAAGTCATTTGATATTTAAACAACCTACAAGAAGAAGATGCAGATTTTGTCACAGTCAGACAGTTTATATGTGTAGAAGTTGTAATGTTCATTTACACCCCGATTGTTTTGAAGAATACCATTTAAGTTAAGTATTTCGTCCAACGTTGCGCTTACGCAACAGTATTTTTTTTAATTTTTCTTTATTTTGTGAAAAAAATTGTATTATTTATATTTATTTAATGTACTAATGAATTGTTTTAAACAAATATTTAATAATTTAACCTATTTTTTCAATGCTTGGCCAATAATGGGTTAAGAGAATTGAAGGAATGCCTTCAATGAATTCAGAAATAAATTTTTTGGTTTGATTAATGCGCGATAATATGTTCTTTTTTCCTGTCTCGGTTCCTTGGGCACTCTAATAAAGAGAATAGCTATATAAAACTCAATGTTTGTTAAGTATAAATCAAGTGTTTCTCAGTAAGCTTGTTAACATAATTGAGATTCACTGAATTAACTTGTTGCGAACCACTTTTCATGGTTGCAGGATCAATAATATGGAAACTGCTTGTTCTCTTTGGAATAGTATTGGAAATTTTAAATATGTATTTGTAATTAACCAAATATAATGTCGTAAGAAACTAAACTAGCTGCGTTTAAAGCCTTACTACAGTCTGTGATAGATATAATTCTGAAAATTGATTTTTAAGTGCATGAAAATATTAGCAATAAGTTGTACAAAAACATCTAGAGAAGCATAATTAATAAATATGTCCAATAAATAAATATATCAACCTCACTATAACCAAACCTGTTTTACTTGATAAATATTCACCATTATTTCGGAAACTTTTCAGAGTAGTACTACTCCATTATAATGAAAATTTAATAGAATACTGTTACACAATGAAAAAAACTCCTATTTTTTCCTTAATTTTAAAATTTGTCGATTTTTTCGCAGAAAAAAAATGTTTCATAAGTAACTTGCAAATCATCTCAAATATAACTTTTAACCCTGTATTTTCTAAAAAGTAAACTTTAAATCTATTGGTTGCATATTTCAAATTGGCAAAATTGTGGCAGAATAGTAGGAGTAATAAAAAGGTCCTCTCAGTCCCCCTCCATTTTTGTCTAAATATTTGGTTAGCCAAGTAATGAATACATATATATTGTATTTGTTATAGCCAGCCATTAAATTTTTGATAAGTTTTACATAATTTTGGTTACCTAATTAGACATAATTAAAAAACGCGGAAAGTTTTGTTCTAAAATAACATGGCTTAGTGAAATGTAACTTGTTTTTTCTTTTACAGACATAGCTAATTGTAATTTGCCATAAACATGTTCCTTGGCCAGAAGAGAATTGTCAAAAAAGAGTACATAAAGTGAAATAATATTAAAAAAGTATACTTTAAGAGGATTTTCCAACAAAAAAAGCAAGGGGACGGAGAAGACAAAAAAGGATGGAAAAGACAAAAAAAATCTACTGATTAAATGTAATATTATTCAGTAAACAAACAAAAACATGAAACACAAGTTGGCAAAAACATGTAGGTATCAAAAATTATAACCAAACTTGGAGAATGCATACCTACTACGTTAAAACGAAAAAATAACAAACAACTTAATGCAATCTGTATTAATATTGAACTTTAATAATCCACGTCCATAGGGTTCGTGATCTGGAAGCTTCTCTATTACATTTGTTAGTTGAAATGAAAATACATCGGGAACGTCGGAAAAACCATAAATGAAGTGTTGGTGATCCCTCGTTGATTTCTTGCGCAAAAAAGTTCCTTCGTATTCTGTGTCTAAAATTGAGGAAACTTGGCAAATGTAATAAAGGTACTTTAAAGTTTCTATTTACCCTTGAATGAGGAATTTTACCAAGGGCCAAGTTCCTTTTACTATTTTGGTACAAAGTTTTTGTTTTTTGTTAGAGGAAGTACAATTCTTAGATTGTATCACCGAAAGTGGCAAATTATCTTCATCGGAATCATTTCGTTCTTCTAAATTAGGGTTCTTGATAGATTCACCTAGTAAACTGATTTGAAATACTAATTCTGGTGGTTGTAGCAAGTAATGTTCACACTTTGATTTGCAAGATAGACAGCTTTTATATTTTAAGATAAGAGAATTTGGTGTTTCATTAAACCATATAAGTTGTCTTATTTTCATTGTGTTTGTAACACTCACTAAATTGTCGTTCAGTTTCCGAGACGAATCTAATACTTCATGATCAAATTTGGTACAAGAATATGTTGGTATTTTTTTGCACACCATCAATAAACGTCTTGGCTGAGGTAATGCTTTTTCCAAAAGCTACGGTCTGGTCTGTCAATCGTTTAATACTGCCACCAACACCATCAGTTACACTTTTGCCGTGGCCGGGCTCGTAAAAATTCCAAGTGGAAAACTCTATTCCATAAAAGGCAGCAAAATAACGAAACGGTTTAAAGTTGGTTGTGTTTTTGTATTCTGTGGTCGGCCCATCGCTAACAAAATGTACAACTTTTATTTTCCTTTCTACCATTAAAGTTAAAACTGGTTCTAGATGTGCCCAAACTGACATTGCATTATGAATCAAATCGTCTGATACCCTAGAAAATGAGATGCATTCAATTTCACGATTTCTATTTCTAAAATGCACCGGTATGCAAAGCAAGTTGTCTCCGCCAAAATGAACACTTTGAACCTCCTCATCAAATTTGCAAATATAGTTCTGGGAAAAATCGATATTAATGATTGGTTCACCGTAGTTTAGTTTATTTTGTAATGATTGTATATGTTCTTGCTGATGATGAGATCTAAACGTGGTGAGGGTAAAAACATCTTCAAACTTGACTGTCTCGACCCTTACTTCGTGGAATATGCTCATATTAGTGTTTTTAAATGAAACTCAAGGTCTCTAGTTAATTCCACAATATAATACAAGTTATTGAAAATTCTAAAAAATTGACAATTGTTTCGATAAATCAATATCATCGTCAGAATGACAGAAGTTACATTTCATTTTATGCCTACCTGATGTTTAGTAGTTATATTTGGCTAGACCAAGAAGTAACCTAACTTGTGATTGGCTTAATATATGTTTATAGAAAAAAGAAGAAGATGTGATATTACAAATATTGAAGCTTAGATATTATTAGCCCTATGGTGATATCCTGGATATAATTTTTCCAATTAAGATCAGTATAACTGTGCAATGATATAGAAAACCAGGAAAACTATATCTGCTGATCTTTACAATTATCACTTAAGAAGACAGTTTATTAGTGGAGAATTCCCTAGATTCAACTGTTCATTGACAACTTCATATTGTGGGTTTCTTAAATGTCTTCTAATTTCCAGTTCTTCAAGGAAATCCATTTCTTGTTTCTTTTCACAAATATGTAGTACTTCTAGTTTTGTGTTAGGTGTCAATGAATGATTGGTGTCAAGTAGATGTTTGGCGTAGTGGGATTTATCTGGTTGTTTTAATCTGTATGCTCGTAAGTGCTCACTGTATCGTATTTCGAAATTCCTAAGGGTCTGACCCAAATAGACAGCATTACATTCTGGACATTTGAGTTTATATATACCTGACTTCTTTAATAGTGGTATTTTGTTTTTACATTTATCAATTTAGTACTAACGTTACTTTTCGTTTTAAAAGAAATTGTTGTATTCGTTGCTGAAGATATTATCTTTGAAATATTATTAGAAATATTTCCTGCATATGTGATGGTTTCATAAGTTTTAATTTCATCAGCTTGTTTAGGATATATTAGTTGTAATGCCACTTTTTCCTCTTTTTTACTAGTTAGCTTATTTATCATATCTAGAAGTACTACATATTTGTGAAAAGGAATAAGAACTGGATTTCCTTGAAGAACTGGAAATTAGAAGACATTTAAGAAACCCACAATATGAAGTTGTCAATGAACAGTTGAATCTAGGGAATTCTCCACTAATAAACTGTCTTCTTAAGTGATAATTGTAAAGATCAGCAGATATAGTTTTCTTGGTTTTCTATATCATTGCACAGTTATACTGATCTTAATTGGAAAAATGATATCCAGGGTATCACCATAGGGCTAATAATATCTAAGCTTCAATATTTGTAATATCACATCTTCTTCTTTTTTCTATAAACATATATTAAGCCAATCACAAGTTAGGTTACTTCTTGGTCTAGCCAAATATAACTACTAAACATCAGGTAGGCATAAAATGAAATGTAACTTCTGTCATTCTGACGATGATATTGATTTATCGAAACAATTGTCAATTTTTTAGAATTTTCAATAACTTGTATTATATCGTGGAATTAACTAGAGACCTTGAGTTTCATTTAAAAACACTAATCTTTAAACTTCTTTCGAAAACTGTCCTCATCTCTTGTACACTCGATATAATTAAAGACTGTAGTAATTTTGACTTTAATTTCTTTTCGATTCTTATCAATTCTGTTTTCAAATTTTGCCTCCCATTTATTGTATGAAATTTTTTCATTTAAGTTAGCATCTCTACTTAGTATGTTGCTCAATTTATCAGCACATACATTTCACATTCTACTCAGAATTGACGTTACAACAAATGCTTTAAATTAAGTCGCTTATTGTGTTTACTGCTGAAATTTGTTTTGTTTGCAACACCTTTTTAAAAATATAGGAGAATTTGACATGTTTTACGTATAGACAGTCGTTGCGTGCTTCAAGCTTTTGTCTGACAACCCAAAATGGCTTATGTTTGTAGATAGTTGTAAAACTTACGTTTCTGTATTTCTCATTGAACAGTTTATGAAGGTTTGCTATGGAATCAGTAAGATATCTTTTTTGCATTTTACTTTTTCTGAAGGTAATGCAATCTTTTTTTCCAGGAGCCTGCACTGAAGCAACATCACTGAGAAAGTAATCTTGAATTTGTTTCTTTAACTTTACATTTTGTCTTACTGTTCTTGGCTGCAATAGGTTGGATGCAGGGTTGGATTAAGAAAAAGATTGGTTGTATCTATGGTATGAAATATTTGCCTTCAAATACTTTGTTTTTCGATACTTCTTGGATCATTTTCCGCTTACAACATTGCTGATGACTTTTTTATCCAAATTACTGGAACTCTTCTTTAATGTGATGTTGAAGAACGTGACCGACCAGAAGTTGTTTTTTTATAGTATTAGGATCACCTTTTTTTATCATGTTGTTAACTTGTATTCTGGGAGAAGGCGTTCGAAGATTCTCTTGATAAGATGCACGAGCAGTTTGTAATATCTTTTTATATCGTTTAGATTTACACTTCTATAATTTAAGGGTGTGATTTGACTGTCTTACTTTCTTATTAAGATCTTTTATTCTTTTCAACAGCCGAGCTTTCTCAGCTTCAGCATTTTCGAGACGTTCAACATAATCAAAATGTTCTTGTTGCTGTTGTATTGCTAGAGTATTTTTTCTTTTTTGTTGGTTTTCTGGTGGAATTGGTGTCAATGGTGGTGTATTTTCATTTTGTTGTACAATCTCCGAAGTACTATATCTACTTTCTGGTGGACTATTATCTGCTCTTCCCAATCTTTTCGATTCGCGCCACATTTTACGTTTGCGTTGTTGCTGCTTCCAAGTTCTTTCTGCTACTGGTACATACGCTTGTCTCTTCCTTTCCCTGTCTTTCTTGTAGAACTCTTCATGTTTTTTGTATTCAGTTTTTCTCTTTGCTTCCTTTTTTTCTCCCGTTCTTGTCTCCGTTTTTCATCAGTGGATTTCTTCTTGCTTTTTATTTTCGGTGTATTTTCTTTAGTAAGGCTCATCTCTTCTTCATTATTCTTGCTTTGATTTATACTATGGTCATATGTCTTAGAACTGCTGCATATATAAGATACACTGCATTCTGGAGGTATCCACACTTCTGATGAATCCTGTTCATTTTTTAGTTGCTCATGAACCTTCTTGTTAAAATACTTTTCTCTCTCCCTCCGCTTTTTTCCGTCGTATTTGGCTTTTTCCTCTTATTTTCTTCTCTCTGAGCTTTCTTCTTTTAATCTTTTTAGCTTTCCGACCAATCCTTGGATGTTGATGCTGCCTGGCTTTATTTTTGGAGGAGCGTTCATTTTATAAAAAAAATAAAAGAAACATTTTTTATGTAGTAGATACATTTTCTAAATATTTTTATTAAAAGCGGTATGGAAAAGTATAAAATTTGCATATGAAAATAACTAAATTGAATGAGTTTCCTCTCCGTCCCTTTGTGCCGTTTCCGTCCCCTCAAATTTTTTAGCAAAAAGGGACGGGGACGGCACGTTTTAGATATCCCCATATTATTAAAAAATTGGGGTTATGTGTGCTATTCCATACCTATTAGTTTTGTCCCTGTTTATCTAAAGTTACTATTTAATACCAAAAGCATGTTTGATAAATACATTTACCCACATTGAGCAAAGGGACAGAGACGTCTGAATACTAAAAAAACGTACCTTTTGAGCTTATTCGACTATTTCCTCACAATCGGCTTTTTTTCTTACAAACGACACGTGTGTTTTGTAAACAACGACTAATATATGACCAACCTAACACTTCGATATTACTGATACCGCAATCAGCGGTCAATTCGCAGCAGTACGAACAAAGGGGACGGAGATGACTTAAAACTGTGCTTTAATTAAAATAAAAAAAAGTTAAGATTTACATTGTGGTTGGCAAAATGGCAATTTTAGAAAGATAATGCTTCAACAAAAAAGAAAAAAATTATATTGATGTCATTGAATAAATTTTACTATAAACTTGCCAGTGTTAAAGTGCAGGAGTTGCCACTGGGGAAAGGGACGGATAGGACATTTTAAGTTCTGCCAATCGTTTTCAATAAGAGCTTTGGAAGATTAAATTGTTATTTATGTTGCACCTTATAGATCATAAGATTATATAACAAAAATTTAACTATAAACAATATTATAAACGTTTAAAAATGAAATTTAGGAGGGAAGCCGTAATTTGAAATTTAAAAATATATCCATATAAGAGAATGACATAAAATATGAATCACTTTTAAATTTGACACGCTGTACCGGTTGATTCAATAAGGGTAACGAGGTACTATAATATATCAGGAACTAATAATCCTGGAGTTTTGGAAGAAAATCTAGCTGAGTAAAGTGCGCAAGGAAAATTGCTGGAAATAATTTTTAAATTCACAACTCTGTTGTAGGGGGCGTTATCACTATGGTTATGTATAAAAAGGTATTTTTCTTGGAAATATCCGTATAAACAATATTAAAAAAAATCATTAAGAATCTCACTAAAATTATACATCTTTTTGTTCTCACTCTTTTAACTCTAGGGCGTAAAATAACGGCTGGACTGGAAGGTCAACTTTTGCTGACTAAAGTACCCATGGACTTGGTTTTGCTTAACGTAATTTGTCAAACTACAGTAGACAACGGTGAAGCTTTTCCGCCACGTGACTTAGTTTACGATGACATTAACTGTTCCGACCCTTACTTTGTGGAATCTACTCATTAGTGTTTTATTCCAGCTAATTCCACAATATATTGAAATAATGTTGACAATTCTAAATATGTCACAATTGATTCGATATTAAATATCATCGTCAGAATGACAGAAATTACATTTCATTTCATGCCTACCTGATCTTTGATACTTATTTTTGGCTAGACCAACAAACACAACCATTCAATACTCTGAGTATCATTAAAATGCAAGTACTTACGTACCAACACACTTCAAATACATTTCTTTATGTGAAATTAAAAATTGTCAATTTAGTCAAAAATATTGAACCTTCAAAAGTTAAACGTCAAACAAAAAATGACATTACAGTTTTGAATGCAATCAGAAAGAAAGTAGAAGATAGTAACCCAACAGTTACAAAATCTGACAAGGGGAGCGCAACTGTCATATTGACAACTAAATATTATAATTCAAAAATATGTAACTTTATAGAATCTAGCGATGTGAAAGTTCTTAGAGCAGACACAACAGAAAAGCTTTCTAATTATGTAAGGGATATTGTTAATAATTCAAATTATTATGTGAGTGATTACCAAAAGAGGTCCATCATAAATAAGATCCTCATTCTCCCCAATTATATGGAACCGTTAAATTACATAAACTAACGAATCCGAATAGACCTGTAGTTTCTTATGTTAATACTCATGATAATATATCGGCAAAGGGACTTAACAATATACTTAATAGTTACGGATATACATTTGAACACTCAATTAAAAATTCAATAAAACTAATGAAAAAAATAAAAGCATTCAACTTGCAAGATAATTCTAAGCTCATTTCATTTGATGTTACTAATAGGTTCACTAAAATTCCTCCTAAATATTGTCTTATATTTGTAAAAAAATTACTAGTAGATAAACATATTGATCCAGGAATAATATCTGATATATTAAATTTATTTGATGTATGTATTAATCAGAATTATTTCACTTTTGACAATAAGATATATATTCAAAATGAAGGTTTACCAATGAGGTTTACCAATGGGACGCCCTATATCACCGATTTTGACAAAAAACTTTATGGACAATTTAGAAAGAAAGATCTTGGGAAGTAATATTTAAAAAAATGTTTCATTTTAGTATAGATATGTAGATGACATATTAGCTTGTTTTTTAGATAGTGAACGACAACTAGATATATTTTTAAACCATGTTAATAATTAACACCCAAACATTGAATTTCCATTAGAAGTTGAAGAAAATAAATAAATAAATTTTCTTCATTTAAAAATTCAAAGAGTTGATAGTGTACTTGATTTTTCAATTCACAGAGAACCAACACACACTGATGTATTTATTCCGCATAGTTCATTTCATCTCATGTCACATATACGTATACGTGCAGCATATAATTCAATGATACATTGAGCATTTTCAGTTCCTATGAACAAATGTAATTTTGATATAGAAATTAATACATTTGAACAAATATCAACATCCAACGGATATCCAGTACATATGATGAATAAACTAATTATTAAAAAACAGGAAAAAGTGGCATTACAAGTAATATTTCCTAAGCAAACTAAAAAAATAAAAAGTTATAAAATTATCACATTTGCAGGAAATATTTCTGATAATATTTCAAAGTTAATATCTTAAACAACAAATACCAGAAAGTAGCGTGAGTACAAGATTGTTAAATGTGAAAATGAAAATATTCCCATTAAAGGAGTCTGGTATATATAAACTTGAATGTCCAGAATATATTGCTATCTATTTGGTTCAAACTTTCAGAAATTTTGAGATCCGATACAGTGAACACTTACGAGCATACATATTGAAACAACCAGATAGATATAACCAAAAAAAATATCTACTTGACACCAATCATTCATTGACACCTAACACAGTACTAGAAGTGCTGCATATTTGTGAAAAGAAACAAGAACTGGATTTCCTTGAAGAACTGGAAATTAGAAGACATTTAAGAAACCCACAATATGAAGTCGTCAATGAACAGATAAATCCAGGAAGTTTTCCACTTTCAAACTGTCTTCTTGAGTGATAATTTTGAAGATCAGCAAATATAGTTTACCTGGTTTTCTATATCATTGCACAGTTATACTGATTTTAATTGGGAAAAATATATCCAGGATATCCCCATAGAGCTAATAATATCTAAGTTTTACTATTTGTAATATCATATCTTCTTCTTTTTCTATTAATATATTTTAAATCAATCCAATCCAACCAAAAATAATTATTAAACATCAAGTAGGCATCAAATGAAATGTAACTTCTGTCATTCTTACGATGATATTTAATATTGAAAAAATTGTCAAATTTCTTATAATTTTTAACATTTTTTCAATATATTTTGGAATTATCTAGAAACAGTAAAATTCATTTAAAACAGCTCTGTTTTAAACAATTTAGACCGTATAATGCATGTAGTGAAACTTTCCGCCTTTGGAGGATCTTTTACGTACGAATAGCAATCAAACAATAATGCAACTGATTTATTAGTGATAAATCATAACATTCATTGAAAATACTATATATTTTTAGCTTATTTCAGATATCATCATATGAAACAGACAATGTCGATCCAAGGACCAGTTGAAGTGTTGCAAAGGAAGAAATATGGGAGTATTTGGAACTGTTCTGTCAATTCTAGTATATTTTATCATTCAGTATAATGCAGGATTTCTTTGTGGTATGTTTCTCCTCAAGCTATAAACATAAGAGCGTCTACATAGATAGCATTTCAAGGTAATAAAATTTTACTGAGTCGTATCCAATCCATTATTAAGTGCTGGGGAATATCTTACCTAAGAACCAGTCAAGGGGATAGGGCATAAAATACAAACATTTTTAAGTTGAAAGATGTGGTAGAGGATCATACATTTCAACGTGAGACAAAAAACAATAAAAAGTCTGAATCAAATTCATTTGCATATTTCCTGGAAAATATATAATATAAATGTTATGGTGCCGATTTTAGTTATATATTTTCCAGGAAATATGCAAATAAATTTGATTCAGACTTTTCGTTGTTTTTTGTCTCATGTTGAAATGTTTGATCCTCTACCACATCTTCCAACTTAAAGTTGTTTGTATTTTATGCCCTATCCCCTTGACTGGTTTTTAAGTAAGATGTTCCCCAGAACTTAATAATGGATTGGATACGACTCAGTAAAATGTTATTTCCTTGAAATTAAGGCTATCTATGTAGACGCTCATCTGTTTATAGCTGGAGGAGAAACATGCCACAAAGAAATCCTGCATTATACTGAATGATAATAGATACTAGAATTGACAGAACAGTTCCAAACACTCCCATATTTCTTCCTTTGCAACACTTTAACTGGTCCTTGAATCGACATTGTCTGTTCCATATGATGATATCTGAAATAAGCTAAAAACATATAGTATTTTCAATGAACGCGCCTGATTTATCACTAATAAATCTGTTGCATTATTGTTTGATTGCTATTCGTACGTAAAAGATCCTCCAAAGGCGGAAAGTTTCACTACACGCATTATACGGTCTAAATTGTTTGAAACAGAGCTGTTTTAAATGAAACTTACTGTTCCTAAATAATTCCACAATATATTGAAAAAATGTTAAAAATTATAAGAAATTTGACAATTTTTTCAATATTAAATATCATCGTAAGAATGACAGAAGTTACATTTCATTTGATGCCTACCTGATGTTTAATAATTATTTTTGGTTGGACCTTGTGATTGATTTAAACTAAATTAATAGAAAAAGAAGAAGATATGATATTACAAATAGTAAAACTTAGATATTATCTGCTCTATGGGGATATCCTGGATATACTTTTCACAATTGAGATCAGTATAACTGTGCAATGATATAGAAATCCAGGTAAACTATATTTGCTGATCTTCACAATTATCACTTAAGAACACAGTTTGAAAGTGGAAAACTTCCTAGATTTATCTGTTCATTGACGACTTCATATTGTGGGTTTCTTAAGTGTCTTCTAATTTCCCATTCTTCAAGGAAATCCAGCTCTTGTTACGTATCACAAATATGTAGTACTTGTAGTTCTGTGTTAGGTGTCAATTAATGAGTGGTGTCAAGTAGATATTTTGTCTGGTGATATTTATCTGGTTGTTTTAATATGTATGCTCGTAAGTGTTCACTGTATCGGATTTCAAAATTTATAAAAGTTTGAACCAAATAGACAGAAATACATTCTGGAAAGTTTATATATACCAGACTCCTTTAATGGGAATATTTTCATTTTCACATTTAACAATCTTGGACTCACGCTAGTTTCTGTTTTAAAAAAAAATTGTTGTATTTGTTGTTAAAGATATTAACTTTGAAATAGTATCAGAAATATTTCCTGCAAATGTGATAGTTTTTATTTCTTTAGTTTGCTTAGGAAATATTACTTGTAATGCCACTTTTTCCTGTTTTTTATTAATTAGTTTATTCATCATATGTAATGGATATCTCTTGGATGTTGATATTAGTTTGAATGTATTAATTTCTATATCAAAATTACATTTGTTCATAGGAACTGAAAATGCTCAATGTATCATTGAATTATATGCTGCACGTATATGTGACATGAGATGAAATAAACTATATGGAATAAACACATCAGTGTGTGTTGGTTCTCGGTGAATTGAATAATCAAGTACATTATCAACTCTCTGAATTTTCTTCAACTTCTAATGGACATTTAATGTTTGGGTGTAAATTATTAACATGGTTTAAAAATATATCTAGTTGTCGTTCACTATCTAAAAAACAAGCTAATATGTCATCTACATATCTATACTAGAATAATTTTTTTTTGAAATATTACTTTCCAAGATCTTTCTTTCTAAATTGTCGATAAAAATGTTTGTCAAAATCGGTGATATAGGGCGTCCCATTGGTAAACCTTCATTTTGAATATATATCTTATTGTCAAAAGTAAAATAATTCTGATTAATACATACATCAATTAAATTTAATATATCAGATATTATTCCTGGATTAATATGTTTATCTTCTAGTAATTTTCTTACAAATATTAGACATTATTTAGGAGGAATTTTAGTGAACTTATTAGTAACATCAAATGAAATGAGTTTAGAATTATCTTGCAAGTTGAATGCTTTTATTTTTTTCATTAGTTCTATTGAATTTTTAATTGAGTATTTAAATGTATATCCGTAACTATTAAGTATATTGTTAAGTCCCTTTGCCGATATATTATCATGAGTATTAACCCGCAACCGCTACGGTGCGGTATCACATACCGCTGCAATATTTAGATATCTGTTATTGTCTTAAAAATTTTAAATACGGATCTGGGCCTTCGTGTACCTCTCAGAAACTGTTGCTTCTGCAAGTCAGTAACATCAGTGTTGGCCTGCTAGTTGGACGTATCGGATCTAAATAAGTTTTCGTTACGCGCGGTATGTGATACCGCACCATAGTGTTAACGTTAGCGAAATTAGGCATAAGAAATATCCATAATCGGAAAAGTGGGCGCTTATTTTCGAAATGTCACAACGTCCTGGATCATCACGTATGCATCCGGATAACCCGATGTTTGAGCAGTGGTGTTTGGACCAATTAGATGCAGATGACACCGAAATGGAAGATAGTGATCCGGAATATGTGATTGAAAGTGACCACAGTACTGACTCAGAGGTATCTGCAGGTGAAAAAGATGATAGCGAATTTACTGAACCTTCTGTGCAACCTTCATCAGAAGCACAAGAGGACTTCTATTATGGGCGAGAAAAGGCCAATAAAACTAAATGGTTGGTATACATTATTTATTTCTTTTTTATGTAGTCCTATTGCATGCGTATTTTTACTATATATTATAATTCTTTTCTAGGTCTAAACAACCACCGCCACAAAATGTAAGAACACGAAAGCATAACTTGATAGTGGTCCTTCCCGGCTTGCGTGGACCTGCTAAGAGGTTAGAAGATCCTAAGAATCCAGAAGAAGTGTGGAATTTGCTGTTCTCTTCTGACATGTTGAATGAAATTGTTTATTACACGAATATGAAACTTGCCCAATTTAGGGAAAAATATAAAGACAACTCCCACCAGACCTTGAGAGATATTGATATTATTGAATTGAAAGCATTTCTTGGTCTGCTGGTATATACTGAAGTTTTTAAATCTGGAAACGAAAGTCTAAACTCCCTTTTTGCAACGGACGGGACAGGAAGGGACGTGTTTAGATGCACCATGTCCAAAAGGAGATTTGAAACATTACTATGTGCTCTAAGATTCTACGATTTTACTGACAGAGAAGAGAGAATAAAAGTCGATCGTGCATGCGCAATAAATAATATTTCTAATAAATTTATTGCAAATTCGCAGCAAAACTTTTCTCTTGGTTCTTACACGTGCATAGATGAATCTTTGGTTGCATTCAGAGGCAGGTGCGGATTTAAAATGTATATGCCAAATAAACCGGCTAAATATGGCATAAAAATTTTATGTCTTACTGATGCACGGAATAATTACCTTTTCAATGCATATATATACACAGGAATGGGTTCTGATGGAAGGACTTTATCTCTTGAAAAAGACAACTGCAGATTCCTACACAAGCTGTTGTTAGGCTCATCAAACCAATTGAAAAGAGCAATAGAAATGTTACAGCCGACAACTGGTTTGGATCAATGGAGGTAGTAACTGAACTTCAAAAACGAGGACTTACATATCTGGGAACATTGAAAAAAAAACAAAACTTTTATTCCTGCTTCTTTCCTTCCAAATAAACATCGGCAGATTAGTAGCTCTTTATATGGATTTCAAGCCAATGTTACTTTATTATCTTATACTACCAAGAAAAATAAGGCGGTAATTTTAGTATCTTCTATGCACCATTCCTCAAAAATCGATTATGACACCGGAAAACCAGAGATGATTGCTGATTATAATTTAACAAAAGGAGGAGTAGATGCATTAGATCGCAAATGTGCGAATTATCCTCCTAGTAGAAGGACTAGGAGATGGACTATGGCAGTATTTTTCACATTAGTGAATATGTGTGGCATAAATGCGTTCATATTACAACAAAGTTTCAAAAACTCCAAAAAAATTGAACGCCTTGATTTTTTAAAAATATTAGCCAAAAAGCTAATTGAGCCTTATATGCAAATCCGATTTACTAACAGTAGGATTTCAAAGGAAATTCGATCTCGGATTTCTTACTTGCTCGGAGCAGAAGAGGCAGTTCAAAACCAGCTGGAAAATGTCAATGATGGGAGAATGGTCACCAAATAGACCTGTTACCGATGTCCCACCAAATTAAAAAGAAAAACTTTTTTTATGTGTCGTGAGTGTGAAAAACCTATATGTTTGGAACACGCCAAAAAACTGTGTGTCTCTTGTATTGAAAACTTAAAAAATAACTTCATTATATTTTTTTAATATTTTTTACGTTTTGTTTTTCTTAGAATATGTTTTGTTATTTTATAATTTAAATAAAAAATAAATATTTTACTTAAATTTTGAGAGTTTCAATCTTTTTTCATTAACCAAAACCTAAAAATTGTTAGCGGTATCACATACCGCACCGTACTCTAAGTGTAACAATTTGCACCGTAGCAGTTGCGGGTTAACATAAGAAACTACAGGTCTAATCGGATTCGTTATTTTATGTAATTTAACGGTTCCATATAATTGGAGAGAATGAGGATCTTATTTATGATGAACCTCTTTTGGTAATCACTCACAAAATAATTTGAATTATTAACAATATCCCTTACATAATTAGAAAGTTTTTCTGTTGGGTCTGCTCTAAGAACTTTTACATCGCTAGATTCTATAAAGTTACATATTTTTGAATTATAATATTTAGTTGTCAATATGACAGTTGCGCTCCCCTTGTCAGATTTTGTAACTGTTGGGTTATTATCTTCTACTTTCTTTCTGATTGCATTTGAAACTGTAATGTCATTTTTTGTTTGACGTTTAACTTTTGAAGGTTCAATATTTTTGACTAAATTGGCAATTTTTAATTTCTCATAAAGAAATGTATTTGAATTAGATTTTCAAGCTATTTCTGACTCTGTAGCTATAATTTGTTTAATATTATCCGTAAATTTTGGTGGTATGCTGTACTTTGAACCTTTATTTAATAATTCTATTTCACTACCTGTAAAATTAGTATGTGAATGGTTTTCAAATGGTGGTACATAGTGTGTTGGTATGTAAGTACTTGCAGTTTCATGATACTCAGAGTATTGAATGGTTGTGTTCGTTGGTCTAGTCAAAAATAAGTATTAAAGATCAGGTAGGCATCAAATGAAATGTAATTTCTGTCATTCTGACGATGATATTTGATATCGAATCAATTGTAACATATTTAGAATTTTCAACATTATTTCAATATATTGTGGAATTAGCTGGAATAAAACACTGAAGAGTAGATTCCACGAAGTGAGGGTCGGGACAGTTAATTTCATCTTAAACTAAGTCGCGTGACGGAAAAGCTTCACCGTTTCTACTGTAGTTTGACAGATTACGTTAGGCAAAACCAAGTCCATGGGTACTTTAGTCAGCAAAAGTTGACCTTCCCGTCCAACCGTTATTTTACGCCATAGAGTAAAAAGTGTGAGAACAAAAAGATGTATAATTTTAGTGAGATTCTTATTGATTTTTTTCAATATTGTTTATACGGATATTTTCAAGAAAAATCCCTTTTTATATGTAACAATAGTGATAACGCCCCCTACGACAGAGTTGTGAATTTAAAAATTATTTCCAGCAATTTTCCTTGAGCACTTTCCTCAGCTAGATTTTTTTTCAAAACTCCAGGATTATTAGTTCCTGAGATATTGTAGTACCTCGTTACCCTTATTGAATCAACCGGTACAGCGTGTCAAATTCAAATGTGATTCATATTTTATGTCATTCTCTTATATGGGTATTTTTTTAAATTTTAAATTACGGCTTGACTTCTAAATTTTATTTTTAAACGTTCATAATATTGTTTATAGTTATATTTTTGTTATATAATCTTATGATCTATAAGGTGCAACATAAATAACACTTTAATCTACCAAAGCTCTTATCGAAAACGATTGGCAGAACTGAAAATGTCCTATCCGTCCCTTTCCCCAGTGGCAACTCCTGCACTTTAACACTGGCAAGTTTATAGTAAAATGTATTCACTAACATCATCATAATTTTTGTCTTTTTTGTTGAAGCATTATCTTTCTAAAATTGCTATTTTGCCAACCACAATGTAAATCATAACTATTTTTTAATAATAACCTTAGATGAACAGGGACGAAACTAATAGGTATGGAATAGCTAACATAACCCCAATTAATTTTTTAATAATATAGGGATATCTAAAACGTGCCGTCTCCGTCCCTTTTTGCCAAAAAATTTGAGGGGACGGAAACGGCACAAAGGGACGGGGAGGATACTTATTCAATTAAGTTATTTTCATATGCAAATTTTATACTTTTCCATACCGTTTTTAATAAAAATATCTAGAAACTGTATCTACTACATAAATTATTCTTTTATTTTTTTTAGAAAAGGAACGCTCCTCCAAAAATAAAGCCAGGCGGCATCAACATCCAAGGATTGGTCGGAAAGCTAAAAAGATTAAAAGAAAAAAGCTCAGAGAGAAGAAAATAAGAGGAAAAAGCCAAATACGAGGTAAAAAAGGGGAGGGAGAGAGAAAGGTATTTTAACAAAAAGGTTCATAAGCAACTAAAAAATGAACAGGATTCATCAGAAGTGTGGATATCTCCAGAATGCAGTGTATCTAATATTGGCAGCAGTTCTAAGACATATGACCATAGTATAAATCAAAGCAATAATAATGAAGAAGAGATGAGCCTTACTAAAGAAAATACACCGAAAATAAAGAGCAAGAAGAAATTCTAGTATCTATTATCATTCAGTATAATGCAGGATTTCTTTGTGGTATGTTTCTCCTCCAGCTATAAACAGAAGAGCGTCTACATAGATAGCCTTCATTTCAAGGTAATAAAATTTTACTGAGTCGTATCCAATCCATTATTAAAAGCTGTGGAACATCTTACTCAAGAACCAGTCAAGAGGATAGGGCATAAAATACAAACAACTTCAAGTTGGAAGATGTGGTAGAGTATCATACATTTCAACATGAGACAAAAAACAATGAAAAGTCTGAATCAAATTCATTTGCATGTTTCCTGGAAAATATATAACTAAGATCGGCACCATAACATTTATTCCTGTCGCATTTATATTGCTTCTAATCGTTAGCGATAAAGCAAGTTTGACGATATATATACAGGGTGTCCCGGGACTAATGGGAAAAAAGTCAGGAGCGTATAATCTGAGCGAAAATAATGTTAGTACTTCATATAAACTTTTGCTATGGAGGCCCTCGTTTTCGAGTTATAGGCCTCCAAAGAATTAATTTTGAATTTGGTTTTTATTTTTTGTACTAGTTATTTGATCTTTATCAAATTTACGGCAAAGCTATAATGTACGTGTATGTTTATTTTGGAAAGGTAAACAGATTTACAGTACTGCCTTGAAGCCAGGGACGGACTACTCGCAATGGTTAGTGATCCAAAAAAATTGCAGGGATGGCACACCCTGTATGAAATCATCGAAATTGACTTCTCCACACATTAAGCTAACGAGAATATACTCTTGTTAGAATTCGATAAAATAAGCCGTTTGGATAATATTTACAGTTTTATTAATGCACTACGTACAAATCTACCTGACTAACTTATTAATACGATGTCCAGGATTTACTTCCTTTTAATCAAAATTACGAACATAACATTATTAAACCATTAAGAAAACCTCAAAAAACACAAGTTATGAAACATTAGACTAATACTAATTCCTAAACAACAACAAAAACTAACGTTATTGTAATAAATGTTCAATATGAGCTCCTCCCACTTCCACGCACATTCTAAGTCTACGAAGGTTATTTCTTTGCACTTGAATGAGCAATCCCACATTATTTCTAATAATATTGCAGTGTAACACAATTCTGTCTATTAAATATTGTCTTGTTTGCACAGGTGTTGCGTATACCTTACTTTTGAGATAACCCTAGAGAAAGAAATCCATAGGATTAACGTCTCCTGATCGCGGTGGCCATTGAAAAGGGCCTCCACGACCAATCCATCTATTAGGAAACCTTGTGTGTGAATGCTGTCGTACATCTAAACTGAAATGAGGAGAGGCCCCATCATGCATAAACCATAAATTCCTACGAGTTTGTAGTAGCACATCATCAAACAGGTTCCATAACTAATTTTGCAAAAACTCCAAATATCTCTGACCAGTCAAAGTACCGTCAATAAAGTATATGGCTCTATCAAATGATTGCCAACTATTCCTGCCCAAATATTAACCATGAATCGATGCTGGCTCCTAGTTTGGATAATGCCATGTGGATTCACATCATCCCATAAATGCATATTATGAGAATTTATGATTCCATCTCTGGTGAAACCGGATTAGTTCGTAAAGAGAACGTTACTAATAAATGTATTGTCTGCTTGTTGTTGTCGCAGAAACCACTGGCTATACTCAAGTCGTGCAGGATAATCAGCCACTGTCATACTGTGTACTTTTTTCATGTGAAAAGGATATAACAGCTGTTCTTTTAGGACGCGATGAACAACTAATTTCGAGACGTTATGTTCTCTTGATACTTTTAGAAAACTCGTTGATGGTTCATTATCAACTGTATTTAACAAGTCTTGTTCAACTGCCACAGTACGTATGCTTCGTACTGGACCTTCTCCACTTTTTTTTGGCAAAAATATTCCTAAAATTAAAAATTTTGTCTTGTATACATAGAAAATTACATTTACTTATTCATACCTGTTTCTCGTAACCTGAGATCAATACACTCAAACATTCGTCTGTCTGGCAATGCTCTGTTTGCAAAATGTTCTTCATAAAGCCTTCTGGCCTCTAAACAGTTTCGAGAAGCCAGTCCATACATTAGATGCATATCTGCGTACTCGATAAAAGCGAATTTTGCCACTGTAACTGTTAAATTAAGGACTTATGAATTATTGACAAGTACTGACTACGAACTATTCTACACAACGTTTGACAACTAATCCTATGGTAACTTGATAAACGGTAAAAACACTTATAAAAAGTTTTTACCAACTTTCGAATTAATAAGTCGTTAATGTTTTTCATCTTCTGCTATTATTTTTTTGTAGTACTGTAGGTAAATCTTGGACATCTATTAATAAGTTACTTATAAAAATGGCGAATGCGTAAATTGGTACGTAGTCCATGAATAAAACTGTAAATATTAGCCAAACGGCTTATTTTATCGAATTCCAACAAGAGTATCTTATCGTTAGCTCAATGTGTGGGGAAGTGAATTTCGATAATTTCATACAGGGTGTGCCATCCCTGCAAAATTTTTGGATCACTAACCATTGCAAGTAGTTCGTCTCTGGCATCAATGCACTACTGTAAATCTGTTTACCTTACCAAAATAAACATACACATACATTATATCTTTGCCGTAAATTTTATAAAGATCAAATAACTAGTACAAAGAATAAAAATAGAAACCAAATTCAAAATTAAAACTTTGGAGGCCTATAACTCGAAAACGAGGGCCTGCATAGAAAAAGTTTATATGAAGTACTAACATTATTTTAGCTCATATTATACACTCCCGACTTTTTTCCCATTAGTCCCGAGACACCCTGTATATATATATATATATATATATATATATATATATATATATATATATATATATATATATACGTTTTCTCTTTCCAGTGTCTAATTCCCATAGTCTTGAGATCACCTTCTACCTCCTGCCACCAAGTTATCCTTGGTCTTCCCCTTCTTCTCTTACTAAAGGGCTTCCATTCTACCATTGAGTATATTATTGCTCTTTTACCTGCTCTCCATAAATGTCCCAACCATTTAAATATTTGCTCCTTAATTTTCCTTACTATGCCTTTTTGTATCTCTTGATATAGTTCCATATTTGTTCTTCTTCTATATAGTTTGACGATTTGGCAAACTAAACTTTATCATACGTCTACAAACATATTGCAATTATTAATGAAGAGATGTTGAATTATTCCAATAGGATTAGACGAACTGTTCTCCGGTAAAGTTTGATATTGACATCGTAATAAATAATAGATCATTCCCATGAAAATACAACTACGCTTTAGGTAAATGATTTCATCATGTGATCATTCTACATGCACAACTAATTTAACATTTAGAATGAATAATGATAATTTATTTATTGTATTATACCAATTCTGTGTGAATCTGTCTATAATGATAATATATATATATATATATATATATATATATATATATATTTCGAAGGGGATGTAATTCAATATTCTGCGTGGTATTAGCCAGGAATGTAGTTGTTTTGCCCTTCGAAGAACGGTCAGGCCAATAAGTCGAAATTATTGAAATTTCGACTAAAACAGGTGTAGTAGAAAATCGAAATTTATATATATATATATATATATATATATATATATATCAGTTACTCCAGTTACCTACCTGTTTCTCCTAACAAATGAAGTTCATTTTTATATGATGGTCTCAGCCAAGCTCCTGCTTGTAACAACATGGCGACGGACTTATCTCTTTTGTAAAATACTGCATTGTATAGCGGTGTAAAACCTGCAAGACAAAATGCTTTTTAGGAAATTGTTTGGAAACATTTTGAGAATATGAATGATGTTAATGGTATATGAAAAAATGTAATATTTAATCTTATCACCTAATCATTCTGAAATTCTGATTGGAAACATTTTGACCGTGTTTACAAAATCACATATTTCAGTTGATATTATTATGCGAATATGCGAGTTTTATTGATTTTGAAGGGCTTATTTCTAAAATTGTATACATTTATTATTCATAGAGTGTGATCAGGAAACTATGACAAGAGAATCTATAGTTGCATACTTCAACGAGTGCGTATCACCCCTCTCAGTTTTGCGCTACCATTTCACAAATATATCAGTAAAACCTTTGCGCTTTCAGTTGTCCTTTCTACCAGTAGACTAGGGCATTTAGCAAAAATAGAGGAAATTTGGGAGCACAACAGATATCGAGATGCGGTTTTCTGCATTATATTGGGGAAGGTCCCAGAAAAAACTGACGAAAATGTGGGTTAGCAGTTTTTTGAAAAACGCCTTCTGGGCCGGAAAATGCATTTTCCAATTGCATCATTATTTGTACCGTTATGGGAACGATTGTAAACGCGGAAAAATCGCTCGGAAATCGTTAATCGGAGGTTTTCGGGGCTGCCGAACTCGATTCTGGCATTAGAATTACCCGGGGGTGCACGGGGGCGGCTCTGTGGGGGTGCGTGGGGGGTGAATTGGGGGGAGAAATGGCAGCATGCATTAAAATCGCTCCACACTCGTTACTCGGGGGTTTTCGCGGACGCCAAATTCAATTCTGGCATTTTAATTACCCAGGGGTGCACGGGGGTGGCTCTGTCCGGGGGGTGAATTGGGGGGAGAAATGGCAGCGTGCATTAAAATCGCTCCACACTCGTTACTCGGGGGTTTTCGGAGATGCTGGATCCAATTCTGGCATTAGAATTACCCGATGGTGTGCGGGGGGGGGCTCTGCGGGGGTGCGCGGGGGGTGAATTGGGGCAGGAATGGCAGCGTGCATGAGAATCGCTCCAAACTCGTTACTCGGGGGTTTTTGGGGATGCCGAATTCAACTGTGGCATTGTAATTACCCGGGGGTGCACGGGGGCGGCTCTGTGGGGGTATCCGGTGGGTCATTCTGGGGGGAAATCGCGTAGTCCATGTATTTGGCTCCAAACTCGTTACTCGGGGGTTTTCGGAGATGCTGAATTCAATGCTGGAATTGCAATATCTGGGTCGCTCAGGGGCGGCGCTGTGGGGGTGCGCCGGGCCGAATTGGGCCAGGAATGGCAGCGTGCATGAGAATCGCTCCAAGCTTGTGACTCGGGGTTTTCGGGGATGCTGAATTCACTGTGGCATTGTAATTACCCGGGGGTGCACGGGGGCGGGTCTGTGGGGGTATCTGGTGGGTCATTCTGGGGGGAAATCGCGTAGTCCATGTAAATGGCTCCAAACTCGTTACTCGGGGGTATTCGGAGATGCTGAATTCAATGCTGGCATTGTAATACCCAGGTCACTCAGGGGCGGCTAGGAAATGGTTAAGCAGCTAGTGAAAAATCACAAATTATGAACATAATTCTTTATTCAAATAACGAATAGAAGTTTTTATTAATCTTGAATTATTCATTATAAACTGAAATTTTCAACTTAAGAACTAAACATCTTGTTCAAACTCCTCATCTTCTTCTTCCCGTTGCTCTCCTTCTTCCCCTTCTCCATTTTATTCCTCTTCTTTATCTTCTTCGTCGTCACTATTATCGGCCCCATCGGGAGCGCCTTTTTGGTTTGAGCAATTGTCATCGCAATTCTTGCATGCCAGTGAGCATGCTGCCAATTCCCCCCCTCAATTCACCCCCCACGCACCCCCACAGAGCCGCCCCCGTGCACCCCCGGCTAATTCTAATGCCAGAATCGAGTTCGGCAGCCCCGAAAACCCCCGAGTAACGATTTCCGAGCGATTTTTCCGCGTTTACAATCGTTCCCATAACGGTACAAATAATGATGCAATTGGAAAATACATTTTCCGGCCCAGAAGGCGTTTTTCAAAAAACTGCTAACCCACATTTTCGTCAGTTTCTTCTTGGACCTTCCCCAACACAATGCAGAAAACCGCATCTCGATATCTGTTGTGCTCCCAAATTTCCTCTATTCGGGTGATTTAGTGCTAAATGCCCTAGACTACAGGTGTAAGGCGTATTTCAAGTCAGTTTGAATCCGTATCCGTATAGTACTGAGAACATTTGGATTAATGAAGGGAATATTTTTCTGGCAATATATCGAAAATTATTAAGTCATTATTTTTTATATTGTGAATATTATCAATCGAATGCTTACGTTCATAAATAAATTCTCGATCTCCTATTGAGAATAGGAATATAATGGGATCTCAAAGTTGATAATTTGGTTTTATCACTCCTTCAAATCTCCCCCGTCTCATATTTACCCTAACTAATGAACTCAAAGAACGCACGAAAGGAGTTTCCAAATAAAATATTCGAACATTATCACAGAGAATAAATGAGTTTCGCCTGGTTTAGAATGTTCACCAGGTTCAGTTTCTTACCGTTTAATTGAAACTTTGATATGGCAGATACATTAATTTACTCAAATAGTAACATTTTGTAATGAATATAATCACTCTGTATAATTATTGTTATTGAATCGAAATGTATTAAATCGAAACATCAGGTATTTTTATCAAAACTATACGTTACAATTCAATATCAGCTGTATTTATGTAAAATAATATCACCATTGACTTTACCGTAATAATGTGTCATGAAGACATACTGCGTACGGTCAAGAAATACCTACTTATATTTCATTGACGACGCTTCGGAAGACATTATCAAATGATTATAGTTATTATCATTATGGTTATTTAGAATTAGTATTATGTAAATAAGATATGATTAGTGTAAATAGTTAAGTGTGAATAAAACCCAGTCACCCAAAAATGACATACTAAATTATTCCATCAACCAACCACCTCAATTTGAATGGTTAAGTTTGTTGTTTACACAATGCTGAAGGTATTGATGTTGTTTTTATTTAGAAATCGCATAGGAATGAAAGTTTGATCTAATAATTTACCTTCCAAACAACAATGTACCTAAATTAACTGTCTCGACCCTTACTTCGTGGAATCTACTCATATTAGAGTTTTAAATGAAACTCAATGTTTCTAGCTAATTCCACAATATAATGAAAAATATTGAAAATTCTGAAAAAATTGATAATTGTTTCGATAACTGAGTATCTGAAACTTCATTGATTTTCAGCTAACCAGAGCCATGATAAAATGTGCTATGGTACCTGAAGTATCACATTTTTGTCAGTTTTGAAGAAATTTCAAAATTTTATTACGATATAGTCTCCGAAATGCATTTGCTATTATTCAGGGTATCACACAGATGTGCTCCATTGATTTCCAGCTCACCAAGGGTGCTATGGAACCTGAAGTACCGCATTGCTGGTTATTTTTGGAGAAATTTCTTCAAGTTAGCTCGATACAGCCTCCGGAATGTATATATGTGACCAATTTTATGGTTGGATATGATTCAAAATGTCTCACAGGTAAACCATATTCATTTTCAGCTTACCATAGCAAGTGTAACTAGTGCTATTAACCCAGATATTCCACATTTTTGGAAAAATATCGGTTTGTTAGGCTACGGGGTACGGAAAAGTTAGTTTTAACCTTTAAATCCGTTAACTTTTCAAATGTATTAAGAAATGCGTAAGATACATACTGACTGCTTTAGAAAATTGCCGTTTCTCATTATTGTCATTAGATTCAGATTGATATGCAAGATTGTATATGGTAATAATAATTGTTTTGCATTAAGTAATGTTGTACGTTATTTGCGCAAATATACGATAAAATTATCATCGAGTAATTATCAAAGCTGGAACACAACAGGTATATGAATTTCCCAAAACACCGTTTATATTATAATATTAGTCAATGATAACTTTCTGATTTTCATATAGCTTTTGTCATCTGATAAGTAATTCATTATCACTATTCATACTATCATTATGAAAATGTCACACAACCAATTATAATCAACTTAATTTTAAGGTTTGTCAGTGGAACTTTAACCAACTGTTTGTTATTTCCACTCATTAGATGTACGATCGTTATCGTGAAATCAACAGTTTCACGGTTCGTTTTTACTATCTTTTATTTCTTTTTACGCAATTTTAATTCAAATTTGGGCGAGCTTAAGAAATTCTAAAATGGCCTGAGATTTTCCTGGGGCAGAAACATTAAGACAATCTACCTAAACGCTCCCGCTCATAGTTGGAAAAAAAAGAAAATTATAAAACAACAGTCCTCAATTCATTTTTCGCTCCATTTCGAAATTTAATTATGAGTATGCTTCTTCCCAGGCGGAAGGAAAATGTAATGCAAATATTGTGTTGTTTGTGTTCATAATAAAATTATTCTATCACTCTGAAGAGTTGTTAGAAATACTGTAAATCGGATTATAATTCGTGACGAGTGCTAAAAATCCGTTACAAAAATGTGAATTTTTTAGAATGAATTAGAAATAACTCTCTTCAAATGGAAATCTGAGTACATTTCATTAAGTAGCCAAAAAAACTTAATTTATTACTGTCATTCTGTTTTGAGTAAATTGAAATCCTTATTCATATCATGTATATCAATTTTATTTACCATGAGAACAGAAGTGGCTCGAGGTGAAATATGTTTATCAGATCTGCGTACAAAATGATGGACATCTAAGGCAATTCTTTTACGGTAGATATTACAAAGATTGTCTATTTTGTACATCAAGTTGCACAGACCCATTTCTTTCTATCTCGGGCATGTAGAATAAGATGAACACGTTGACTATTCAGCCGTTATTAGAATACTAAAGAAGAAATAGTGGCAATGCTACAAGGAAAGTTCAGTTACGATACTCACGGTAAAAGTTGTTGGTAAACATGGTGTAAACTTCCAACAGATGAATTGAATTTTTAGCAAATCTAGTAGGAAGGAATAAATGAGATCCAATTTTCCTCAAATACATTTTTATTCACTGGTTACTGTACATTCTTAACGGTCACGCAAATCGCCAAATCCATCCAAAGGCTTGGATAAATCCACATTCAATGCAAAAGTTAATGAAAAGTTGAGCAAGAAGACCGACAATAATAGTTCAAGCTATCTGTCGAGTGAATCCGTTAGATTTGGATAGTACACCGTAATATAATTTTCACTATGGCATTAGAGTCAACTTTTTGGACTTATATATTTATAGAGCTAACAACATATTTGAATTTTGCGTTTATCGGAAACCCACTGAAACTGACCGTGTTATTAATTCAACATCTTTCGACCCTATACAACATAAATTAGCAGCTTTTATGTACAACGGCACCAAACCATCCTCATGTCTACTGATAACTATAGTGAATAACATAATATACTAAAACATAGTGCAGTTACTAATTGGTTACGAAAATACGAATGTTGATGACATCATCAGGCGGACGGGAGAGGACTGCTACTTCATGCTGCCTATCCTGTGCTTTCTGATGTCACCCAAAATTATGTGAGTCTTCCTTTTGGTGGCCACAACATATGCATTGAATAGAGGTATTGTATTAAAAGATTTTTTCTCATCACCCAAATATCATACAATGTAAAAAATAGTGAATGTTTGTCTGGTCAACGCTAAATATACATTACATAAATAACAGGGAAGTTGTGTTTATAGAATTTCTTTTTCTGATTGTGATGTTATCTCTATTGCCAGGACTTGTAGATATTTAAGAACTAGTGCTCTTGGACATGAAATAACTCCAGATAAATCTGTATTTGGATATCACTTGGGATGCTGGCGTGTTTGTCTAGTTTGTAGTCACCTCTCTAACAATGATTAGTTTCTCTTTTCTTTTGGCTCTGCTTTTACCATAAGGTCATAGGATATCAACATTTCTGAAAGATAGGCCGGATTATTTCCAGTCATTCATACCATCACAAAACATGTGCTTTTGTGTGGTTATTGGAACGTAATTATTAATATTTTTCCTTTCCTCAAACCTTGACACTAATGATTCCGGTCACCAGAGCACCAGTTGTCGTAATATTTTCTCACATATTACACACTACCTTCAAGAACTATTCATTTTCAACATTAATCATAATTATTTAATTGTCATATGTGTTTAAGTTTTATTTCTAGAACATCCTGATAATATTCTGTGAGAAATATATAAGTCTTACCTTTACATCGAATTTCGTTTTTTTCTCGATTTCTTTGGTGCTGGAAATGACTTTGGGAAGGGAAGGGAGAAATGAGGAAAACACCACACTTGTAGAAATGATTTAGTAGACCGAAAGCACTCCGTAAGGCCAAAATAACCATTTCCCGGAACAAAAAAACCTATTATTAACGAACAATAGGAATTGCAAAATAGATATCAGGACAGACTCACTGCTACTCTGATTAACTTCCTCGTTTTATATGATAAAAATTACTTAAAGCGACGTTGCCAAATTCTCCCCACATAATTCTTTTACTAAATTAAGTTATGCTACGACATACCACCCACCCTGAAAAATAATTTTTCAGCCAACTTGCAAATACCATAAATCGATAGATGGGAGATACAGCATCGGTAACAATAATATCTAACCCATTTTATATAGATACCCAAAATAACATATTTCCATGAATTATTTAAATTAACTTAAAATATAAAAAATTTAAAAATAAATAGCTCATTTACTGATTTGGCAGAGGACACACCTTAACCACCGGTCTAGTGAAGGTGCCTTTATTAGTCGTTGCCGTAACATTGCCAATAATGCCATCCTTTCCTGGATGAACATCGGTAATAATTCTTAACGGCCAATGAATCGGCGGAGAATTGTCAGTTGTCCCGATTTTGATACTAGGACATTTTGTATTCCATTTTTCTCTCACTTGCAATGTAGTGAGGTACTCTAAGTGCCAACGCTTCCAATTAACTTGTACCGTCCTATCTATCATCTGAAACCGATCCGATCTATTTATATTGATGTCTGTTAAGTTATCTGCAGTTGAATTCCTCAATGGAGTGAGTGTCAAGAAATGGGATGGAGTCAATGCCTCAGGTGCTGAAGGGTCAGCTGACAAATTACAAAGAAGCCTAGAGTTTAGCAATGCTTCCACTTGGATCAACAAGGTGTTCCTCATAAGTTAGAAGTTGAATTCCCATTACTCCATATATGTATATACAGGGTGTCCTAGGACTAATGGGAAAAAAGTCAGGAGCGTATAATCTGAGCCAAAATAATGTTAGTACTTCATATAAACTTTTTCTATGGAGGCCCTCGTTTTCGAGTTATAGGCCTCCAAAGTATCAATTTTGAATTTGGTTTTTATTTTTATTTTTTGTACTAGTTATTTGATCTTTATCAAATTTACGGCAAAGCTATAATGTACGTGTATGTTTATTTTGGAAAGGTAAACAGATTTACAGTACTGCCTCGAAGCCAGGGACGGACTACTCGCAATGGTTAGTGATCCAAAAAATTTGCAGGGATGGCACACCCTGTATGAAATCATCGAAATTGACTTCCTCACACATTAAGCTAACGAGAAGGTACTCTTGTTAGAATTCGGTAAAATAGGCCGTTTGGATAATATTTACAGTTTTATTAATGCACTACGTACAAATCTACCTGACTAACTTATGAATACGATGTCCAGGATTTACTTCCTTTTAATCATAATTACGAACATAACATTATTAAACCATTAAGGAAACCTCAAAAAACACAAGTTATAAAACATTAGACTAAAACTAATTCCTAAACAACAACAAAAACTATCGTTATTCTAATAAATGTTCAATATGAGCTCCTCCCACTTCCACGCACATTCTAAGTCTACGAAGGTTGTTTCTTTACACTTGAATGAGCAATCCCACATTATTTCTAATAACATTGCAGTGTAACACAATTCTGTCTATTAAATCTTGTCTTGTTTGCACAGGTGCTGCGTATACCTTACTTTTGAGATAACCCTAGAGAAAGAAATCCATAGGATTAACGTCTCCTGATCGCGGTGGCCATTGAAAAGGGCCTCCACGACCAATCCATCTATTAGGAAACCTTGTGTGTAAACGCTGTCGTACATCCAAACTGAAATGAGGAGGGGCCCCATCATGCATGAACCATAAATTCCTACGGGTTTGTAGTAGCACATCATCAAACAGGTTCCATAACTAATTTTGCAAAAACTCCAAATATCTCTGACCAGTCAAAGTACCGTCAATAAAATATATGGCTCTATCAAATGATTGCCAACTATTCCTGCCCAAATATTAACCATGAATCTATGCTGGCTCCTAGTTTGGATAATGCCATGTGGATTCACATCATCCCATAAATGCATATTATGAGAATTTATGATTCCATCTCTGGTGAAACTGGATTAGTTCGTAAAGAGAACGTTACTAATAAATGTATTGTCTGCTTGTTGTTGTCGCAGAAACCACTGGCTATACTCAAGCCGTGCAGGATAATCAGCCACTGTCATACTGTGTACTTTTTTCATGTGAGAAGGATATAACAGCTGTCCTTTTAGGACGCGAAGAACAACTAATTTCGAGACGTTATGTTCTCTTGATACTTTTAGAAAACTCGTTGATGGTTCATTATCAACTGCATTTAACAAGTCTGGTTCAACTGCCACAGTACGTATGCTTCGTACTGGACCTTCTCCACTTTTTTTTGGCAAAAATATTCCTAAAATTAAAAATTTTGTTTTGTATACATAGAAAATTACATTTACTTATTCATACCTGTTTCTCGTAACCTGAGATCAATACACTCAAACATTCGTTTGTCTGGCAATGCTCTGTTTGCAAAATGTTCTTCATAAAGCCTTCTGGCCTCTAAACAGTTTCGAGAAGCCAGTCCATACATTAGATGCATATCTGCGTACTCGATAAAAGCGAATTTTGCCATTGTAACTGTTAAATTAAGGACTTATGAATTATTGACAAGTACTGACTACGAACTATTCTACACAACGTTTGACAACTAATCCTATGGTAACTTGATAAACGGTAAAAACACTTATAAAAAGTTTTTACCAACTTTCGAATTAATCAGTCGGTAATGTTTTTCATCTTCTGCTATTATTTTTTTGTAGTACTATAGGTAAATCTTGGACATCTATTAATAAGTTACGTTTTACCTCGTTGTGTACTTATAAGAATGGTGAATGCGTATATTGGTACGTAGTGCATGAATAAAACTGTAAATATTAGCCAAACGGCTTATTTTATCGAATTCCAACAAGAGTATCTTTTCGTTAGCTTAATGTGTGCGGAAGTGAAATTCGATAATTTCATACAGGGTGTGCCATCCCTGCAAAATTTTTGGATCACTAACCATTGCAAGTAGTTCGTCCCTGGCTTCAATGCACTACTGTAAATCTGTTTACCTTACCAAAATAAACATACACATACATTATATCTTTGCCGTTAATTTTATAAAGATCAAATAACTAGTACAAAAATTAAAAATAAAAACCAAATTCAAAATTAAAACTTTGAAGGTCTATAACTCGAAAACGAGGGCCTGCATAGAAAAAGTTTATATGAAGTACTAACATTATTTTAGCTCATATTATACGCTCTCGACTTTTTTCCCATTAGTCCCGGGACACCCTGTATATTAATGTGGAAAAATAATGCTACACAGTATAATATATCTAACACGAGTCAATTACAATTCGAGATATTAATGAGTATAAGATTATTGAAAGGAAAACTATTCGAGAGTCAAATTTAAACTGAATCAAACTAAAGAAATTCATTTAAACTTTATAATGTACCTTGTACATATATAAATGACACCGATATAATAAGAACTCAAACTATCTAAGAGAAAAATTTAAAATTTATTGAATACAAATATTTTAGATCACAAATTTTTTTTATCAAAATTCAATATTAAGATCTGCCGCTTATTGTTAAAGGAATCATATGAATATTTAATCTTGTGAACTCAACATCCTGAGAAGCTGAGTGCTCATTAAAAAAAAATTTAATAATCAAAAGAGATATAAAGGTAAGAGCACTGTGTGACATTATTGAACCTAAATAGTTTTTTTAAATATACTGGAGCAAATTAAAAAACCTTATTGAAATCAAAGATATAACCTCATGATCATTTCGTACAATGGATGCGTTTCCGTATCCTCTAACGAAACGAGACATTTTGTGGAATCAGTATCTTCACCAAAATACCCAACACACCTTTCCTTACTAATAAGCCAATTTGGAATCGGCAATTCCATCCAACATGGACCCGAAGCCCATACGTTATTCTCCATCAATTAAACAGGAGTTGCACCCCTAGATAAAATGTCCGCAGGATTCCAGGATTCGTTATCCCCGATATATGACAACACTTAGCATTTGAAACAATTTTCTTTTATTTGTGGAACCCTGTTGGCGACAGATATATCTTTCACAAGAGCAGAATTCAACCACTGAATAGCTGTGGTCGAATCCGAGCCACGCAACTATTTTTGAAATACAAATTTCATATCTGAAACGTGCTTAACCAACCTAGATAAAAGGAGAACTGCAACTAACTCCAGTCGGGGAATTGTAACAATCTGGAAGGGGAAAACATTTGATTTAGCAAATAACAAGTTAACAGTAATTTCTCCGTTATCTGTTATTGTTTGCACATATACCATAGCTCCATATCCATCCATGCTGGCATGCGCAAAAGCTACTATCATTACTGGAGATGTTCTCACGGTTCCCATATAACGTGAAAACTGAATCTCCCCAAGAGCAGACCATTCGTCTTTCAGTTTCAACCACTTCTGGGAAATTTCATAAGGGACCGTATCATCCTAACTATTTTCAGTTTCCATAGTTTCTTTATCAAAAGTTTCAAATACAAAATGAACGGTGCTACTAATCCTACTGGATCATAAAATCGCTCCACCGTAAACAAAATTATACGTTTAGTACAGCTGGACTCCGGAACTGTAAACCGATACCTAAAACTATCCATTTCTGGATTCCAGAACATTCATAGAATTTTAGTTTCTGTCTTGAAGAGTACCGGTTGTGACAGCCTCTTTCCAGATGGGATTTTTTCCAACAATTCCACCGAACTCTATAACCACTTTGTAAAATCGAACCTTCCCTCTGCAAACATAGCTACAGATTCTGAATAAAGCCGATATGCTCCCTCCTCCGAAGAGACACTACAAATCAAATCATCCATATATAAGTCCGTAGACACTACTTCTGTTGCTAGTGGATATTTAAACCCTTCCTCTTTTATTAGCTGTTTGACTGTCCGCAGAGCCAAATAAGGACTGGTCTTGACCACAAATGCCAACTGATTGAACTCGTAAATTTGAGCTGGTGCATCTGGATTGCAACGCCAAAGTAGTCTCTGGAATCACAAATGAAAGTTTGCTATTTTCATCTGGTGGTACATTCTCCTAACGTCTGCAGTGACCGCTATTCGAGAAACTCTGAAATTCAACAACAAAGAGAAGATGTCCGTCTGCAGTTTCGGGCCCCCGAACAGAATATCATTCAAAGAAATGTCGCTATCCGAGGATGCACTGGCATCCAGAACTATTCGAATCGGAGTGCTGAAACTATACGGTTTAAAAATAGCATGGTGAGGGATGTAGTACGCCGTATCCGCTGCTTCTAAATATTCATCCCTTACCCAGTGCATGTGACCTTGTTCAATAGATTCTCTCATGATATCATTGTAACATGAGCGCAATTCCGGAAATTTCATTAATTTCCTTTCTAAAGAAAACATTCGCATCAAAGCACTTGCTTTAGAATCACCCAAAATATTTTAAGACCTTTTAAAAGGGAGAGCAACCGTGAATCTCCCTACTGCATCTCTACTGAAAGTACTAATATACATTTTTTCACATTCTGCATCTTCCGCTTCCGGTAAAGCGGTTTTTGGAACTTGCTTAATTTCCCAAAAAGTTCTCTCAAGTTCATTCAAAGATGATGCATCCTTCAGAGTAAAAAATACATTCGAATCTGAAGCGGACTTGAACATCGGAACTTTTCCTATTATGACATACCCGAAAACAGTCTGTACTGCCACTGGTGAACTCGTTGGAGAGGCATAACTCTTGTACCCCATCACTGTTGCAAAGAGCTCAGCACCTATTATACCGTCAATTACCATTGTAGTCCAAGAGCTAGCTACATAAAAACGGCTCGAAACGGTTCCCAAGATCAGAGCCGGAAAGTTCCAAGTAAAACCCTAGTACATCATTAAATGGCTACTCTGCCGGTACGAAACGTTTGCGCATGAAAATGCCAGCCAATTTTCCACGTTGAAAAACTTGCGAGACAAATCGAAACGGTTTCCACGTAAAAATTGTTTAGAAATGCTCTTAAGGTCTCAACTAACAACGGTAAGGCAGTGGCAGAGGTTTCATGGTACAAAGAACCCTTGGCAGAGGCGATTGGAAAGTGTCGGAAAACCCCCCCGAAAAATCGATACGGTTCGTGGGCCCAGCTTGTTTCCCAACATTCTTCAGCCCTTGACTAAGAGCTGTGCGTAATGGTAGAAGTTTTGGATGACAAGTAACCCTCGGCAGAGATTTTTTAGTCGAAAAATGTCAACAAATTTGTTAATACACGATTGTTCGTTAAGTTTGCAAGTTGAGGCTAATTTTATCTATGGCATTACAATTATTTTCAAATTCTACCCCAATTTAAAAAAAAATTACCACGATACGGTTAAAACTCGCTGAGAAACTCGAATTTTTTATCGCGCGAGTTAAATTCATTAAATAAAAAATATACTTTTTTATAAAGATTTAATTAAACTTAGTGATCAGTTACGTTTGAAGTTACAATTATGACAATTTTTTTTTGGTTTACAAAAATGAGGAAATGTATTATAATGCTGAATACAGAGAAAAATATATGATAACAAACCTATACAATTGAATAAACAGGATGTCTCCACGTGTTTGCTGATTAAGAATTATGAACCCAATAATGTGGGAAACGTCCTGTCAGCAATTTAATAATAATATTAACAGGATGTCTCCATATGACTCCTCCCCTTTTTGTTAAAGGTACGACCTCGTGGCTTTGGCTCCAATAGGGATTGGGGTAGCTCCATTGGTCCACCTTGGGATTGTTCTGGATTTTTGATTTTTCTAAAATATTTTCTATACAGATACAAAAATAGTAGAATTAATAAAATGAAAATTATTATTGTTGTTATTCCTAAATGTATTTGATTAAGTTCTATACGTAGCAAATTTGGTTCTTGAAACTGTGGTAGTAGGTTGGTTGGATCGTCCAGATGTAAATTGTTGATGCTGATTTTGTGATGAATTTCTGTGGGTTCTTTGAGGCTGCGCCATTCCTGAGTAAATGTTTTATTGGATCCCATCCAAGTATGTTTTTGAATACAATAAATACGATCATTGTTTCCTAGTACGATGTTACATTTTGACATTTTCAATGATTCAAAATTGTGTTTTCAGTCTTCATTGATGGTAGTTATCTTCTTTAAGCAAATAATTGTATTTCCATTAGTTAATTGTGTGAAAAGTGAAAAGTCGTTTTTTACTTGAGCGTAGTTGCAGAGTGGAAGGTCTTCCAAGTTACAAGGGTCTTCGTGTGGTTCCTTTTCGCAATACCAGAACGAAAAGGTCTTCTTGCATTCCTCGATTGTTCATTATGTTGATCCTTTGTAATTTAATGTGAAGGCGTATGGGGGTAGGAGGATATTATTTTCTTTACTGGGAATAGGGATAATTTTGGAAATATAAAGTAATTCATCGGCTAATATGGGTATTTTAAGAGTAATATATAAAGTTTTTGAACTAAACATAAGGATTGACTTTGATTATTTCTAATAAAGTAGGGATATCGGAAGCGATTTCCTTGTGAGAATGAATAGTATGTGAATTATTAGGAATTTCTTCTAATTCCTTTTGTTTGATTAGTTTTACATTTGGAATTTCTCGGTTACTAAATGATATTGTTCTTAGATTTTTGAGGTATCTAATTTGTTCTAGTTGAATATGAATAATACTTTCGTTATTCAATCTATCATTTAAGGTATTTAATTCTCTTACAACGTTTTCAGCATAATTTTGTATTTAACGTAGGTCTGTTTGCCAGCGTTGAGTAATCTGTCCTGCAAATGAATGCAAATTCGAAATTTCAGTCATAAGTTTCTTTTCATTTGAATTGATTTTTTCAAATGTATTTTGAATTTCGATTAGGTCGTTTTGATCATGATTTCCTGAAATATATTTTACTACTGTGCCTACGCCGTCTTTTAGACCTCTTTTAATTACTTTATTTGATCGAGCATACATTCTAATTTTATTTATATCTTCTGAGAGTAAGTCGATCTCTCTGTTATAAATTTTTGCTAAAGTTATTGTCGAATCGTCAAGTCTACTAGCTAAATGAACTTGATTTAATACTAATTTACTATATGAGTTATCAATTTCTTCAATACTTATACTAAAATAAATCTTATGATAATTGGTCTTATATTTAGCTAATCCTAAACTATTTAATATGTAACCTGGATGTTCAATTGTTTTGACATGAAGTGCCTGGGTGGCTATCTTCATGGTGAACCTGGAATGATTCAGTATTTTTAATCATGTGTTTGCTAACCTTTTTAGATTTTTGAGAAACTAACTTATCGTTGGATTGATTTGTGTCTACTGATATTTTCTTATATTTAGGTTTGATTTTATTTCGTGGTTCCATATCTAAATATACGACATCTGTTTTTGGGATATCGTCTGTTCGTTTACTATTAATTTTTTGCAATTCTTCGGTTCTTTTTGTTAATTGTTTTTGATAAAGATCGTCGAAAAATGGAATAATTTCTGTTTTTCGATATTCGTTGTAATTTTGGAATACTTGTTTATGGGGATCTATTTCATGAAGATTTAGATTCTCGTATGGTCCATAAAGAAGTGAAAATGGGGTAAAATTTGTTACTGAGTGGAGTGATTGATTATATATAAGAATAGCAGTTGTAACTAAGTCGGTAATATTTCCTTTTGATTTTTGTCTAAGGATTCTTAATTTTTCGATTAAAGTTGAATGTGTTCTTTCTATCGGAGAATTGCCGGTATGAGATTGGGGTATTGTGTAATGAATTTTTATATGGAAGAGAGACATGAATTCTTTAAAGGTTTCGCTAGTGAATTCTCTGGCATTGTCGCAAGTTATTTGCGCAAGTTATTTCTGACATACAACGTATGTCAGAAACAAGACTCCCTAAACAAGTAATGAACTGGTAACCGATAGAACGTCGGAAAAGAGGAAGACCGAAAACCACTTGGAAACAGGGCGTGGTTGAAGCCATAAGTGTTAGAAACCTGCAAGAAGTGGACTGGGACGACAGGAAAAGATGGAGGCAAGGCGTCGGACAACGTCGAAAGACGTTCTAAACCAGCCTATTCATATATATATATATATATATATATATATATATATATATTATTTTTTTGAAGTATTTTTCTTGGATAAGGTTCAGATTAAAACTCTTGTATGGTAACTTGACGTTTCGCCTTAAATATAAGGCTTTTTCAAGAGTTTTTATTATAAATTCAAAATATTAAATACATAATTTGTGAAACAGTGACAATACTAAATTGTACTGTCAATGTTTTACAAATTATGTATTTAATATTTTGAATTTATAATAAAAACTTTTGAAAAAGCCTTATATTTAAGGCGAAACTTCAAGTTAACATACAAGAGTTTTAATCTGAACCTTTCCAAAGAAAAATACTTCAAAAAAATAATATAATATTGGTTCAAGAACATTCCTCCAATATATATATATATATATATATATATATATATATGTATATATACATATATATATATACATATATATATATATATATATATATATATATGTATATTTGTTTGCGAAGGGTAGTTATGATGAGAGAAATAATGACGGAGTTTACTAAGTATAGTGATAGAATTAGAGTCACTAATTTCGTAAGCTTGAAGGTACCTAGAAAATAAATCGAGTATTGTAAGGAATTGTTTATTTTCTATGAAAGGTTTTTTAGAAATGAGTGGGCCGGAAAATGGAATTTTTCGAGGGTTTCTATCATATTTTGAGGTGAGACATAATTCGCAATTATTAACGTGATTCGTTAATAATTCTAGTATTTTCGGAAAATAATACACGGACATATATGTTTCGTAGCTTCTGTGATACCGTTATGAGATTCTAAATGATAGTCTGAAATTAATCGGACTTGTACTTCCTTATTTGTTATGTCTTTCAGAAAAGTATTTGTTTTAATGATTTTTACGTTTGGTTCCAAGGTTTTTGAGCATTCTGTAGACGCAATGTTAAGTAATGAATCATTGGGGCAGTAAGTATATAAAGTATGTTTTTGTTGAATCAACTATTTCTAAAAACATATTACTTATAACATCATGGTCGGATCCTTTTCTAAAAGTAAGAATATAGCGATTTTTGCCAAATGGCTTAGAGTAATCTATGTCGTTTTTGTCTCAGTATTTTAGGATTATTTGAAAATGGGCGGAATTTAAGGTTTTTTCTGAAATTGGGAAACCACAAATTGGATTTTCTGAAGCGGTACTTTTGTTATCGTCGGATATTTTACTTAAAATTTCGTTAGCATCACTTAATGCTAGATTTGGATCGGAATTTGCTCTTGCCATAGTTGAAATGGCATCAATATCATCAGGGTTTTGTTTGAATTCTTTAGTATTTGTTTTTAAACTTGTGGGAGTAATAACTATATCATTAATTATATTAATTTTTAGATCACGTTTAGGAAGTTTTTTATCGATTGCATTGAGTTCAATTCTCGATAATGCATCAGCGACGTAATTTTCTTTGCCTTTTTTATAATTAATTCCAAAATCGAATTCTTCCAACTTTAGTTTCCATCTTATTAGACGTTGATTGGGTTCTTTAAGAGAATGTAGCCAGACGAGTGGCTTATGATCAGTTTCAATAATAGATTTTTTGGAATATAAATATGGTCGGAAATTCTTACAGCTATCGATTATAGCTAAGAGTTCTTTTTCGATAGTGCCATAATTTCTTTCAGCTGAATTAAGTGTTCTAGAGTAAAAAGCTATTGGATGGGAATCTTGCAAAAGTACGCTTCCTATAGCGATATTTGAAGCGTCGGTCGTTAAAGTAAATGTTTTTGTGAAATCGGGGTATGCTAAAATAGGATAATTACAAAAAAGTTGTTTGCATTTTTGGAAAGCATTGAGGTATTCTGGGTCGTTTAATTCTAATTTAGTTCCTTTTTTAAGATATTTATTTATTGGATAGGTCATTTTGGAGAAAATTTGAATGTATTTACGATAATAGGAGAGCATGCCGAGAAATGATTTCATTTGTTTTTCATTTTTGGGCAAAGGAGAGTTTTGGATGGACTTAATTTTATCTGGATTTGGTTAAATACCATCAGGGGTTATGACATGGCCTAAGAAGGCAACTTCTTTTCTGAGGAATTCTGATTTGTCTATTTGGACATTCAAATTATATTTTTCTAATTCACTGAATATTTGTTTCATATGAAGAATATGGTCTTGGAGGGACTTCGAAAATATTACTATGTCATCCATGTATACGAAACATTGTTTATAGAGAAAAGGACGGAGAATTGTGTCCATGACACGTTGAAAAGTGGCAGGCGCGTTTTTTAGGCCAAATGATATACGAGTATATTCGTAGCGGCCATTATCTACGGTTAATGCAGTTTTTTCTGCCGAATCTGTGTGTATTTCAATTTGGTGAAAACCTTGTGTAAATCTAAAGTGGAAAAGTAAGTACTTCGACCAAGATTGTCGAGAATTTCATCGATACGAGGAAGGGGATATTTATCTTCGATAGTTTTTTCATTTAGTTGTCGGTAATCGATAACTAATCGGAATTTTTTCTTTCCACTGGCGTCTATTCGTTTGGGGACGAGAAAGGTAGGGAAACTGTACGGAGATATACTGGGTTCAATTATTTTATTGTCTACGAGCTTTTGTATTTGATTTTGAATTTCTTGTATTAAATGGTGAGGGTATCTGAATGATTTTTGATAAATCGGTACATCGTCGACCGTTCTAATGAGATGTTTAACTACATGAGTTAAGTCGGAGTTTTCGTTATAAAATATATTTTCAAATTTTTTACAAAGAGAAATTATTGCATAATTTTCTTCCGGATTCAGATGATCTGTTCGAAGAAGTTTGTTAATATCAATATTATTATTATAAGATGATAAGGGAATGGTTTCATCAAATTTCGATAGGAGTTGGACTGGAAGAGGTTCATATGAAAATTCATAGAAATATTATTCAAAGAGATTTCTTGTTCTATAGGTATTTTACAGTAACCGTCTTTTGCTAGAGCTATAGATTCAGGTATTATCATGTTGTTTAATTTTAATCCTGGAAGAACTACTTGCCCATTATCAATATTCACAGGGATATTTAAAATTCTTTTATCTAGAGATTCAGAATGGTATTTTAATAGAATTAATTTGTAATAAATGATTTTCGAAATTAGTAAGTGCCTTTAATTTATCAAAGTACTGACTACCTATTAATGCATCGAATCTGTCGTGCCAAGATACGATAAACACGTGGATCATGTATTTAATGCCAAATTCTTTTGAACGAGGGTATTTGCAGCTAAAATTGCCATTGTAAGTTGTTTTAATTGATTTAACGGAAATATTTGATTCATAAATGGAATCTGAAAATAATCTATAGGCTGGTCCTGGGTTTATAATGGAATTGCTTGCACCAGGGTCAATCAATATTTTTAAGTCTAGACTTGAGAGGTATATAAATGGAAGTTTAGGGGCTGAATTTGTATTATTTATATCAATTCCGAGGCACGTTATTAAAAATTTTTTGTTTCATCGTATTGTTCGTTTTGGGGGTTAGCATATGATGATTCATCAGAATTTTCGTCAGTATCTTCAATATTGAACAATTTTTCGACAACTACGTTCGGAGGTCCTGATTGTCTAAATGAATTATGTTGTGGAGGTCTATAAGTATTTGCTGTAGATATACTCATTGGGGTTGGTTTGTAATTAATTGTGGGAGGTTGAGAGGGACGATTGAAATTTTGATTATTAGGAGATTGTGTTTGTCTATTAATTGATTGATTATTCGGTCTTTGATAGTTATTTTGGTAATGGAATCTTTGATTGTTATCATTATATCTATTGAATGGTCTATAATTAGGGTTTTGAGGAACTTGTGGTCTTTGAGACGAGTTATAATTATTAAATGAAGGCTGGTTTCTTGATGATTGATTATATGAAGTATTATGTTTTGGAGGTGGGCGATTTCTTTGACCTTTTTGAGATCTAAGAAAGTTAGCATATTCAATTTGGGATCTTTCGTTGTCTTATCTTCTACATTCGTACAATGCTTGTTCTAGAGATGAAATTGATATATGAAGTAAATGATCTCTGTAGGGACTTGAGAGACCTGCTTTAAATGCCATAAGGGATTGGTCAGTATACATAGTCGGAGAATGATTGAGAATGAGTTTGAATAGAAATATTTAAATCGCGTGCTAATATTTCTTTAGATCTAGGATCGCCAAAACGAGTGAAAAGAGCGGTTTTTAAATCGGACCATTTATCAAAAGATCTATTTATACTTACGTCTCCAGCTGGACCTAATAATTTGGATTTGACTTGCTCTAACAGAATATTGTTGAATAAATCATTATTTTCGGTTTTTAAAAGAGTTAAATATTTTTCAGATTGTCTTAAATAATATGCTAAATCTTTAGAACCACCGTTATATGTTGGGACAATATTGTTTGCTAAAGATAATTCGATTTGTGAAATTGCAGTAGACATCTCGGTATTAGTATTTAAGTTACGACTTAGAGGTAATGGAGATCTGGATCGACGTACAGATAATGGAGATCTTGATCGATCACGATTTTGTGACATTAAGAGATTGACTTTACTAATATATTAATTTTATACAACCATTGAAATTTGAATGTTTAAATTGCAATTCAAATAACACTTATATTGTAGTGAAAAAAAAATATTATACTCGTATTATTCAAAACAATTATTAGCCGATAAATAATAAAATTAAAGGAAAAACTTACAGGAGGATGCACTGAAGTATCATCTGCGAGCTTGTTCCTTGTCTCTAATTCTGTGAACGAACTTGGTTAGAAGAGGAACAGTCGGGTTGGAGTCAGTCTTTTCACACACCGTAACTTGTTTCACACAGTTTATTGGTTCGGATACTACCTTAATTTCTTGATAGAAAACGTAGACGTTTTACCACACAGAAAGGGTATTTTCTACTGACAGTATCCTGTTCGCAGCGCCAGTTGAATTTATTGAATAAAAAATATACTTTTTTAAAAAGATTTAATTAAACTTAGTGATCAGTTACGTTTGAAGTTACAATTATGTATATTTCTTTTTTTGGTTTACAAAAATGAGGAAATGTATTATAATGCTGAATACAGAGAAAAAAATATGATAACAAAATTATACAATTGTATAAGCAGGTTGTCTCCACATGTTTGCTGATTAAGAATTATGAATCCAATAATGTGGGAAACGTCCTGTCAGCAATTTAATCAAAATATTAACAGGATGTCTCCATATGACTCTCGCGAGAGTGACGCAACATGCGCCTACCGCAGCGTATGCTGCCGATCGCTTATTATATTTAGTTCATGCGCGAATGATTTTTCACTGTTTGAAGCTTACATCATTTGATGTATAGATGTATAAATAGAAAGTAATACCATGTATTATTTTCATGATATTTTTTTTATTGTATAGTTCATTGGCTCATTTATTATATATTCATCGATCATCATCAAATAATATATGATCGATGGATATATAATAAATGAGCCAATAAAAAAATGTTAGTAAAATAATATATGGTATCACTGTCTATTCATACATCTATACAACAAATGATGTAAGCTTCAAACAGTAAATGTTTACAGTAATTACTCCTAATAGTATATTATTCAACGACCGTATAATGAAGATTATTATTCACGAGGTGAAGTTTACTGCCACGAGCGCCAGCGAGTGGCATAAATCACCGAGGGAATAATAAGTACTCATACGCGAGTAGAATACTATACTTTATCCACGACTACTATATATTTTTGTTGAATTTTATTTGTTGGAAAATTTTGTTACATTATTACAAACACTATTATTTTATTCTGAGAAAGACTTCATACAATAAATTATTTTTCATTTATACGCAGAACATAGTTATCAAAAATTATATTAATCGTATAATATCGCATAATAATTAACACAAAAATCTATTTATTCAACTTAACAAATATTACGTATATAATATAACAAGATGATGGTATTTATTAATAGTTATTAATAATTGTAATATTAGAACAATAGGTCAAGTTAATCGCAGGGATAGAATTAACATCAAAACTAATGTTTTGGCGACTTGTCGGAACATTTGAATTATATGTATATTGATTCGTTTGGTTGAATTGAAGATGCTGTTTTGTTGGCCGAATCGGTTTTATTTTTGACGGGGTCATCTATATAGCCTCCTGCCACGGCGATGGACTTCCATCCACCGTGTCTTTTGAGAGCAGTAATATCCCCGCCTGCGTCAACCAGTATTGTTGCAGAAGATCTGCGGAAACTGTGCCCAGAATATTGTTCTAGATTCGGTTATTTCAGGAAAGCAGCGTTATCCTTTCCCATTTTTGTAAATTTGTTTATTCCAATTCTCTGAGTTGTATATTTACCATTTTGGTAATTTAAAAAGAATGTGTCACTCGTTACATGACTTGATCGAAGATTTATATATGTCTGGCATATTTTGTAAAAGTTATCCGTAACAGTAAATTTTCGGCAAATTTTTATTTTGGTATTTGGCACATTAACCAAAAAAGCTGATCCAAGATCTTGTAAATGCGTTATTTTCATTTTATATAACTCATTACTTCTACATGCACCCATTACTCCCATTATTAAAGCAACCTCAAATTACAGAATGTATTGAAATAACTATATGAAAGATTTACTTAATATCTTACTTTTGTTGCCAGGTATTCGTCATCAGATGCTTCAGTTAAAAAGTTATTGATATCTTCGCTAGAAAAAGTTTTTGCTCTTCTGATTTTTGTTTTAATAATCCTCTTAATTTTTCATAGTCTTCTAAGTTTATACTTTGATGTAAGCTGATCGTACTTCTAAACGTTGAATAATAGGTCCATAGCGTTGAACATTTATATTTTGCGGATAATTCAGTAAAGTATACTAACAAAGTCGATTCAGGAAAAGAAGTGGATTTATTTTCCTTTTGCCAGTTCAAAAAAGATTCATAGGCCATATTATATACTTTCCTTGACTTTTCCGGCAATAAATTTAATGAGGCAACTTCTCTAATTTCTGGTGGTGTTGAAAAAAGTAATTTTCAATTTCCATATCCATTTTTAGTTGGTTTTTTAAAACAAAATTCAACACAAAATATCAAAACACTGAGAAATCTATGCACACAAACAATATTGTTGACAGGTTTTAGTCAAATTGATTTTGATTCAAAAACTACTTCGATTTATGAATTGTTACGGAGAACATGGTATGTTAAGAAACATATACACGACATGCAAATTCAAAGTGGCTGATGGGTCAGTGTAGTTGCTCCCTTCCATCCAAGTGCGGGTTCGGGGTTCCAATCTGTTGTGAGGAAATTCACGTTTTTGAATTTTTTTTATGTACAGAACTGATTTGATATTAAGTGGATTACACGATAGAATTTTAGAAAACGATTTTCTGTAGCGAAACAATATATTATAGATAAATTAAGGGATCATCGGACAGCAGTGTTTAATGATTCATTAATCACTGCTGTGGTTGATGGGTATTATTAGGGTCGAGCAAACAGTTGTATAATGGGTACAACATACAACAGTCGTGGATAAGAATGATTATCGAATTTAAATTTTATACAGATTACCAGATTAATAATTTTGATTATTTGAACGATTTTTCTAGAAAATGCAGCGATTGAATACATATATCGTTTCGGACATATTGATAATAATTTTCAATTGTCACCAAATACTCTAACACGCATAAGAACTGTCCTCATAATATCATTTCATGTATATCATGATGTTATTTTACAAATTGGTCTAATTTCTGTAAATAAATAATTTAGTGATAAATTCTCAATCAGTTAGTGTTTTAAATGAAACTCAACGTTCCTAGCTAATTCCACAATATAATGAAAATGTTAAAAATTCTAAAAAAATGACATTTGAAACAATAATATGAGTAGATTCCACGAAGTAGGGGTCGAGACAGTTAATTTCTCAATCAGTGTTTAATAGAAAACATCCTCTGAGACACTACAGCAAACTTTAGAAGGAGTTATTGTTTCGAAATTTTTAAGATGTCCCCATACTAAGCATTGCGTATAACAAGGTGTCGTCGAACTATCTATTTGTATGCCTCGTTGTGGACTACCAGATTTTTTTTATAGATATAGAATGTTACAAGTAATAAAGAGAAATTAACAAGATTGAATTTGATACAGATTACCGGATTACTAATTTCCAATCGTTATTAATCTACTATGAAGGTCCCCAAACTATTTCATATATATGTCTTTGCGTGATCTGGGATATTTCGCTTTCGACGTGAATACCGATTTAATCAAAATTTGTAGAATTCGATTATTTGAACGTTTTTTATAGAAAATGCAGCGATTGACTCCCTTTGTCGTTTCGGACATATTATTAATAATTTGATACAGATTACGGAATTAATAATTTTCAATCGTTATTAATCTACTACAAAGGTCCCGAAATTATTTCATATATATGTCTTCACGTGATCTGGGATATTTCGCTTTCGACGTGAATACCAATTTAATCAAAATTTGTAGAATTCGATTATTTGAACGTTTATTATACTCCATTCATCGTTTCGGACATATTATTAATAATATGATACAGATTACGGGATTAATAATTTTCAATCGTTATTAATCTACTACAAAGGTCCAAAAACTATCAAGGCTAAGACGAGAACTTGTTTTGCAGCTAAAATCAAAATCTATGCTCAGCTTCGTACTGGCACTTTGCTCCCTTATGATGCAGAGATGAGGTACAAAATATTTGTGATCAGATGTGATATTCTTGAGCTCGAGGTGTATATACCTAGCGTGACATAAGTCAACATATTCAGTAGTGAACTTTTTATACTCAATAAAACGCTCAGGGCTCTTTTCAAAACATTTTTCGAGAGAGCTAAATCTGTTTTGGCTTGTGCAAACGATTCACCAAGCTTTTCATGAGCGTTGGGGTTAATCAGCGGTAAGGCGACTTAATATCTTCCATTGTCCATAATTTGAGTCGTGGAAGTGAAAATTGTTTCAGCTAATTCATCTTCTGGTGACAGATGAGGAGGGTTTTCAATCTCTTCTTGAGACCAAAACTTTTCGAGCATCGTGTCTAATTTATCTTCCAGAGGAGAGGAGTTAACGTTAGTTGCAAATAAAGTGTGAGAAACAACAGTGGGGGTGCTTTCTCTAGAACAGTAACCTATGCAATTAGAGGGTATTGTGCCAGCTACAATCCATCCTAAATGAGTGTCTACTAGAGTGGGACTATTTCTACCTAGAGTGATAAAACCTTCCTTAAGCAAAGAGTAATATACGTCGGCTCAAATTAGCATGTCAATCTCAGATGGTATGAAAAACTCATCATCAGCTAAATGCTGCACGTGAGAAGGCAGAATTTCCTATTTTTGTGGATCAATTCGTATTTGGGGTAACAGTTGTGCTATGTTGTCTACGACAGCACATGACACTTTGAACTTTTGGTTATCCAAGACTGAATAAATGTTGACATCTGTCATTGTATCTACAAGGTTGTTGCTAGAAAAAATGCCTGAAATTTGCAAGTTGTGAGAGTAACATGTTTTTCCTAATCTAAGGGTTGTGTTACGTTTATTGAATGAAGTTTGACTTCCATTATCGAACAAAGCTTTCAAAATTAGTGGATGACCTTGTTTCGAATATGCTAGTACCTTTGCGGTAACTAAAGTACATGGGTATTTTTTATAGTGACTGCTGACAGTGAAGCAACTCCTTGCGGAATTTCGCTCTGCATTGAATATCTTATTTGAGTCTTTGCGGTCTTGTTGGTGTCATTGTTCAGTGAGGCATTGCGATCTGGAGTGATATCTGAATTGTTGGAGTTCCCATTTTATAGGAGTGTATGGTGCTTTTTAGACAGATGGTACATGTGAGTGTGGAGGGACATTGGAGTATCAGATGTTTATAACCTAAACAATTGACGCATAGTTTGTTGCTCCGTGCTGCGTTAATTCTTTCTAACGGGACCAAGAGAGAGAAAACAGGACAAGTATATATTTTGTTTGTTTTCGAATTACAGAAGTTGCAGATTTTATTGCGAGGAGAAGAGCTTGCCGGAGGCGATCTGAGGAGTCTATTTTGTGAATTGGAATGAGAAACGTTACTACTAGTGTGATAATTATGTGTGTGCAGTGTTACTTTAATATTGAATTTATCTCTATGATGATTTTGTGAGGAATTAAATAAAGTTTCAATAGTGTACTTGTCGTGATTGACCTCTCGGGAGGAATTACTTTAAGAGTGAGTTTTATCAAATTTATTCTCCTTGTTAGATTCTGTGGTATTCAAGTTGTCTAAGACAGCATCTATGTTCCAAAAATTCAAAGAATTCATCCAAGGTAATCAAATTTTCGTATAGCTCTTCAACAGTATGTTTAGAATTTTTTAAAGCATCAATATTTGCTCTCGAGTTCGTTACCAATTGCCGTAAGCTCACATAATTACTTCTATTTAAAACAGGTGCGTTTAACAAATTATTAAAATGATTATTAATTGACTGTCTACTATTATTGTATCTTCTGTTTAATAATTGTAATGCAATTTGGAAATTATGTTCCGTTTCAGGTAGTTGATCAATAATATTGAGTGGTTCTCCTTTAAGATAAGTTTTTAGATAGAAAAACTTTTCAGCATTTGATGATAAATTAGGGTTGTTTATTATCAAGGCTGTGAATAAGTCCATAGAAGATGTGAATTCAAGAGCTCTGTCAAGCTGCCCCCCGGTAATATTTTTATTACCAAAATGCTAGCACACATAAATGGCACCTAGCACAACCTAGCACAACAATTTTTATAGCTAGCACACCAACAGCTCACAATAAAAATGCTTTTTAATTCGGGTGGGGCTAGGTTAACGCTAGCCCCCCTGGTTGGAATTTTTGCGCCAAAATGCTAGCACAGATGAAGAACACCTAGCAAAACCTAGCACACCATTTTTTATAGCTAACACACCAACAGCTTACAATAAAAATGCTTTTCAATTCGGGTGGGGCCAGGTTAACGCTAGCCCCCCCCCGGTCGGAATTTTTTCACCAAGATGCTAGCACAGATAAAGGACACCTAGCACAACCTAGCACACCATTTTTTATAGCTAGCACACCAACAGCTTACAATAAAAATGCTTTGGAATTCGGGTAGGGCCAGGTTAACGCTAGCTACCTCCGGTCGGAATTTTTTCGCCAAAATGCTAGCACAAAGAAAAGACACCTAGCACAACCTAGCACAAAATTTTAGATAGCTAGTACATCAACAATGCTTTTGAATCCAGCGGGTGGGGGGCGTCTGCAAAATAATGCTATGGTTACACGAATTAATGAAAATGTTGGATGTATTTGTCCCTAAACATCATTTTCCTACAAAAAATGGCCCCTAAACAGATGTTGCCAGATTGTGCGTGATATCTATATTTTCCAATCTAGCAGGGTATTTGATTAATTAATATTTAACTATTATTTAATTAATAATTATCTATTTATTTTCAATTAATGCTAAAAAACGAAAGAATACAAAAACCCTTCAACTTTAAAAATAATTTTGTTAAAATAATAGTGATTTTAATAAAACAAAATAATTAAATTCAACCATTTAGTCACGGAATCAGAAACAATCCGTGCACGAATAAGTTGCAAATTACGTCACACTATAAAAAAGGCAACGACAAACGTTTGCGTACAGACATGTTGGATAAATAAATGTCCAAAAAAGCGGAGCCGTATTGGATGTGTCCTTTGGACAAAGTTGTGCAATCTAGGAAGGGGCGGCTGAGATCCCTAAAAATGTTCCAATACATTGAGAATACATGTTTTAGACTGATCGTGGTTCACTGTAGTCCTCATTTAAAAGAAACACTCAAACTTTATATTTAAATTTGCCAGAATATTTATTGCCGAAGTTGATGGTTAATAACCCATTGTAATGATAACATAAATTTTGCATTTCACTATCAGATTTTTTTTAAATTCCCAAGTTAACTTAGAAGTGCAGCTTTTAATTCTTAGAGCTGGTTAATCAGAGCTTCAAATATTTCTGTGGCATCTCATAAGACACCAACACTACTATGTATTTCTCAAAGTTTTTAGTATGTAACTGGCAATGTATGTTTGTTCGGTTCCAATCTTGCAACTCAGTTTTGAAGCAGATATCTTCAACCGATTGATTTGAAATTCTGTATATACGTCTAGTTTGCATGTCAATCCATGATTAGGTATATGACGTCATTCTAAATTCAACATGACGGATCACCAAAGTTGGCGGACTAAAGAAAGTGGACTTGTTTTCTTTGCTTTCTTACAATATGGGTATTAAATGGAAGGCAGCAAAATTGATGGCATAGGTATTTTGATTTTTCTAAAAACTAGGTATAATCCATCTGAAGTTCTCATCGGACTTTTCAGAAGGGTCGTTAAACCAAGTCTATCGTTAAAATTTGAACCATTTTATAATGCCGTTTTTATGGGTCTTAAGAGTAAATAAAATTCTTGTAGGTACATCCAAACTGGCCGAATCAGATGTTTGGGTTAAGAAAGGGTTTCCCTGAAGGGCTGATGGTTGTAATGATATGTATTCTTTCTAATAATATTACAAGCAACATGGACTATATAAGTAAAACTAATGATCTAACTATTTTCATGAATGTAATTCGATAGAATATGTCTCGATTAGACAACATAAAATTATTAATGCGAAATTTATATTATTTAAACAACATTACATGGTATTGACTGTCTCGACCCTTACTTCGTGGAATATGCTCATATTAGTGTTTTTAAATGAAACTCAAGGTCTCTAGTTAATTCCACAATATAATACAAGTTATTGAAAATTCTAAGAAATTGACAATTGTTTCGATAAATCAATATCATCGTCAGAATGACAGAAGTTACATTTCATTTTATGCCTACCTGATGTTTAGTAGTTATATTTTTTTGGCTAGACCAAGAAGTAACCTAACTTGTGATTGGCTTAATATATGTTTATAGAAAAAAGAAGAAGATGTGATATTACAAATATTGAAGCTTAGATATTATTAGCCCTATGGTGATATCCTGGATATCATTTTTCCAATTAAGATCAGTATAACTGTGCAATGATATAGAAAACCAGGAAAACTATATCTGCTGATCTTTACAATTATCACTTAAGAAGACAGTTTATTAGTGGAGAATTCCCTAGATTTAACTGTTCATTGACAACTTCATATTGTGGGTTTCTTAAATGTCTTCTAATTTCCAGTTCTTCAAGGAAATCCAGTTCTTGTTTCTTTTCACAAATATGCAGCACTTCTAGTTCTGTGTTAGGTGTCAATGAATGATTGGTGTCAAGTAAATGTTTTGCGTAGTGAGATTTATCTGGTTGTTTTAATCTGTAAGCTCGTAAGTGCTCACTGTATCGTATTTCAAAATTCCTAAGGGTCTGACCCAAATAGACAGCATTACATTCTGGACATTTGAGTTTATATATACCTGACTTCTTTAATAGTGGTATTTTTGTTTTTACATTTAACAATTTTGTACTAACGTTACTTTCTGTTTTAAAAGAAATTGTTGCATTCGTTGCTGAAGATATTATCTTTGAAATATTATTAGAAATATTTCCTGCATAATAATATATCCTAAACAAGCTGATGAAATTAAAACTTATAAAACCATCACATATGCAGGAAATATTTCTAATAATATTTCAAAGATAATATCTTCAGCAACGAATGCAGCAATTTCTTTTAAAACAGAAAGTAACGTTAGTACAAAATTGTTAAATGTAAAAACAAAAATACCACTATTAAAGAAGTCAGGTATATATAAACTCAAATGTCCAGAATGTAATGCTGTCTATTTGGGTCAGACCCTTAGGAATTTTGAAATACGATACAGTGAGCACTTACGAGCTTACAGATTAAAACAACCAGATAAATCTCACTACGCAAAACATTTACTTGACACCAATCATTCATTGACACCTAACACAGAACTAGAAGTGCTGCATATTTGTGAAAAGAAACAAGAACTGGATTTCCTTGAAGAACTGGAAATTAGAAGACATTTAAGAAACCCACAATATGAAGTTGTCAATGAACAGTTAAATCTAGGGAATTCTCCACTAATAAACTGTCTTCTTAAGTGATAATTGTAAAGATCAGCAGATATAGTTTTCCTGGTTTTCTATATCATTGCACAGTTATACTGATCTTAATTGGAAAAATGATATCCAGGATATCACCATAGGGCTAATAATATCTAAGCTTCAATATTTGTAATATCACATCTTCTTCTTTTTTCTATAAACATATATTAAGCCAATCACAAGTTAGGTTACTTCTTGGTCTAGCCAAAAAAATATAACTACTAAACATCAGGTAGGCATAAAATGAAATGTAACTTCTGTCATTCTGACGATGATATTGATTTATCGAAACAATTGTCAATTTCTTAGAATTTTCAATAACTTGTATTATATTGTGGAATTAACTAGAGACCTTGAGTTTCATTTAAAAACACATTACATGGTATTTAATTACTCTTTTTGGTTCATCTTCAATCACTTATTTTTGGATTAAACTTGAAGAATTGTTTTCAAACCGTGAAATTTTTATGATATTTTAAATTAAAATTATGATAATAACAACAATTGTTACTTAGATACGGACTTATAAGGGAAATTATCGGCACTGCCGGAGAGTTATCTCCGAAAAGATCCTGCTTAATTTGGAATTTTTACCATATGAGTGGAATATTTCGAAAAGTTCTCGTAACTACAGTAAGAAACAATTAAACCAGCCGTTTTACATATATATTCAACCTATTCATTTATCCATTTATTTATTCATCGAGTAAGTATAGCGTTACTTCACTGACCTCCGTCCCACTCCCCAGAATGGAAAGTGTAGTTGCTGTGCTAGCTATAAAAAATGGTGTGCTAGATTGTGGTAAGTGGTCCTCCTAGCGTTAACCTCGCCCCACCCGAATTCAAAAACATTTTTATTGTGAGCAGTTGGTGTGCTAGCTATAAAAATTGTTGTGCTAGGTGCCCTCTATGTGTGCTAGCAGTTTGGTAGAAAAAATCTAACCGGGAGGGGGGGCAGCTTGACGGACCTGAATTCAAGAGCGTTTCCTATGAAAGTTGGTATTTGTATATTGGGTAGTTTGATATTATTCTTTTGAGATGGGTTATCTTCTTTATCTATGTTTTGACACTGGGTTTCTAGTTTAGTCTGTAAGTTCGATAACAAAGCGATTAATTTAATCTCAAATTCTTCCCTATTTTCCGAGTTAATGCCATCGATGTCGATGTTAAAACATTGTAAATTTAACACCTGGAACCTATTGTTGCCGACATTCAAGCGATTGTTTTATTAGCAGCAATTTTCTTACAATTGCTTTCTAAAACTGAAAATCTAACAATTATAAATCAATAAAAAACTATGATAAGCGGTATTCGTTTAATTAAAAAGATGTGTTAAAAAGTCCATCTCTTTAACAAACTAAATATTTATTAATTAATATTAAATCGTAATCCAATTTCGTTAAAACTTTTCATTTTCACCATACGTTTTTATTTGTTAGACAACTCTTTTTATTAATTTTTTTAAACTGTTTTTCTTTGGCAAATTTGGAACAGCTCAGTGAAAATCAACCTTTTTCAATTATAGTTATTGTTATTTCTATTCGGATACGCATTTTATAAGTTGGGCACTAATCAGTCTAATCACTCTTGGGAACGTCCATGTCTTTAAAGTTGAAATATGACTCATATGTTACTGCAGTTTAATGAATAACATACACGTTATCTTAAAAAACGGAGGATAATTATAATTTATCAATTGCTAATATAAGAAACCATATCGACTAGTAATTCGACAACGTTAAAGTCCTGGAATATTTTATTTGGTATTCAATACAAAAATAAAAACGACCGTATTTTCACTTTTATTTCTTTCCGTTCACTAAAACGTGAGTCAGTAGCGTAACTACCGGGAGGATGAGGGGGAATAGAACCGCCCCCCTCCCCCCAGAGCACTAAAAGTAAAAAAGAATTCATAAACATAATCATAGCAAGCCTACTTGAATGAAATGTAGTAGAAGCTAGAAACTGTAGGCTACAATTTTATAAGAAATACTTTAAGTTCAACCCCCCACAGTACTTCATCCTAGTTATGCCACTGACGTGAGATATAATACGTGATATACGAGTACTTATACCTAAAAAACACATTCAAATTACTACGTAACAGCTAACGTATGCTCATTATGTAACTTTAATCCAGATAGAAACAAAGAAGTTGAATTTATAAAACAATTTGACTGTTTTCTAATATGGGATTTTTATTCTACTAGTACCTATAGAATGATTGACATTAAGTGACAGTGCTTGTTGAAATTTTATCATGAGTAAAAAAATCAACAATAAGGTCAGTTCATCAACTGAAATGAATGATGGTGACTATTTCTAGAAAAGAAGTAATATTTTTCTCATGTATTCATCGTTAAACTATTTTTTAGTTAATTCGTATCAATGTTTGCTCAGAATTAATATTTTTATTGATTAATATTAGTTATTATTACAAAAATCGTTAATAATCTGAATTCGATTTCTAATACTTTCGGTACTAAAAATAGTATAAAATATAGGAAGTCAATTTATATTAAATAAGAAGATTAAAGAAAGAAACATATCTTTGTGTAACATATTATTTAAAGACATGATAGTTTGGGGACTTGACTAGTCACGATTTTTTCGTTTTATTTATTACCCGATAGTTACATGCTACCGATGCTATCATAGGCCTTTTTCGTAACGAATCAACATTTATGCTTCTTAATAGAATCATAAGAAATTACGGAATCATTTTGTAGAAGTCTAGATAAATGTTCGCGAACGATATAATGAACTACTAAAAATGTCCTCAATCTCAACATCATATATTATATTGCATATGACTCTTGTCCTGAATGTATACTTAGCATATGTAAACATCCTGTACGTTTTATCGTATATAATAAGGACGTTTCTTCAGTATAGACAATATATCATTAAAATGTCACAAATCTCAGTATTTAAGATGAAGAAGAATGTGTGCAATTATTATAGATTTATTATTGATTATCTCGCCATTAGATCTGATTATTTCCAAGGAAACTGAACGTTTCATATTGGAAAGTCTACGTTTAGAGAAAAAAGTTACTAGATCGAAAGCACAATGTACAGGTTACATACATTAGTTATACTTATTAAATGAATGTCAAATGAGAATGAAGATATTAGAAAATGAACTATTTTCAATAAAATGTGTAGTTTGAGGGCATAACTTGTGAATATTTTATTTTTCGTAATCCAAAGAAACTTGCGAAGGGTGACTACATCATTTTGTAGAAGTTTGAATCAAATGTCCCCAGTCTATACAATATATTATCAAAAATAACGTGAATCTCCACATTATATCAACATTTCAAGCTTCTATGTCTCCAAGAAATTGCATATGATTATTCTGTTCTCAAAGTATACATTGCGTTTATAAACATCGGACAATTCTACCATGTATTATGGAGACATTTGTTATAACGTATAGTATGGGAAAATATGGGAAAATATACACTGAATCGCAGTGTTCTCAATTTATACGTTAGGTTGAAAATTCCTTTTTTCTTGAAAAGTTTTCTTTGAAAATCATTTTCTCAAGTCATATCGTGATGCTGGAACATTGGTGCATGATCATCAACAAAAAAAATGCAGTGTCCCAAACTAAACGTTGGACATATATATATATATATATATATATATATATATATATATATATATATATATATAAATAAAACTAGTGAATATTGGGGATTGCAGCAAAAAATTGGAAAAGATATACTCTTAGCGGAAAATGTCCAAGCTTTCGAGGATGTTTGTCCTCATCATCAGGGAAACTAGAATGAAAAAAACAACAGTTAAATACTGTGGTCAAAGAGAATAATTAAAAATGAAATTTACAACCACGTGTGTACTTACCTCCGAAGTGAGGTTAGATTCCATAAAGATGTAAAATCGTAAACTACAAGTCGTAAATTGTGGAATATTTAAGTAGGAATTGAACCAACGGCCCAATCAATCGTGTCATAGCAACAATTGTAATTGTCGCAGCATTTTATAAAATAAAACCATTGATTTCATCTTCATGTGTCACTACACTAAACGCCGGCGAGGAAATGATATATTTTGCCTCCAAAAGGGAAGTGGCAAGAGACAAACAGTGCTACCAACGTCAACAATGAGCTGTGGGACAATGCCACTATTTTCGTAATGGCAGCTGTAGGGCAAACAATTGGTGTAATGAGAAGATGTAATATTGTTGAAAAGAGGAAGAGAGAAAGAAATTGTGAGACAGAGCCAGGAGAACGCTCTTATTTTTATTATGTTCAGAGTGCGTAGAGAACATCACCTCGTTTGGACTAACACAAAGGAAGAAAAGAGAAGACAACAGAAAAGAATATTAATATGTAATAACAAATATAGTAATTAAGTAATATAATAGATCTCCAATCTGAGTGTATCTACCAACACTAATACACTCAAAATTAGGTTTAATTAATTATTTGTTTACTTGAATGTATCTACCAACACCAATACATTCAAAGTAAGTTTATTATTATTATTATTGAATTAAGGTAATAAGGGTGGTGTTGTCAGGAGCAACATAGTTATTTCCCACCACTTGATGTGCAAAATTAGTATCTAAGGACAACAAAAATGAGTAAATCTCACTTAAGTGATCAATATCAGTTTTCCTGTTAATTACATTATTGTTTTGTGAAATAAAAGCCATTTCCAAGAATGATCTTTTCGTTTTGTTAGACTCAGTCGCTAACACCTTCACAGCCTCATAATTCATCTGATGATCAAGAGAATTTACATGAAAAGCTAACGCGCACCTCTCTGGGTGTAATCTAGCATCACTCTTATGTGAAACTATACGGCTAGATAGAGATCTTAAAGTCTGTCCGATATACTGTTTATCACAATCTCTGCAAGGAATACTGTACACCACGTTAGTAAGTGAAGTCAAGGGGTCTTTATCTTTAACTCTAGAGTAAATCGATCTGATTGAAAGAACAGTTTTATTAGCAATTTTAAAATCACCACATGAACGGAGCAATCTGGCAAGTCTCGGAGTTATGTCACTTATATATGGCAAAGTAGCGAAAACCGGTCGAGAAGGGGACACATCAGTTCCAACATCCGTCTGGGCTAAGTTAGGATGGCTATCTTCATGCAACAAATCCACAGCATTAGATGTGCTGAATAATATCTTATTCAATAAAGGTCTTGGATAAGAGTTATCCAAGAAAAGGTTAAGTAAAATATTAAGATTTTTATTATGAAAAACATTATTTGAAATTCTGAGTACTCTCTGCTTCATTTGTTTAACCAAATTCACTTTCATGGAATGTTTGTGGTAGGAGTGATAATTAAGATATCTACCAGAGCTGCATGGCTTCCTGTACCAATCTATAATAATTTTATTGTTGTTACGAATAAATTTTGTATCTAAGATAGGTACGGAATTCTCGAAGTCTTCCATTTCGATTGTGAATTGGATGTTAGGATCAAAGCTATTAAATGTATCCAGAAGTTCGTTAAGGCCTTCTCGAGGAAGTGCCAAAATAATGTCATCAACATACTTTTTTATAAAAAAAGGAGTAAAAGAAAGAACAGGTATGACTGTATCCAGAACATCGTCCATGACATATGCTGCTAAGATAGGAGAAATTGACGCTCCCATTGGAGTACCAAAAGTTTGTTTGTAAATTTTGTTATTAAAGGAAAAATAAGTATTATCAAAAAGAAAAACTATTAATTCAAGAAAAGCTTCCTTCGGGATGGAGCAATGGACACTGATACGATCCCAACCCTTATCGATAGCTCTCAAACAAGCATCAAGATAAACATTACTGAACAACGAGACCACATCCAAACTGGCCAGAACATAATTTTCTGGAATTTCTAAGTTATTAAACTTTTCAGAGACTTCAAAAGAGTCTTTGATAAAATACAAATTATCATAATCATAGGCTTTCGTCAGTATTTCTGTGCAGAACTGTGCAATATTTTCTGTGGGGGCTCCTATGGAAGCCACTATCGGTCTTACAGAGAGAACTGGTTTATGAATTTTCGGAAGAGAGTAAAATTTAGGAGGGACACCATGGTAGCTCATGAGTTTTTTCTTAACTGTTATGTCAATGTAATGTTTATTACATAAAGATTTAATTAGGTTGTTACCCTTTCTTTGAATAGAGGAAGTAGGGTCACTAGACAGTTCTACATAAGAACTGTTATTTAAAACAATATCATTAGACAATTCAATATATTGATGTCTGTCCATAATGACAGTAACATTGCCCTTATCGGATTGAGTAAGAATCAAATGAGGGTTCGCCTTTAAGAAGGCTTTAGATTTAAGTAAAAGGTTATGAAAAAAAGAATTATTATGTGGTTGTTTTATGTAATTAGTAATAATATTAGTGGCTCTAGCTACCGTGATGTTTCTCATTTTCGAGTCTGTGATTGTGGAAGTGAGATCTCACTTCCACAATCACAGACTCGAAAATGAGAAACATCACGGTAGCTAGAGCCACTAATATTATTACTAATTACATAAAACAACCACATAATAATTCTTTTTTTCATAACCTTTTACTTAAATCTAAAGCCTTCTTAAAGGCGAACCCTCATTTGATTCTTACTCAATCCGATAAGGGCAATGTTACTGTCATTATGGACAGACATCAATATATTGAATTGTCTAATGATATTGTTTTAAATAACAGTTCTTATGTAGAACTGTCTAGTGACCCTACTTCCTCTATTCAAAGAAAGGGTAACAACCTAATTAAATCTTTATGTAATAAACATTACATTGACATAACAGTTAAGAAAAAACTCATGAGCTACCATGGTGTCCCTCCTAAATTTTACTCTCTTCCGAAAATTCATAAACCAGTTCTCTCTGTAAGACCGATAGTGGCTTCCATAGGAGCCCCCACAGAAAATATTGCACAGTTCTGCACAGAAATACTGACGAAAGCGTATGATTATGATAATTTGTATTTTATCAAAGACTCTTTTGAAGTCTCTGAAAAGTTTAATAACTTAGAAATTCCAGAAAATTATGTTCTGGCCAGTTTGGATGTGGTCTCGTTGTTCAGTAATGTTTATCTTGATGCTTGTTTGAGAGCTATCGATAAGGGTTGGGATCGTATCAGTGTCCATTGCTCCATCCCGAAGGAAGCTTTTCTTGAATTAATAGTTTTTCTTTTTGATAATACTTATTTTTCCTTTAATAACAAAATTTACAAACAAACTTTTGGTACTCCAATGGGAGCGTCAATTTCTCCTATCTTAGCAGCATATGTCATGGACGATGTTCTGGATACAGTCATACCTGTTCTTTCTTTTACTCCTTTTTTTATAAAAAAGTATGTTGATGACATTATTTTGGCACTTCCTCGAGAAGGCCTTGACGAACTTCTGGATACATTTAATAGCTTTGATCCTAACATCCAATTCACAATCGAAATGGAAGACTTCGAGAATTCCGTACCTTTCTTAGATACAAAATTTATTCGTAACAACAATAAAATTATTATAGATTGGTACAGGAAGCCATGCAGCTCTGGTAGATATCTTAATTATCACTCCTACCACAAACATTCCATGAAAGTGAATTTGGTTAAACAAATGAAGCAGAGAGTACTCAGAATTTCAAATAATGTTTTTCATAATAAAAATCTTAATATTTTACTTAACCTTTTCTTGGATAACTCTTATCCAAGACCTTTATTGAATAAGATATTATTCAGCACATCTAATGCTGTGGATTTGTTGCATGAAGATAGCCATCCTAACTTAGCCCAGACGGATGTTGGAACTGATGTGTCCCCTTCTCGACCGGTTTTCGCTACTTTGCCATATATAAGTGACATAACTCCGAGACTTGCCAGATTGCTCCGTTCATGTGGTGATTTTAAAATTGCTAATAAAACTGTTCTTTCAATCAGATCGATTTACTCTAGAGTTAAAGATAAAGACCCCTTGACTTCACTTACTAACGTGGTGTACAGTATTCCTTGCAGAGATTGTGATAAACAGTATATCGGACAGACTTTAAGATCTCTATCTAGCCGTATAGTTTCACATAAGAGTGATGCTAGATTACACCCAGAGAGGTGCGCGTTAGCTTTTCATGTAAATTCTCTTGATCATCAGATGAATTATGAGGCTGTGAAGGTGTTAGCGACTGAGTCTAACAAAACGAAAAGATCATTCTTGGAAATGGCTTTTATTTCACAAAACAATAATGTAATTAACAGGAAAACTGATATTGATCACTTAAGTGAGATTTACTCATTTTTGTTGTCCTTAGATACTAATTTTGCACATCAAGTGGTGGGAAATAACTATGTTGCTCCTGACAACACCACCCTTATTACCTTAATTCAATAATAATAATAATAAACTTACTTTGAATGTATTGGTGTTGGTAGATACATTCAAGTAAACAAATAATTAATTAAACCTAATTTTGAGTGTATTAGTGTTGGTAGATACACTCAGATTGGAGATCTATTATATTACTTAATTACTATATTTGTTATTACATATTAATATTCTTTTCTGTTGTCTTCTCTTTTCTTCCTTTGTGTTAGTCCAAACGAGGTGATGTTCTCTACGCACTCTGAACATAATAAAAATAAGAGCGTTCTCCTGGCTCTGTCTCACAATTTCTTTCTCTCTTCCTCTTTTCAACAATATTACATCTTCTCATTACACCAATTGTTTGCCCTACAGCTGCCATTACGAAAATAGTGGCATTGTCCCACAGCTCATTGTTGACGTTGGTAGCACTGTTTGTCTCTTGCCACTTCCCTTTTGGAGGCAAAATATATCATTTCCTCGCCGGCGTTTAGTGTAGTGACACATGAAGATGAAATCAATGGTTTTATTTTATAAAATGCTGCGACAATTACAATTGTTGCTATGACACGATTGATTGGGCCGTTGGTTCAATTCCTACTTAAATATTCCACAATTTACGACTTGTAGTTTACGATTTTACATCTTTATGGAATCTAACCTCACTTCGGAGGTAAGTACACACGTGGTTGTAAATTTCATTTTTAATTATTCTCTTTGACCACAGTATTTAACTGTTGTTTTTTTCATTCTAGTTTCCCTGATGATGAGGACAAACATCCTCGAAAGCTTGGACATTTTCCGCTAAGAGTATATCTTTTCCAATTTTTTGCTGCAATCCCCAATATTCACTAGTTTTATTCCTAACTAGTCAGCAAAGACTATCTTTCTTCTATATATATATATATATTGAACCAGATATCTTAGATAATAAGAGAAGTAGTAATATAAAATTAAGTTTGCTAGTATGAAATATATATGAAAATAACTTAATTTAAGAAAACAAATAAAAAGGAAACACTTTTCTTAATTTAAACAACATATCAAATAAAGATATATTAAATAACAGCCTATAACAATATAATAAAAAAGGAATTACCTCAATGATAACATAAAATATAGATATTACCTAACCAATGTAATGGTGTAAATAAAGTTGCCTAAGACGAAGAATAATTTCCATATCATAACAGCTGTTCAACTGAAATAAAAACAAATATTACTATAGTTAATTCATTATAATCATTAATTTAAGAATAAGAACAAATATAAATATTGAATAGAATATAATCCAATAGATTTCATAGATAAACAAATAATGACATATAGACAAATAACATAAGAGAATTTATATTTATAATTGATATGAATGTAACAAGAATATACTATCAATAATAATATTGAATGTTGTACTATGTAAGTGTATCTAAGTATAACCAATTTTAATGTATTTGTATGTATGAAATTGTTTTGATAAGTGATTGAAGTTTCAATTATCTGATTACAAAAGACAATATCTGATTGGTTAAAAAAGATGACATAACAAACTGTGAATCAATGAATAAACTTTTGAATAGTGATCTGGAAAAGAACAAAAGACTGTGTTGTTTAAAAAAGTTGAAAATCGAGGGGACGCTTAGGGAGAACGGTAGCGAGTGTTAAGAAGCGAGGAGTGTGTGGGATAGTGTTCTTAAAAATTTAAAGATATTCCCGGTATAAGACATTTAAACTCCTAAAGTACTGTTAAATATAATATTAGAAATACTTACAGTTAATTGTAACAAGTTTTCCGACAAGAATTTGCGAAATTTTCAACAATTTTGGTTTTTTGGAGATTCAGTGGGTGTTCCTGGGATCCAGAGACTTTCTTCCAAATTCAAGATCAACAGGTCAGTGTATTTAAATCATTTATTGGCCAATAAATAGTGTAAAAACTCAAAATCCCAATTAAGTACTTAATTTCATAAATTGATAAACTTTTTCAAACATGATCGATCTAAAAAAGAAAGAAACAGACTTCATATAGTGTATTCATTACATAAATCATTAAATTTAATAAAAGGCCGAACTTTATATAAATTAAAATATGTACTTACGCTAATCACGCCATCTTGTAATTGCATAAATATGGTGATTGAAATTTTATAATATTATAACCATGTCCATCTGTATATAATTTCTATTTCTCTATCCATGTATATAACTCATTTCTTTCCACAGCAATTTGTATGATATATAACTATGATTTATAGATAAATTCTCTTATGTGTTGTAACCATTCAATTGTTTTCATCGTCAACAAATTGTGTTGTATAATATAGATGCTTCTTACGTATCATAATTGTTTGTTTCATGCTAAAGCGCATGACTAATTTTTTTACGCATGCGCATTTATGATATTATTAAAATCAATAAATAGGTACAATATATCCATTGGCGTCGCATATTATTTTATCAAATAAATATTGCATTGATAATTAAATTGATTTCAAATAATGTGTTTTCTTTTTATTTCAACTATTACATCAGTATAAATTGCCAGGACTCAAAGGGAAAAAGGATTTCATGCTCCCGAATAATCTAATTAACATAAATTATTAAACACATAATAAAAACCAACTGAGCTAGCCAAACAAAAATTCTAAATTATAAACAAAACATTTAAATAAATTTCACATCAATAGTAAGTAATTAATACAGTGAATGTTTATAATTGTCACCCAAAACGTGGGGCGTTGTAAAAATTTTGGTTATATTTGTAAATTTTAAACTCAAATAAAAAATGGCAAAACGAATGACATTGAGGGACGGAAAGCAGGGTCAGCAACAAGCAGAAAAATATTTAACAAGAAATGAATTGGATCAGATAGCTGAAATAGCAAAATTGATTAGTAGTCGTATAACACCGAGTGAAGAAAAGGCATGGATGGAAATGTTACAACAATTAATTGACGAACAGACTAAGTTACGTGAAAAACTTGGAAGAGATAGGAATAGAATAGGAGGGAATATGAATAGTATGAATATAGAGTTAAATAAAGAATTGGACGAACAAAATGAGATTATAAACAGAATTGTGGAAAATAGGAGTAAGCGGGATGATGAAAGAAAAAAGGATAGGAAAACTATGGTAAAAGATTTTAACAAAGTAGAGGGGAACATAGATAATAAAATGGATAAGTTGTCAGATGATAAGACTACTATGAAGGAAGAAATGAATGGTAAGGAGGACAAGATTAATGAAAATATGAACAATATTAAGGAAGATTTGAATGCGACTTTAAATAAAAATATTGATACTATGGAACAGAAAACAGATAATAATTTGAAAAAGAAAATTGAAGATATGAAATCAGAAAGTATTCAGCAAATTAAGGGAATTAAGAATTGTATGGAGAAGAATGAACAATCTAGAAGGCAAATAGATAAAGTTAACTTAGATATGGAGGATCAAAATAAAAACTTGAAGATAGAGCCAAAAGAAAGCGGAATCAAAATGGAAGAAAATTCACCAAAAACTATCCAAACAGAAGTTTCAAAACAAGCAAATAAGTTAACAAAGAACATAGATGAAGTAAAAATGGAAAGTTTCATGGAAATTAAGAATATTGAGAAGAATAATCAGGAATTAACAAATATCACAGAGGGGACAGAAGAAATTAAGAAGGAAACTGGAGAAGTAGGATACAGTAAATTACAAGGACAAGTAAGTAAACAGGTAAATCAACATTCTCAAGGAAAAGTGAATGAAGAAATCACAGATTTGTATGGTAGAATAGAAAAATCAACAGGCATATGTACTAGAAGGAGTCAAATCATGGATAAACAATTTAATAAAGAAATAGAAGAAATGAGCCGGAGATTAAAGGACACAGTAGAAGAAATAGAAGATAGTATAAGAAGAAATAAAGGAGGTATAGGATATTCCAGAAAATTTTATAATAATAATAAAGTAGTAACTGGAATAATATATAACAACATGATGATAATTTACACACAAGCTTTCTTTAAAATAATACATAGTAAAATGCATAATATGGAAGGATTGGAAACGCAAATTTTAATGGATTCATGGGAAGAAATTTATGAGATATGGGGCAACAAAGTTAAAAAGGATACCGTAGAGAATATACAGACGCTTCAGAAATTTATCGAGCATCAAACAACAAGAGAAGAAAGCAAGAAAAAGGTTAGAAAAAGAAAAGCAAATTAAATAATAGAACAAGAGAATAGGAATGAAATATGGAGACGAAAATGCAATTCAATGAAGAAGGGAAAGGATACAGAAATGAAGTTGAAATTAAAATTTATTATTAATGAGTAACACAAGTATAAATAATGTACATAGAATTTATTATTAATGAGTAACCCAATGCTGAAGAATGTATATATGTTATGTTACGAATAATATTTAAAGAAGGAAATGATAGTCATAAGGATAGATTTGAAATTTAATATTAGGTAGTGTACAAAGTTAAAGTAGATATTAGTCAGAGTTTTGTTTTCCATTTGGCAGCTGATAATCCAATTAAATTCATCACGTTTGTTTCTTCAGAACCTAAAAAAATAAATATAATATAATATAAAGAAAAATTTATTAGATAAAACTTATAATTAAAACATTTTAAAAAAATTTGAGTATGGCAAATCTATATATATAGCAAATAAAGGAAACAATTTATAAGAGATACTGGTTTTACATAGAATGAAACTATTAAAGAATATACGATAGAGGGGATAAAATAAGAATAACTCAAGTATCAAATAGAAGTTCACATTTTTAAATAGGGAAATAAGATGTAAGTAATAAAGGATAGGAAAGGATAATAATGAATGATATTGATTAAAAATATAGGAGGTAATGTTTAATGTCAATTAGAATCTTATAGATTACTTGAAAATACAGGAAGGAATAAGGAAGTTGATATTGATATATATATATATATATATATGAATTTAAGAAATAATTAATTATATTGAATAATGAATATTGAAAAGAAATATGATATGAGGAGTATATAGAAGTATAATGTAATTACAAAGAAATAAGTTGATATATAAGTGGATGTTAGGAAGAAATGATAATAGAGAAGTATTATATGAAGTAATATTAAAAATATAAATTGACATTGATCTTAATCAAGTGTATTTTAAGGAAAGAATTAGGAGACAGTTATTGAAAGAAATAGATTTTATAGTAGGAAAAATGTGAACAAATATTTGAGAAACAAAGTTAAAGAAAGTAAGATTATGCCATAAAATTGTTAAATTTTTTTGAATAAAATAAAATCAATCATTTATAATAAGAAAATTGAAATTTAAATAAATATCCAGGGTATGGATATCATTTAAATTTAAATTTGAGGGGAATTGAACCAGATATCTTAGATAATAAGAGAAGTAGTATTATAAAATTAAGTTTGCTAGTATGAAATATATATGAAAATAACTTAATTTAAGAAAACAAATAAAAAGGAAACACTTTTCTTAATTTAAACAACATATCAAATAGAGATATATTAAATAACAGCCTATAACAATATAATAAAAAAGGAATTACCTCAATGATAACATAAAATATAGATATTGCCTAACCAATGTAATGGTGTAAATAAAGTTGCCTAAGACGAAGAATAATTTCCATATCATAACAGCTGTTCATCTGGAATGAAAACAAATATTACTATAGTTAATTCATTATAATCATTAATTTAAGAATAAGAACAAATATAAATATTGAATAGAATATAATCCAATAGATTTCATAGATAAACAAATAATGACATATAGACAAATAACATAAGAGAATTTATATTTATAATTGATATGAATGTAACAAGAATATACTATCAATAATAATATTGAATGTTGTACTATGTAAGTGTATCTAAGTATAACCAATTTTAATGTATTTGTATGTATGAAATTGTTTTGATAAGTGATTGAAGTTTCAATTATCTGATTACAAAAGACAATATCTGATTGGTTAAAAAAGATGACATAACAAACTGTGAATCAATAAATAAACTTTTGAATAGTGATCTGGAAAAGAACAAAAGACTGTGTTGTTTAAAAAAGTTGAAAATCGAGGGGACGCTTAGGGAGAACGGTAGCGAGTGTTAAGAAGCGAGGAGTGTGTGGGATAGTGTTCTTAAAAATTTAAAGATATTCCCGGTATAAGACATTTAAACTCCTAAAGTACTGTTAAATATAATATTAGAAATACTTACAGTTAATTGTAACAAGTTTTCCGACAAGAATTTGCGAAATTTTCAACAATTTTGGTTTTTTGGAGATTCAGTGGGTGTTCCTGGGATCCAGAGACTTTCTTCCAAATTCAAGATCAACAGGTCAGTGTATTTAAATCATTTATTGGCCAATAAATAGTGTAAAAACTCAAAATCCCAATTAAGTACTTAATTTCATAAATTGATAAACTTTTTCAAACATGATCGATCTAAAAAAGAAAGAAACAGACTTCATATAGTGTATTCATTACATAAATCATTAAATTTAATAAAAGGCCGAACTTTATATAAATTAAAATATGTACTTACGCTAATCACGCCATCTTGTAATTGCATAAATATGGTGATTGAAATTTTATAATATTATAACCATGTCCATCTGTATATAATTTCTATTTCTCTATCCATGTATATAACTCATTTCTTTCCACAGCAATTTGTATGATATATAACTATGATTTATAGATAAATTCTCTTATGTGTTGTAACCATTCAATTGTTTTCATCGTCAACAAATTGTGTTGTATAATATAGATGCTTCTTACGTATCATAATTGTTTGTTTCATGCTAAAGCGCATGACTAATTTTTTTACGCATGCGCATTTATGATATTATTAAAATCAATAAATAGGTACAATATATCCATTGGCGTCGCATATTATTTTATCAAATAAATATTGCATTGATAATTAAATTGATTTCAAATAATGTGTTTTCTTTTTATTTCAACTATTACATCAGTATAAATTGCCAGGACTCAAAGGGAAAAAGGATTTCATGCTCCCGAATAATCTAATTAACATAAATTATTAAACAAATAATAAAAACAAACTGAGCTAGCCAAACTAAAACAAAAAATCTAAATAAATAAACATATACATTAAATCAGCTACAATAAAAGTAAGTATTATATCAATTGTTAATAATATATATATATATATATATATATATATATATATATATATATATATATATATATATATATATATATATGTATATATATATATATCTATTAGTGTTTTTAAATGAAACTCAAGGTCTCTAGGTAATTCCACAATATAATACAAATTATTGAAAATTCTAAAAAATTGACAATTGTTTCGATAAATCAATATCATCGTCAGAATGACAGAAGTTACATTTCATTTTATGCCTACCTGATGTTTAGTAGTTATATTTGGCTAGACCAAGAAGTAACCTAACTTGTGATTGGCTTAATATATGTTTATAGAAAAAAGAAGAAGATGTGATATTACAAATATTGAAGCTTAGATATTATTAGCCCTATGGTGATATCCTGGATATCATTTTTCCAATTAAGATCAGTATAACTGTGCAATGATATAGAAAACCAGGAAAACTATATCTGCTGATCTTTACAATTATCACTTAAGAAGACAGTTTATTAGTGGAGAATTCCCTAGATTTAACTGTTCATTGACAACTTCATATTGTGGGTTTCTTAAATGTCTTCTAATTTCCAGTTCTTCAAGGAAATCCAGTTCTTGTTTCTTTTCACAAATATGTAGTACTTCTAGTTTTGTGTTAGGTGTCAATGAATGATTGGTGTCAAGTAGATGTTTTGCGTAGTGGGATTTATCTGGTTGTTCTAATCTGTATGCTCGTAAGTGCTAATTGTCATTTGATCAACTTGAAATTTTAGTGGTTTAAAAATGTTGCCAAAAGGACTATTTTTACCTATTAATATTTTATTAATGTCAGTAGCTTACATTTTTAGAGGGATTCAAAACATCGATTTTTCAAAAAAATTATTAGCGATTTGTTTATTGAATTTTCGGTTACCACACTGTAAAGAGTATCCCTTGAAACCCCTGAATCCAAATTTGGAGTAATCACATCGGTGTCTGAGATGTATGTCGTCAAAAATTGTTTTTTTGATCTTTGAAGGGTCCTGTATACAAGGTAGTCCACGTTTTATGAACTCCACATTTTGGTATTCAGTAAAAAACAATTAGTTGAATAGTTGCCCTCGTCAATATTTGGTTCTTTGTCAGTAGCGTACGTCTATAGGGGACTTCAAAAATTCGTGTTTAAAAAAATCCTGTAGGACTAAATACATTTATTTGGGATTAAGTAAATAAACAAAATTTTTATGGAATTTTAACTACACCAATTTAAAAATAACCAAACACTAAATAAACAAATACGTCGAGCTTGTGCAGAAATCACACCCCAACAAATAAGGAATGCAGTGCAGAGCATAGGGAAACGATATGAAAAATATATTGAACTTAATGGAGGTTTGGTAGAAGCCACCTCTATTTACGTTATTTTTGTTTATTTAGTGTTTGGTTATTTGTAAATAGATGTAGTTGGAATTTCATAAGAATTTTGTTCATTTTTTTAATCGTAAATAAATGTATTTGGTCCTACAGGATTTTTTTAAACACGATTTTTATGTCCCCTATAGACGTACGCTACTGACATAAAATCAAATATTGATAAGGGAAACCACTCAACTAATTGTTTTTTACTGAACACCAAAATGTGGAGTTCATTAAACGACAGACTACCGTGTATTTAGGGCTGTTCAATAATCGAAAAAACAATTTTGGACGACTTACATCTTAGACACCGGTTAAGTAGTAACAATACTCAAAATTTGGATGTAGGGGTTTCAAGGGATACTCTTCACAGTGTGGTAACCGAAAATGCAATAAAGAAATCGCTAATAACTTTTTTGAAAAATCGACGTTTTGAAGCACCCTAAAAATGTACACTACTGGCATTAATAAAATGTTAATAAGTAAAAATAGTTCTCTTGCCGACCTTTTTGAACATCCAAAATTTTGAATTAATTAAATATCAATCAAACGCTATAACTGGGTGTTGCAATCTTAAGTGGGTCACACTGTATATAATGAAAATGAAACGAAATTGGGGCCAACCCTGTAACTTTTAAATGGGTTGTTAGATTTCATTCAAATTTTGAAGGGTTAAATTACAACCAGATTGGTTTACGTAAAAAAACAAAATGGTCGACTTCCTGTTACACTGGACATTACCCCAAAACTGAAAATTTAAAAGAAACACCTTGTATATTTTTACATTTTTGGATTCTACGACCCCAATTACATACAGTCCAATTGTCAAATGTCAATTCTAACGTCATTTTTATTTTATTATATTAAATATTTTCAAATTTTTTATCTCTATGACACCCTCTGAATTATAGACAGTTGAATTACCCTGGCAATACTATTTTCCCCAATAATTAGTTTCCGTGAAGTTTGTTAACGATTGATTCTAAAAATTTCAGTTTTTCTACCTAAACTCACTTTTCCCAATGGAAACATACAGATGTCTCTGCTAGCAGAATTACAATTGTAATGAAAGAATAAAAATTTCTACGTGTTATAGGGAAACATGAATTAGTATTTTTTTTTAAAAGGAATTTTGCGTAACCACAGGAGAGGAGATTTATTCATTTGAACAAAGTTTGGGCAGTTGAATTTGAAACCCCCACGAGACAATATCGTAATAAGAGTTGTCTCAAATTTTTTGAGAATTTAATAGAAATTGTATAACTATACAATCAGATCATAAAGCCATACATTATAAAGCCAGTGCGTGCATAATTCGTCGAAGAATGGCAACGTATCAAGTGTAAGTGGTTCCAGTTTCTACATCATATATTTAGAAAGTTTTGCAGAATTCTTAATACATTTAGAATACGTACGAGTTTTCCTGTCCTATTTGGTGAGTACACTCCAGTTTAAAATTATTTCTCGAGAATCAACGGGCCAATTTCAATACATTTCGAAAATAGATGTATCTATATCATAATTTGAGCTAAACCAAATTTGCGTTACGAATATAAGATTTTACATCAAGTGAACAATTTTTATTAGACAATTTGAACGGAAAATTGCGTTATTTGACATTGATACACGTCAAGTGTATATTAGACGAGTTGAACTTTCGATAAAAAAATTTTATTAGATGATTTATAGAATAGGTTGTACTAATATTAAGGTTGGTAGAAAAGATTATCTTTGTTTCGTTTATAATATTTTTGGGAAACAATAAATACTTTTATAATTTTGTTATCTGATCGTATAATATATAATTTTGATTCCAACTCACTGTGGTATTCATTCAGTATCTAATTTCATCGTATTTAACATTTTGCATTCTGTATACAGTATAATTGTAAATGTCATAAGATAATTCAAGTGCCTTTTATTATATTGAATAAACAGTTACTCGAGATTCTGAATATAAAGTAATATTTGATTTGGATAATACTTGAAAATTATGAAATTTGAATTAATATTATTTAAAAAATTTTTGATCCCACCCTGAGACAAGAGTGGTTAAGTCAATTGTGAATTAATTTATCTTTCAAAATACAGAAATAAGAATTTTGCAGTTTTGGAAAATGTATTGCTCACTGATAAAGTTGAAGGATTCAATGGCACTAACCTCTCACAGTCAATGAACAGGTTGTTTCTGGAATGGAAAGTGATAATCCATTTTGTAAAAATGAACATCCCAGCGTTGCTTTATTCATGTCATCTTTCATTGATACTCATCAACTTCCCAGATAGCACTGTATATCCATGTGATGTTCTGTCAGTATTCGATTTGGAAGATATATATTCAAATATTATACGGTTATTCTGGGGATGTCTAGAATATCTGTGGATATACCTAAATCGAATATTCATTGAAAGTCCAGTTGAAATATTCTGAGATTATGCTATTTAGAATATCCGAATCTAATAGTTCTAAGAATATTCTATGATTATTGATTGAGAAATATTTTATAAATTATTTTCTGGAAAACCAGCATGTCAAAATATGGTTTAGACACCAGTCTAAACAAGGGAAATCAATCATTATTCACGAACCCTCTCAATACTCAATGGACTCACCAGCCCAGACACATATACGGGTATCTGTGTACGTCTATTTCACAGTTTAGTAAACACTTGGCGGTAATTTTGTGATTTTAGTTCAAGCAACAACCAATAGATGGGTAAGTGTACACGTCATGTTTGGAATAGTCCGAAAAGAATTTGAAATTTGGTTAAAGCAATTTGAAACCATTATCAAAACTAATTATACGGTAGATATTTATTTTTAGTATGCCCAATCTGCCTTGTAATTCGTTTTAAAAACAATGGATGAAAAATTGATATGTACACTTACCCATTAAAAAAATGATTACCTTTTTAGATTAGAAAAAAAGTTCAAATGTAAGTTTATATGAAACAACTATTTATTCTAAATGTCATCATAATACATATGGAAAATTGTATGATAAGGATAATTTTAAATAATATGGGTCAAAAAATACACAATGTTCATAAAATATTCATATGAAAAAACCAAGATCTCTCTTGAATGGGCACAAAAAAAAGTACTTTAATTACAGTACATTTTAATCACAATCATTCAATTCTCGCAGCTGATTCATTAAGGTTTCGCAAGCCATGTGCAGGATTAGAAGAACATTTTTTAAAACTTTTCCAAAGTGAACATAGTCTAGCTTCAAGCATTCAGGCACATAATTTAGACATCATTTTAGAAGACCCGGATAATTATGGAGCCATTCGTTCTGATAACAGTATGAACCTAAACTATTAATGGGGATCTCGTATTCATAAAAAAGTAGCAGATTCTAATTATGGAAGCAAAAATTCTGAGTGAACTATTACTGCACTGCTATTATCATCATTTATTAAATAATGGGAAAGTTGGTGAATTATATATTTTTTAGGTTGCCATTGTATTAATTACTAAAATGATGATTCGCATTTATTTAATGCCCGAATTAGGAAAATCTTGCTTTGTAGATTCTAGTGGATGTGTAGACCGAAGTGGCACCAGATTTTTTTTAGTTTCTTGGAAGATGCCATGCAGGTGATGTACCTTTGGCCATTGTGCTGGAAACTTCTGAAAATCAAAATTTGTTTTACAAGTAACTGAACAAATTAATACCTATCTAAATTCTGGTTACAAAATACATTATAATTTAAAGGAACTTCTTCCAGAAGATCCTTTCGGGGGAAGGTCTAACTTGGTTGGTCCAATGTCTTCCATGAATGATGATTGTGCAGCAGAAAGAAATGCTCTCAGACAAATATGGCCCAAAGCTGCTGTTTTGCTTTGTATCTTCCATGTGTTGCAGGTAAAATAGTTTACCAATTAGGTACTTGATACAAATTTTTGTTTAACCATATTTGTTGTATAAGGCCCTCTGGAGATGGTTATTTCATAAAAAGCATGGTATTGAGTTAGATGATCGTTGCCACCTACTTAATTTATTTAAAGCTGTATGCCAATACAGAAGAAGAATTGGAATATCTGTATAACGCTCTATTAAATGACCATTGTGCAAACAAATATGTAAATTACCTAAATCGTATAGCATCATATGTGAAGCGTCAAACAGAATGGGCTTCATGTCATAGAAATGAATTATTGGTAGTAAGTCGTTTTGATTTGTATTTTGAACAAAAAATACTTAAGGTGGCTTTCAATCGATTGTCAAACTCTCTACTTTGCAAGATGGCATTTTTGGAAAGAAATTTTGAATTTGCGAGTGGCAAGATTATCGGGGTTCGTCAAGTAATTTTTTTGTATTTCTTAGAATTTTAGGTTTTTCATATTTTTTTAGAAGGGCAGCAACATATTTCTAGTTCCTAGTGAAAAATATGCTATGCAAACGTATTGTGTTAATATGGATCTTGCTTATTGTGTGTGTCCCATAGGAAAAGATGGAAGCATTTGCAAACATCAAGTTGCCGTTGCTAAATTTATGGATATTACAAATATCAATATTATACAAAAACAATACTTGTATTATATCGCAACTGGCAAGGAAATGGAGTTAGAATTTTTTCAGTCACTAAGGTATTGTTAGAGATAATTTTTGTTAAATTATTTTTCAATGACATTTTATATTTTAGCAAGAAAATACTTCTAATAAAATAAAAATATGTTATGTTGATGAGTTCATGAATTATTGACCAAGTTTTTCTTGTGATAACAACGATGCTGAACATTATGAACCTTTAGATAAAGAGGAATCAAATACAAAAATGATAATTTTTCATACCTATCCAAGTATTTGTTTTATGCTGATATACCCTATTGTTGAAAAATGTCAAAGGTTATTGTATATAATTAGATCGGCTTTATTGTCACCTGCAAATTGTTTGAAAACGAATACCAAGTCCATAAAATCAATATTTTTCAGGCTATAGTAGTAGAAGCAGAAGAAAATTCGAAATATAGATTTAATGACTTGCTCACTAAATCAAGAGAAAAGCCAGATATTTACTTGCCAGCTATACTAGCCTTTTCTAACAAATATGAAAATATAAAAATAGATGCCAATTTATCTTCATCACAGCATTGTTTTCGGAAAACATTTAATGGTATGCTTTTTAATTATTAATTTTAAGAATATAATTTTAAATTATTTTTCCAGACAGCACTACTTCAACGAGTGTATATGGAGTTAAATGAACCGGAAAAAAATCGTGTCCAACCTACATCTGTCTCTCTTCTTAATTTAGGAAAGGGGTCATCTTCCTCAGCTATTATTGGTCGACCACATAAACCCAAAATATTGCAAGAGCATAAATATGCAAGTAGTCGTCAATCAGCCAAAGCACCGCATAGTTTAGCTAATTGTATTGTTAAAGATACCAGCATTGGTCGATAAAAACACGCTGACATTATACTCGGAAGGGTGGACCCAGAGCTCAGAGTTGCGGAAGGTGGAGATCAGAGTGGTTTTGGTTTACCCACCGCTAGACACCAACACGTTATGGACATAGAATACTTCGAATGTATTATCCATGAGAACTGCCTAACTATGTATATTTAAGCAATGGTATGTGTCAATAAAATAAAAATATTTAGTGATATTTTTTCATGTGTTTCTTTTAGTTGGAAGTATTTGAAAATGTTGCTTCACAATGCTCACATTGGAATCTTACACCTTCGTGAATATTAAAATGTGCTTTTAAATCCGCACGACATATAAATTGTTTCTCACATGTAGGGTAAAAATAAACTTTATCATTGTTGTGGACAAAACGTTTGTGCTTCTGAAGACCCTTTGGTGTTTTGAACATCTTTTGGCATAAGAAGCATTCCAAATGACCAATTCCACAAGTTTAACTATAAAATTTCAGTCTAAATGCAGCTTTGAAACTGCGACCACACTTGTTGTATAAATGCTAAAAAGAATAATTTGAAATATAATAATGGACACAAAATAAAATTCACATCGCGCAATACTCATAATATGAACTTAGGAAGAAAACCATCTACATTGTAAATTTTATGAATAAAATAATAAAATTTTACTCCTTTTTATGTGATAGGAAAATATATTTTTCAGATAAACGTAATTAACTATATTATTTTAATGATGCCTACAATGCACACCATGCATATCATTATGGAATTTATTGGTGCCAGTATTAGGACCTGCATTTAAGGAGTTATCATAAAACAACCCTGGCAAAAGAATTAACGAATTCAAAACCAAAATAGGTCAAGATAATCAATTACTTTTACTATTCCAACTCTTTTACCTAGAAATGTTTTCCACTTTAATCAGTTACAAATTGTTTGTGTTATGGGTATTGTTAATTTGGTATAACCAAATAAAAATAAGTATTATTGAACTAAATTGAAATTTTATAGTACCAGTCATTTATTTAGGAATTATCAATAGAAAAATCGTATTTCATTTTGATTGTTAGAACTGGTACTTTGATGGTATATTGAATGGCTTTCACTCTGTGTTGCGGCTAAAATGGCCTTCTCAATTCATTTTAGTTAAAGTATGCAAAGTTGCCCAAGCCGGTTCTGTTTTAAATTTATTGTCATATCGTCTTTGTCCAAACGGAGTACTAATACCAGTAGAACGATAGAGGAAAACTAACATTACCGCTACGCTGAACGCGATATATATACACTAATTATTGTGACTACTTTCGTGAGTGCACTCCGAGTTTTAGCTACAAGAGGCATCAGGTGAGTCAGTTTGAGCACTTATATGTTCACTCATATAATCTTTGGCCCCAACGCAACACTCTTAATCTTATATTTATAAAACAAAAACATCAAATTAATGTTTATTACACAGTATCAAACACACCAACATTATCAAATAAATTACTAACATTTTTATCGCTTGCATCTAAAGCCTGCCATGCTTTCCCTGCTTCTACAGATTTTTGAGCGAATGTGAGATGTTGGTTTTCTGCTTTATAAAATACAAAATCTCTCCAAAAAAGATACAGAACATTTAGTTGATGTAGTGCCTTACCTGCGAAAAATCAGAAAAATAGAGGGCATAGCAACTTTTTCTTTTCAATCCCATTGTACGATCCATCTATTTATTAACTTGACACACCACAGAGATAACTCAATAATAATATTCAAAAACAGTTTACGTTCTAGTTACAAAATGGTTACAGACACAAACGAATATTTCGATATTCTAAAGTTGGATTTGACTAAAGCCAAACAACAAAACGCGCAAGCGCATATTGTGAGGACACGTCAGGCGGTGGGACTCGTGCGGATGATTAAGAATAAAATTTCTGCATTCCGTGTATACAGGGTGTCCCGGGACCAATGGGAAAAAAGTCAGGAGCGTATAATCTGAGCTAAAATAATGTTAGTACTTCATATAAACTTTTACTATGCAGGCCCTCGTTTTCGAGTTATAGGCCTCCAAAGTTTTAATTTTGAATTTGGTTTTTATTTGTATTTTTTGTACTAGTTATTTGATCTTTATAAAATTTACGGCAAAGCTATAGTGTATGTGTATGTTTATTTTGGTAAGGTAAACAGATTTACAGTAGTGCATTGAAGCCAGGGACGGACTACTCGCTATGGTTAGTGATCCAAAAATTTTGCAGGTACAGCACACCCTGTATGAAATTATCGAAATTCACTTCCCCACATATTAAGCTAACGAAAAGGTTCTCTTTTTGGAATTCGATAAAATAAGCCGTTTGGCTAATATTTACAGTTTTATTAATGCACTACGTACCAGTTTGCGCATTCACCATTTTTATAAGTACACAACGAGGTAAAACTAACTTTTAATAGATATCCAATATTTAGCTAGAGTACTACAAAAAAATAATTTAACGATAGCAGAAGATGAAAAACATTAGCGACTTAATAATTGGAAAGTTGGTAAAAACTTTTTATAAGTGTTTTTACCGTTTATCAAGTTACCATAGGATTAGTTGTCAAACGTTGTGTAGAATAGTTCGTAGTCAGTACTTGTCAATAATTCATAAGTCCCTAATTTAACAGTTATAATAGCAGAATTCGCTTTTATTGAGTACGCAGATAAACATCTAATGTATGGACTGGCTTCTCGAAACTGTTTAGAGGCCAAAAGGCTTTATGAAGAACATTTTGCAAACATAGCATTGCCAGACAGACGATTGTTTGGGCGTATTGTTCTCAGGTTACGAGAAACAGGTATGAATAAGTAAATGTAATTTTCCATGTATACAAAACAAAATTTCAAATTTTAGGAAGATTTTCGCCAGAAAAAGCTGGAGAAGGTCCAGTACGAAGCATACGTACTGTGGCAGTTGAACAAGACTTGTTAAATGCAGTTGATAATGAACCATCGAGTTTTAGAGAATTATCAAGAGAACATAACGTCTCGAAATCAGTTGTTCATCGCGTCCTAAAAGAACAGCTGTTATATCCTTTTCACATGAAAAAAGTACACCGTATGACAGTGGCTGATTATCCTGCACGACTTGAGTATAGCCAGTGGTTTCTGCGACAACAACAAGCAGACAACACATTTATTAGTAACGTTCTCTTTACGAACGAATCCGGTTTCACCAGAGATGGAATCATAAATTCTCATAATATGCATTTATGGGATGATGTGAATCCACATGGCATTATCCAAACTAGGTTCCAGCATAGATTCATAGTTAATATTTGGCAGGAATAGTTGGCAATCATTTGATACAGCCATACTTTATTGACGGTACTTTGACCGGTCAGAGATATTTGGAGTTTTTGCAAAATGAGTTATGGAACCTGTTTGTTGATGTGCTACTACAAACTCGTAGGAATTTATGGTTCATGCATGATGGGGCCCCTCCTCATTTCAGTTTAGATGTACGACAGCATTTACACACAAGGCTTCCTAATAGATGGATTGGTCGTGGAGGTCCTTTTCAATGGCCACCGCGATCAGGAGACGTTAATCCTATGGATTTCTTTCTCTAGGGTTATCTCAAAAGTAAAGTATACGCAACACCTGTGCAAACAAGGCAAGATTTAATAGACAGAATTGTGTTACACTGCAATGTTATTAGAAATAGTGCGAGATTGCTCTTTCAAGTGCAAAGAAACAACCTTCGTAGACTTAGAATGTGCGTGGAAGTGGGAGGAGCTCATATTGAACATTTATTAGAATAACGTTAGTTTTTGTTGTTGTTTAGGAATTAGTTTTAGTCTAATGTTTTATAACTTGTTTTTTTTGAGGTTTTCTTAATGTTTTAATAATGTTGTGTTCGTAATTTTGATTAAAAGCAAGTAAATTCTGGACATCGTATTAATAAGTTAGTTAGGTAGATTTGTACGTAGTGCATTAATAAAACTGTAAATATAAGCCAAACGGCTTATTTTATCGAATTCCAACAAGAGTACCTTCTCGTTAGCTTAATGTGTGGGGAAGTGAATTTCGATCATTTCATACAGGGTGTGCCATACCTGCAAAATTTTTGCATCACTAACCACTGCGAGTAGTCCGTCCCTGGCTTCAATGCACTACTGTAAATCTGTTTACCTTACCAAAATAAACATACACTTACATTATAGCTTCGCCGTAAATTTTATAAAGATCAAATGACTAGTACAAAAAATAAAAATAAAAACCAAATTCAAAATTAAAACTTTGGAGGCATATGACTCGAAAACGAGGGCCTGCATAGTAAAAGTTTATATGAAGTACTAACATTATTTTGGCTCATATTATACTCTCCTGACTTTTTTCCCATTAGTCCCGGGACACCCGTATAATCTGTTGTATATAGTAATTAAGCATTTGGGTTTCGACTATCACAAAAACTAGTTTCCTCATCTTTGGTGTTTGTACGTATTTTTATGATTTGGGGAATTAAATGTTTTGTACTGATTAGCCAGTCTTGAAATAAATTGTAAAGAATAAGGTAGTGTAATTTCATAATAATTAATACTCGCAAATAAACAGTGGCGACGAGGTTTTTAGTTTTGATATGTGATTGTGATTTCGTGTTGAAAATGCAAGCCTTTTTAGGAACTTCAATAGAATTTGATCACAAAGATTCCAAATTTCCGGTATTTAATGAAAGACTGAACCAATTTTTATAGCAAATGGTATTGAGGAAGCAGAAAAGAAGGAAGCGATATTATTAAACACATTATCTGAGAGTTGTTATGTACTAGTACGAAATTTATGTGTTCCAAGTTTACCTGCAGATGAATCATTTGATGAGCTAGTAACGTTACTAAGTGAACATTGCGTACCGGTAAAATCATGGTTTGCCGAAAGGTTGAAGTTTTATTCAGCACGGAGAGATAATAATGAATATGTCTCCGATTGGTCAGCCCGGGTTAAAGAGTTAGCATACAATTGTGAATTTGGAAAGGAACTGGAAGTAGTTACGCGAGCTATTTTTACCATTGGTATGAATGATGATAAAATTATGGACCGTCTTTTTGAAGAATATGCCTCGAAAAGTGCTACAACGTTGAACAGGATGATGAAAGTAGCGTTATCGAAGGAGTCAGCTTTAAAGGAACATTATGACAGGCAGTCAGTAGCGGGCGTTCACATTAAACAAGAAGATAAGTTGAATTTTCATCAACAAAAAAGAGTTCAACAAACAGATAGGTCGAGTGGTATTAATCGACCTTCTTCACCTCGAATGGGAAATAAAGGTAACAGAAGAAATTTCTCGGTAAGTGAATCACCATTTTATCAGAACCAAAAAAAAAATTTGTGTGCGGTAGACGCAATAACCTCGCTAGTAATTGTGCTTTAAAAGGTTGCACTTGTTATAGATGCAGCGTTAAGGGTCATTTAGCACCTCAATGTAAAAAAAATCATCACAATTTTTTGACGGAAAATAATATTGATAAACGATGGTCAAGCGATTTGGATAATTTTGATAGAACTGAGTCCATTTTTTATGTAAGGGATATAAATAACATAGGGGGTGACGATTCTCCACAAATCTAACTTTTATGAAAATAACCGTGGAAAGCACCCCTATGCATGTTGAAGCGGACTCTGGTTTCGCACATTCGACCATTTCTGAAACAATGTATCGTGAACATTTCAAGGGTTTAAAGTTAGAAAAAATGATTTATCGCTTAGAGATTATATTGGTATGACTATTGAACCCTTAGGATTTTTAAAACTTCACATAATATTTGAAAATAAATCTTACATATTAAAAACCTATGTTATCAGAAATGGGGGACCATCCCTCATAGGCAGAAATGGATTGAAAATGTTAGGTTGAGGTATTTGTAAACTACCAAATTCAAATTTGTTAAATAATATTGCACACAAAAATGTAAGTTTTCCGACAAGACTTCAAAAATTGCTTGAAACTTATCAAATCAAGATATTTTAGAGACAAATCTTGGTTGTTTTAATAAATTTAAAATTTCTTTAAAATTAAAAGAAAGTACTATTCGCAGATTCTGCAAACCCAGACCAGTTCCTTTCGCATTAAAACCAAAAATAGAAACCGAGATAGATAGAGTAGTAGCCAATGGAGTTTTGAAACCTACTCAATTTTCAGAATGGGCCACGCCTGTTGTTCATATCCTAAAACCAAATGGTTCCATAAGGCTGTGCGGAGATTCTAAAATTACTTTAAATTCACACTTAGTAACACAACACTTTCCCCTACCTCGTATTGAATATATTTTTTCTCAACTTCAAAACGGTCAAAAAGGTTCAAAAATTGACTTATCTGAAACATATCAACAAGTTCTACTGACAGAAGAATCTCAAAAGCTTGTTACGATAACAACACATAAAGGTATGTTCTCATACACGCGCTTACCCTATGGTATAAAAACGGCTCCATCCATTTTTCAGAATATTATGGAACAAATGTTTTTAATTCAAGGAATAGCATGTTTTCTGAATGATATTCTTATTACAGGGAAGGATGATCAGGAGCACTTGGATAGATTAGAAAAGATTTTCCAAATATTGCGGAAATGTGGTCTTAAAATGAAAAAAGAAAAATGTTTTTTGTTTCAAGATTTGGTAAAATATTTAGGGCACGTGATTAATAAGGAAGGTCTACATATGTCGGATGAAAGAATTTCTGCAATCAAAAAGTTGGAACTCCGAGCACAACGATCGAACTTAAATCATTTTTAGGGATGGTAAATTTTTATTGCCGGTTTATACCGAATATCTCACACATTTTAAAACCTTTTTATAACTTAAACCAAAAAAGGACATTGACTGGCACTGGGGAAATGATTGCAGACATAGCTTTGAGGCTATTAAAAAGTTATTATCGTCCTCATAGGTATTGTCAAATTTCGACCCAAAAAAAGATAAAATTAATAGTAGATGCTTCTAGTTTTGCTTTAGGTGCCACTCTTAGTCATATATTCGATGATGGGTCTGAACGACCTATTGCATTTGCATCTCGTGTTTTAAATTCTTCGGAACAAAATTATTCACAGATTGAAAAGGAAGCAGCCGCAATTATATTTGAAGTTAAAAAGTATTTCCAATATATATATGGAAAAATGAATTATTTATTTTTGGAACCCAAACCACTTTTAGCAATTTTTGGAAGCAAAAGGGGTTTACCAATTTTTGCCGCGAACCGTTTGCAAAGATGGGCTCACATACTTTCTGCTTTTTATTATGAAATTAAATTTGTGCCTTCTTCAAAAAGTATAGCAGATGGGTTTTCAAGATTACCGGAAAGGAATATTTTTTTTAATGGATAGAAAGTATTCTTAATTTAAGTATCAATCCTAAAGTTTCATTTTTGAATTATATTCAAGAATCACAAATTCCTCTGAA